>VDFB02000015.1:75195377-75200377 GCA_007258455.2 Sequoia sempervirens
CTGAAAGAATGATTATTATATGTTAATGAATGAATGTGAATATGTTAATTAATGAATGTTATATGTTATTCATGGATGAATGAATGAAGGTTATATGTTATTAATGGATGAATCAATGATTAATGTTATATGATTGGGTATGCGGAATTGAGAGTGATGTGAGGGGGGGGGCGGGGGAGCGCCAAATGAGCTTCCACCGTCACATGGTTGGCCTTGTTAAGTAGAGAATATTAAACTATACTCAAAACAAAGAGAAGCTCAATAAGGTAATGCACTTTTCAATATAAGAAATGCATCGTTTGAAGCATCAAACCAATATGCAGTCTGTATGTATGATCAGTCGTCAGTCTCCGCAATGGTACATTTCCACGAATATATAATATATATATATATTTTTTAAAATTTTGCTTCTTCGTCGCAATTTTGACGATAACAACCGACGAATCAACAGAAAGCCTCGACGAAGATTCTATAGCTGCGACGACTAGTTCGTCGAACATTCGACGAACTTCTAGTGTTCTTCCGATGCTACTACTTGCCTATTTCGTCGCATATTCGACGAACTTTTGGTGTTCTTTCGGCGCTACTGATTTTGTATTTCGTCGCTATTTCGACGAAATTTCCATGTTTCAACGCTAAATGTTTGCCCATTTCGTCGAGCCGACGATGAACTTCTGGTGCAGTTCGTCGGTGGATAAACAAAGTTTTCGTCGATATTCTGACAAAATCTCGACGTATGTCACGATGCTGCCGACCGACGATTCTTCGCCGTTATTTCGACGTTTAATTTTTCGTCGGCCTTGCGACGAAAAAACAGCGACGGAAAAATTTTCGCCATTGCGTCGCTCTTCCGACAGAGATTTGTCGAACGACCGACGAACGACCGTCAGAAAATGGTGTCAAATCCTGTAGTGTGTGAATAATGCTTCATACTCAACCATGTTATTGTCACATGAAAATGATATCCTATATGAATTTGGTATTGTGTCTCCTTGTAGTGTGATAAAAAGGATTCCAACCATAGAACCATAGTGTGTATAAGATCCATCAAACTATAGCTTCCATGTGGTAGGACTCTTTGATGTGAAAATTGATTCATTCAGAAAGTTAGATACCAAATCATGATTTTGTATAGTAGGTGCATCTACTAGTTGATCAACTATCACTTATCCTTTTATGGCTTTTCAATCAACATACTCAATGTCAAACTTGCTCAAGATCATTACCCATTTTTCTAGTCTACCTATGAGGGTTGCTTTATTGAGTAGATATTTTAAAGGATCTTTCTTTGCTACAAGATTGTTTTGATGATTTAGCATATAGTGTCTAATATTTTGAGTGGAAAATAAAAATGCAAGACATGCACATTCAATGGGTGAGTAATTAAGTTCATATTCTACAAGTGTGTGGCTGATGTAGTATATGACTCTTTCCATTCCATCTTCATCATTTTGTGCTAAAATGGATCCCAATATCGAAGATGTGGTTGATATGTATAACAATAATGGTTTGTGGCCAATGGGAGGCATTAGGATCGATGGTGATAATATATACTATTTTATTTTTTGAAATTCTTCTTGACACTGATATGTCCATATGAATGGTACCCTTTTGTGGAGTAAGTGCTGAAATGGATGACATTTATCGACTAACTGAGCAATGAATCCTCTGATTGATTGTAGTTTCCCCTAGAGACTACATAATTGAGTTAGATTCATTAACAAAGACATGCCTATGATATACATTACTTTTGATGGGTTGACCTCAATACCTCTATTGGACATAATATATCCAAGGAGCTTCCCAAAGATCACCCTAAAGACACACTTTTTTAGATTTAGTCTTACTTTGTATTCCTCCAATCTTGTGAATATTTTTTCTAACACATTTAGATGACTATCTCTTGAGATAGATTTATCTAGTAAGTCATCGATGTAGCCCTCAATGAGTGTGTGTATCATATCATGAAAAATTGTAGTCATAGCCCTTTGATATGTTTCTCTAGCATTTTTAAGGTTGAAGGGCATGCCATTCCCGTAGTAAGTACCCCAAGGACAAGTAAAATCCATTTTGTGTTGTTCCTTAGTAGTAATCCTTATTTGATTATGCTTGAAATCCATCCACGAGTGATAGCATTTCATATCCCATCGTGAGGTCTACTATGATGTCAATATTTGGCAATGGGAAATCATCTTTGGGACAAGATTTATTTAGGTCTCTAAAGTTCGTGCATATTCTAATCCCTCTAGTTGGCTTAGTTGTAAGCACAAGATTTGAAATTCATTTTGCATAATTTATAGATCAAATGAAACCATGCCCAATAATTTCTTTAGCTCAACTTTTATTAAGAGTGCAATTTGGGGATGCATTTTTCTAAACTTCTATTTGTCTAGTTTCATGTCTAGAAATAGTGGCAGATGATGCACGACTAGCTTAGGAACCAACCTTGGCATGTTGACATATGACCAAGTGAAATTGATCTATCTCTCAAAAAAGAATATAATGAATTCTAGTTTCTCAGTCTCGGTCAATGATGTTGTAAAGTGTATGATTCTAGGATTGTTGATCGTGTTGATGTTAAATTCCTATGATTTTTCTGTTAATAATGGTTATCTGTCTTAACTTGAGGGTAGTACATCCAATCTTCCATCCTTGGGAACCTCAGAGAGGTTTTCACCCTTAGATATGTCCTTTATTTTTACTTTTTCATAGTCTAGAGGTGCCTTTTGGTTTTCTCCTAGAGATCTATTCTTTTTTATTTTGACACTTTTGCGACTAGAGGATGGGATGAACTCCCCAAAGTAAGCAATGACATCAAGATCTATGGCGAATCCAGCTTTGTGATCCCCACTAGGTATACTGTCATGAATTCCCATAAACTTGAGCAACTATTACTTCATCATTCTTGAATATATCCAAGCTCAGGGTCCTTGTTGGTCCCAATCGATTAATTATGGGTGGACTAGAGGTAAGTCATCATTGATATCAACATAACTCAAGGAAAAGATGGATATGGTAAAGATTGAGGTATTATCAGGGTCCGGAAAGGTTTCAATCCAATCTTGACCACCTATCTCTGGGTTTTCGAAAGGATTTGTCTTGGTTCTTTCCTTAGAAGTCTCAACATCAATAGAAATGTTAGCACCCTCACTTGATAGTAATGTAGTATGAGGAGCAATCACTTTTAATGGTTTGTACCCTAAGCCTTTGTCCCTTGGTAACTTATTTGGGATTAAGGTCTCTATCATTACTTGCTTACGTGTGCCAAGCCTAGTGTGTCCATCATAGCCCTTTTGTTTCATAATCTCAAAACCTTTTCCATACTAGTAAACTGGTAATTATGCATGTTCTACGTCTTCTTCATCTTTATAGATCCAGGTAGAGAAGTATTGACCTATATAATCTTTGCTTAACTCACCCCACTTGGTAAAGGTAGTGGGAGGTTTGTGAATGATGAATTTAGGTTCCTTTTGACGTGGTTTTCCATAGGACTTTGATGATGCTGGTAGCTTTCCAATGCAAAATGAACTCTCAATGTTATACTCTCCACATCCTTGGTCGTGGATCTAGACCTTACCTTAGGGGAGGGGATTGAATGGAATGAAAGATGTGGATAACAAAAAAATATCAATATATAATGTGATGAAGCAGATGTAGAGGCTTCCCAATTGATGGGCACTTGATCCTTAGATGATCCCTTCAGACTACTACAGTATTGGAAGGGATCAAAAACACTTGCTATTGTGATTTTGATGCTATTATAGGGGAACTTTAGGAATTGGTGGTAGGTGGAAGGAATATCCTTCATGATGTGGATCCATGGGTGGCCAAGGAGAAATTTATACGATAAGTCTAGATCCAAAACTTAGAACATAGTGTCTTGTATGACTAGAACAACTCTTATGAGAAGTGTGATTGCGCCCTTGGAAGAGAACTTTGCATCATCGTAATCCTTTATAATAATTCTCTTAGATGTGTATATACAAGCCTCAAAGAACCCCAATATTATAACCAATTTCAAAGTACAAATATTCAGACCAGCTCCACCATCTATCAAGACTCATCTGATTTTATGTTTGTTGATGAATACTTCAAGGTCTAATGGATCATTATGATGGGGTATCTATGAGGAGAGATCATGCTCGGTAAATGTTATGTGATGTGTGGTAGCTAAGTACCCTACCATGGCCTAGAATTGATCAACATTAAGGTCTATGGTGACTAAAGAATCCTGTAATACTTTATCAAGAATGAATTTATGTGCGGGAGATATGTAGAGTAGCTCAAGAATAGATATCTATGTAGGGGTTTTCGCTCGATGATCTAAAGGGTTGTATTGACTCTTTGGTTGAGGATTAGGAGTGTCTCCTTGCAAGGTCACTTTTTATCTTTGAGTTGTGATGATACATTCTGTATTATTCACCTTGATGTTAATTATGGATACACTATTATCAGACTATTGGATGTTGTTCACAGTGTACTTGTTGGAGTATAGTTAACACTGAGAGGGGGGGTGAATCAGTGTTAACAATCAAATCAAATCTTTTTATTTCTTTTAACAATTTTCAGATCATGGATGGACTTATGCAATATAAATCAAATGAACAAATAATAAGCAAACACATACAAAATATTGACACATAGATTGTATTGAGTGGAAACCCTCCTGGGGAATAAAACCACTCGAACTTGCCTCACTGGTTGATTTATATGTCTCACTAACAGAAAGTGCTATGTAATACCCCTCACGTTGCTATTTGGACTTATTATCTTTCTATGCTTTTTGCTTGATACTTTGAGAATTTGATAGTTACTGTTATTGTTTGGATTGGTGGATTGGATAGTTTAGAATGCTACTTCATTTGAGGACATGGATATTATGATATGACATTATGATTACATTTGGTTTGGTGATGTTTAATTTGATTTTAGTAATACATTGTGATGCAGTGGTTTAGTAATTATTTTATGATGTGATCAGTTAGTTTAGCAATGTTACT
>VDFB02000015.1:75205377-75423865 GCA_007258455.2 Sequoia sempervirens
GCTTGAAGAAAAACTACTTCCTGTGCAAAGTTACCTTTCACTTGCAAGCTCCCACACCCTATTCTATGCTTCCATACTCTTGCTCAATAGTGGTGCTACCATGCCATATTGTTTGAAAAGAATGAGAAAATAATTAGGGCACCAAAGAAAACATAATCATTTTGTCAGTGTCAACAAACCTCCACATAATCATACAAAGCCTGAATGGCTTTTGAAATAAATAAACCATGATGCTTGGTTGACATTTGAAACAAGAAAAACATAATACCTTATCAACATGAAGACCACAACATTAGAATGATTGTCAAGTGGTCCCAAGTGCCACATTCAAAAACTTTGATAATTATTGTTACCTTATGATAATGTAATGTTCCTTTTGAACATGCTTTGGATAAACAACTTATCACTGACTTATCATTGCACTTGAACGTTGTTATCATGAAGCCTTAAAAACATGTCAGGATATAAATATGCAGATGGACTTTATAAACTCAAACTAAAAACTGATCATATGCCAAGCTGACAATAACCAAACTGTGAAACATGTTAAAACACTGAAATATGCCATATGAAAGTGATGATGCCAAGATAGATCAACATGGATATATAAACTCAAGCAAGAAGAACTGAACTAAATATCACCATGTGCACAACCTAATACTTCAACTTTGGTGTTGTGACATTAATGCCAAATAATACTGAGGGACAATAGTACTCATATGCCATGTGAATAAAATTGGCGCTATCCTTTGTATTAGTTCTTGAATTTGAGGCTTTTCCTGACCCATGATTCTATAAGGGATATTTGAAAATGGTGTGATCTGTGTTTGAGGACCCCTGTGAATTGTCTATGGATATGTTACCTTATTCTATCAGATCCTAGATGATGTTTTTGAGTTTGCAACATGAGGAGGTCTTATGTCCTTTTGTTTAGTGGTACTCACATAAATCATTGTCTTTCCACCAAATTGTTTTGAAGGGTCCTAGTTCATAATGTGACTTATGGGAGTTGGATGGAATTTGATCGCAACTGTTTCTTCAAAATTGACTCAATGGATTCCCCTAGGGGTGTGTATGTTCATCTTTCAGGATTAGTCCTTTGAGGACCTTGTCTTTGATTGTTTTGGATTGCATTTGTTGATTGTTGATGATTTTGTGGTTGAGGACCATTGTTTGGTGTGGAGGGTCCTTTGAGACTAATGACAAGGTGTCCTTTATTTATCACTTGTGCATCTACAACCCCATCATTCATAACATTCTTATTTCTAGACCAAATTTTCTTTTATCACTAGAAGTGTTTGGGTTGTTTTGATTTTCTCAAAAAAAATTGACCAATCCTTTTGCAACTAGTGCCTTCTCAATAGAAACACCTTTCTCAATAACCTCCTAAAAGGTATTACAATAGTGAATTTGAAGTTGGTACACTAGCTCAAAATTAAGATTATGCACAAACATGTGTACCAACTATTTCTCAAGTATGTCACATGGGAATTTACTAGCCATGCTTCTCCATCTCTAAAGGAAAGAGGTGAATGATTCTCATTCTTTTTATTTTTTCTAGCACCTTTTTATGATGATTATATCACTTTCAATATTGTAGGAGAAGTGTGTGATGAACTTTTCAGCCAATTTTCTCCATGTCTGTATGCCAAGAGGTAGGTGTGTAAACCAACCAAGTGCTTGTTCGCCTGTGAGAATTTGTGGTAAAAATATCATTAGGTGTGTGTTTTCATATGCAACATCCATGTAGGAAGTGTGAAACTCTCATACATTCTCGATAGGGTTTCCCTTTCCCTTGTATTTTTTAAAGTTTGGTACATTAAAGTGTTGGGGATAGAGAGGCATGTATATACTCTGATCAAAATGATAAGGACATAGGTCCTCAATGGAATAGGTCTTCTTTGTTCCAATTACTTGCATGTTAGAGATTTGTTGTTTTAAGGTTTGAATCTATTGCACTAAGGTCTCCATATGTGAGGGTGATGAGGGAGACACGTTCATTTGAGTTTGTGCAATATTAACAAATGAGTTAGTGTTTTAATAATTCCTAGTTAATGTGGAAGCAAGCATGTGCTTGTGTTGAATGTATTGAAGTGACGGTGCAACATAGGTTGATTTGATTGTTGGAAGTGTGATGTGAATGTTGGATTCAAGTTGGTTTGTTGTTGAGGTGGTTGTTGAAAGTTTGATATGAATGTGGGATTGGAATTGGTTTGTTGTTGAGGTGGTTGTTGAAAGTTTTTGTTCTAATTTGACCTGAAAAAGGTTCTTGACTAAGTCAAAGTTGTGTTCATGTTGTGCATAGTATTGGTTGTTGTTGTTTGTGGTCTTGAGAAGGAAATGAATGCCATTCATGTTTTAGTAGTTGGATTTTGACTTGTTTTGTTTTGACTCATATATGCGGTGTTGGTTTGTGGTGGTACACTTTGGGATGTGCTACCAAATGGATTGGTTCATTGTGGACCTGTAGTTTGTGATGTATGTGAAAATGGATTTGTGTTTTATGGACCTAGGGTTTGAGATGTTGGTGATGTGTTAAAAAGTGGATTTATAATTTTGTACCAAACATTAGTGTAGGAGGTGTATTAACAATTGTGGCATCATGTGAGGTCCCTCCAATAAGTATACTCATGTGTAATTTTGATGAGCTAGCATGTTCAAGTTGTGTAGCTTTTGGTGGATGTTCAAATAATGTAGTGACATCAAAATAGAGGGATGTTTGGCCTCATTTTTTGTGAGTGACAAAAATATCTATTAGGGCTTGCGATTACTAGCTCATCTATGATTCACAATATCTTAGGATTTTGTGAGGCATTGTCAATTTCTTCTTAGGTGATACCTTATTCTACATCATGTAAGGTCAAATTTTCAAAAGGTGACACAATTTGAGGTTGTGACCTTGGTGGTTCATTTGAGGATGACCCAAAATGCATGGTGCTAGTGGGATTGAAGTTAGGGCTAGCTGAGTGATCCATGAATTTACTTTTCCTTTGTGACCTAGTGAGAATCATATAATACTTGAGACTCTATTCTTGGGTTTTGTGATTTTTATATTTTTTTGGATTTTTGCTGATTTGGGGATGTATGCAAACTAGGAATAAAGGAAACTACACTATATTTTTGGGATTTTCTAGATATAAGGATGCAAACTGACAATGAGGTTTAGACTATGTTTTTGGGATTTTCTAGATTTTGACTTTGGATTTTGAAAATGATGCTGGGAAAATGATGATTAACCAAGCTAAAAGATCATAATATCAAGACCTCGAGAAGGGTAAAACTAGGATGATGATTGGATAAAAGTGAAAATAAACTAGACTTATGAGTTTAAGGATTGACTTATGGATAGATAAATGTGAACCCAAAATAGACTTATGAGTTTGAGGCCCAACTTATGGATATGATGATAAATGATTACTAGGTCAAGACACTCAAATAGATGACTCTAATTTGATCAAGGTTTGGTAAGTTTCCTAGATTCAAAAGACAAAAGTGATTATCTATGATGTTGGATGATAAGCACTAATCTAGGGGATGCAATATAAGTTAGGAAAATGGTAAAAGAGCTGAAAGTAAAGGACAAATTGGACAAGTCTCTAGTATATAAGGTCATTTTATAGATTAGGAATGTACTATAGAAACTTAGGAATCAACTCAAAATTTGCGATTCAAATAGATATGTTGGATAATTTTGATAGATGTGGTGCTAAAAGGCACAAATGAGATGTTTTGGTTTTCCACAGATGTAACTAAAACGCTGACAAATGTAGTGCAAGACTGGACAATTATGACACATAGATAAATGTGACTAAGTTTTATATAGATGTGGGTTTCTAGCTTTTCCTAGGCCTTCTTGAAAAATGTGACATATAGTTTGATAGATGTGTTTCAAAATTGGACAAATATGGTTCAAAATATGACAAAAGCAGTTTACCATTTTTTGACCTAAAATTTGAACTTTCTACATGAATTTTCATTTTGGATAGTTTCAGTTTAAGGATGGAAAACATAGTAAACACTCATAATATAGATTTGGTTGTTGACTCTATGACACTTGGGTAAAGGCTTAAGGGCCAAATCCTAATGGTTTCACTAGTATCAAACAAGAAAATATAGTGTGAAGACAAGAACAACCTAATTATCCACGTGGGTTTATCAATCTATATTAGGCCTGTACAATAAAATACTAGGCCCTTGAATGGATGATTAGAGTATGCTAAGGTCATGTACCACCTTAACACCTCTTACCCTGAAAGGAGAAGCTCCTTGCAGGGGATTAATGTCACCTCAACAAGGGCTAGTTTATGACAAGTAACTTCACATGTTGACCCTATCGTGTTGCACTTATATAAACCAATGACCAAGAAGGACTTTAGGCTTCTAAAACATAAGGTTCATAGTGCAGGTACTCTATAAAAACCATTGCACACACAAACACAAGATTGAAATATCAACTCCTTGTGTTAGGAATCACCCAGGACCACGAAGGAATACCTAGAATGTCATGAGTGGATTGAGCTACGACTTTCGCTCACCCCTTTATATAGCCTGCTAGAAAAATGTGCTTGAGGTTGAACCCTAGGGTGATGAAATACCTAGGAAGGCCTCCTACTAAAAATAAAAAGAAGCTACTATGTATTTCTCATGCACCCAGGATCACGCAAGTGCACAAGGGGAGAGGATACATACACAACAACTTGGGTGATAAGACTGACTCACATGTGTACAAGAACACAAGACATAGTAGATAGTTTTTATTTTCAAGCACCAATTCCAAATGTTCCTAAATTAAAAATCGTACCCTATAGGAAATTAGATTAGTAGTCTAATTAGATTAGTAGTTTGATTAGAGTCTTCTCCCAAATGATTGCCACACAACAAAAATTCAAAATTCAGTAACCAAAAAGCCCTAATCTACTAGAATCAACTTGTAGAAATAATAATTTTTTACCCTTCTTGATTCACAGTTAGATATGGTGTAGAATTGATTAGTTACAACCTGCAAAACACAATAAGTGTGGTGTATAACTTTACAATTGTGGTGTAGTTTAGGATAGTTGTGATGGACTAGTTTAAGACCTGTAAAAACAAAAAATGACCAAAAATGCAAAAACCAACAACCCAGATAAGATGAATTCACTGTCAAGATATCAAAAAAATGATTATTAGGCTTGTGGAATGATAAAAAACAACAATCGTTAGCAGATTTAAAAATTCCAAAACCATAGTCAGAAGTGGTATAGAATACGACAGATGCGGTGCATAAACCTCGTATGAATCACACAACAGATGTGGTGCACCAACATGCAAATGCGGTGTAAAATTTCTCAGATGCTGTGTACTCTAGAATGATTGTGGCATTTCTCGAGACAATTATGTTGTTTCTCATAACAAATGCAGTGGACTTCGTGTAGCTTAAAATTTCTCAATTTTTTTACCAAAAACAATCAGTTCATTTTAGGTTCACAATTTATCAATAGGGAAATTAGAGTAAAGGACCAAAATCATCAATAACAACCACAAATCTATCTAATTCAAGCCCTAAGAGACCCTAATCTAATAATGAAGCACAAGATGACAATGAAAATCAAATAATAAAGCAAATATACCTTAGATCCAATGTCAAGGTTGGTTCTCCTTCATTGCTCTTCTCTATTTTTCTTGTTTTCTCTTAGAAATCAAGTGTGTACAATTTACAATAAGCTCAAGATGAATAATTGAAAGAAAAATCTCAAAGAATATGGTTGGATTGAAATGAGATTGGTAGCTTAGTTTTATAGAAATTCAAATTTGATCGATAGTGAGGATTAAGAGGTGCAATGATCAGATCAATGGTTTAGGATTGTTGAGATGAAGGAGTGGATTAGTTAACTGAATATATGATAAGATACATGAGCTAAATATAGTGTTAATTGATTGCATGGAAGAACACCTGGAAGAAAGTGTGAGTTGGAAGGTGAGTTAGGTTTGTATGAGAGGTTTAATAATTAATTAAAATAATTCATTATTATTGCAAGTGCAAAGTGGGCTAAATAAATAAAATAAATAATTTATTTATTTAGAGGATGGTTAAATTTAGATAAATTAAATAATTATCATAATTACTTAATTTAGGGGGTGGTGCATGAACAATTAAATAATTAAAAACAATTACTTAATTATAGAAGAAAGGGATAATGAATAATTAAATAAATTATTTAATTATAAAAGAAAAGGGGATGATAAATAATTAAATAAATAATAATTTATTTAATCAATCAATAGAAGAATAAAGTTAAAGTGAATTAATTAAATAATATAAAATTATTTAATTGATATAATTAAATAATTAATAATCATTTAATTATGTGGGAAAAGACACAAGTTAGTGTAAAAATGTCATTCGCAGGCTCAAGAGATTTTTCAGTGTCTACAATTCTACTATGCATACTAACGAAATGTTGTAGGAGTGTGATTCTATGCAACTTTTGAAGTCATCCAGGGACTTGTTAGATTTATTTTTATGTGTTAGAGGTGATGGTTTATTTTTCTATAGAAATGATTGATTAAATGAGAAATGTTTGCAATGTGGTGGTTTATCAAAGTTTGTAACATGTTTTCATGAGGGTAGTGAACATGATTTTGCTAATAAAATTGTTGAGAAATAAAAATTTGAGACAATGAAATACAATTTGAAGAGTGGAGGTGAAGGTTCTAGATGTGAGTTGGTTACAAGAGAGGTAACAATTGCTGATTTTATTTTTCTTTTTAAGAAAATTTTTTTTTGTAAGTATGCAAGGCATAGTCATAGGTCCTAGTGGTTGGATCAATAATTCAGGATGCTTAAGGTCTCTTTCCCAATTGGAAATATTATATCTATGGTCAATTTTTTTGAAAATTACACATTGCAACCAAAAAATGAGGCACAATCTCAATATTAAAATTCTATTTAAATTGCTATTTTTTTCCACATCACATATAGACATGCCCCTGATAGTACAAAAGAGGATAAGAAGATAATTAGGGAGTACCATTTTTACGTGAGTGATGATATATCTCATTCGTTAGAGTTTGTGCAAGGGTGATCCCACAATAGTGGTTTACAATTTTTGGCCAAACTGGACACTAAAATAATTTTTTTTAACTAAATCTTCACTTTCGGGCACCTGCATCGGCTAAACCATGATGAATTTGAAGATGATGCAAACTAGAGTTTCTTGAAATTTTGTCTGTAGATTATAAATATATTTTTTTCAAAAAATTTGGAATCAGATTGCACTTGTTTTTCTATCTCCCTTGAAAACTTTTTTCTTTTCAGAAAACAACATTTTTAAAAAGTGACGTTCGCCGTATAACGTATAACTTTTTTTCCATGAAGGATAAAATTCTAATTATTTTGAATTTAGATTTTTAACTCCAATATCTAGTGCTTCCACTTGGTTAGATATTTTTTTATTGAATATTTTTTCTTTAATCATGTTTCAAATTCAAACCAATTACAATTTACACATAGCACGACCGTATAATGCATAACTTTTTTTGTATGTATCAAAATTAATATTATTTTTTTTGGATCAAGGACTCTAATATCTAGTGAACTCATATTTTTCAAAAAAAATAAATGATAATCTTCTATTTTTCCACATGCACAGAACAAAGAGCTTGATTTTCAGTGAAAAACCTACATTCACAAGAAATAAACAATAAATATAATAATCAAATTTAATTTAATTAAAATTATACTTTTTTGGAAGCTTATAATAAGGACAACATACTTACAAAAAAATAAATTTTAAATGAATTCATTTGATCCCCCAAAAGGTAAATCAAAAGTGGTTTTTTATCAGTATTTTGATAAGTGTAAACGAGACTCCATTATAGGTATGGTTTAAAACTAGCGGGGTTCTATCCAAGGGGGCTTGGTCTAAGGTGGTTTGATCAAACCCTATTCAATTGGAATCCTTTAAATGGAACTTTAAAAGGATTAAATCATTATATTTTCTAAAAATATGTGATTTCAACAAAAATCAGGATCTCCTAAAAAGTGTAAACCACTATTGTGGCAGCACTCGCAACATTATTTTGAAATCTTTTTTGAGTTCTTGTAGGAAAAGGATATTGTAATGGGTTGAAATTTAATTTGGTCAAATAACTATATGGGACAATTCAAGAATGCATGTATAGAGGGGTGTACCTCATATTTGGAGTTTTTTTTGAAACTGGGCATGGAAAAGGTGAGCATGATGGAGCAGGTGCATGTGTGAAGAGAGCTCTAGTTAAGGAACACATGAATATTAGAGGTGGTGCAACATTTATTCATGCACATTATATTGTTGATTGGTGTAGTTATGTATTGTCATGAGGAGGGACACTTGATTCAAAAGTGTGTCTTGTTCTTTTGGTTGGTTGATGAGGGCATATTGGGAGAGAAATTAGAATGCCAGATAGTTAGAGAATCTTCAAAGATGCATTCATTTCAAAGATCAGCTGCAAGTGCACGAACCATATGACATGAGACTTGAATTATTTTTGTGAAAAATATATATTCGATGTGATTGGGATCAATATGTTGCACAAATGGTTCCCATTGCACCAAAATATCTACCTATTAATGCTCAATACAATCACAAGAGTTAATGAATCCATGAGAGGTGGTTAAGCCATGTCACAAAATCGAGCACTACATTGCACAAAATAAGGAGAACAAGGGAACTCAACTTACAAAAATCCCCCCCAATGTAAGCAAGGGGTTCAAACCTGTGACCCAAGCTTTGATCCTAATTATTGCACAAATGGTTGTTGCACCAAAAGATTGACCTATTAATGCTTGATACAACTGCCCGAGTTAATAAATCCATGAGAGGCGGTTAAGCCATGTCATGAACCTGAGTGCTACGCTGCACAACACAAGGAGACCAAGGGTGCACACCTTACAAAACAATGGGAGTCAAGTGAGTGGGTAGATACATGAATTCCACAATATATAACCCCTTTATTTATAACACATTCCTCTTTAGAAGATGAAATGGAAATTCACTTGACTCTGACCATCTTTCAGATCTTGTATAGCCAAGACATGTCTATGCAGTTGTTGCATCATAGGGGAATGAAGAGGGATCAAACTATTGGTTGGCATGATGTGTAAAAGGAAAGAAGAAGCTAACAAAATTGATGATAGATGATGATGGGTTCATGTATCCTACAGGTTCAATTGTTGTTTCTAAAACTTGGTTGTGAAAGTATATGATTAGAAAGAATGGCATACCTGTATTTAAAGACTATGAGAAACAAAAAACCATTCTCATGTATTTGCACCTTGTTATAGAAACTAATGTTAAGTTATTGAGACATCATGCCAACCAAGAACAAAGAAAATATGGATAGCTAGTATTGTCGATCATGACACAATGGTGGATACTTTGAAGGTAGGAGATGACCCTTCAAGCACACTTGAGTAGCAGATATTTTTTGTATGGGACATGTATGATATTGCTCATATTTTTTAGATTGATGTTATTTCTATCAGTTGGATTAAAAGTACATTAAAATTTTGCATAAAAATTAACTGTTATCTAAAAATATAGTTTTTTAGAGAACAAAGGTATATTTTCAAGCAATTCAAATCAAAACATCCATGGCAATTCATATAGATCAATACATTTTTGAGGTATATTTGATTTGAGAGAATGTTTAGTTCAAATTTTGTAGTTCATGTTGCTTATGCTCAACAATTTGTATATATTTGTATGCAGGTCTACTACACTCAATTTTGGAGCACAACGAGATTACTTGATCACAATAAATCTACCATTGTTGAGTTTCAAATAGGTCTTGAAGATTTTTTTTCTTAACAATTCACTTGTTTATATGCGTAAGTTTTTTTAGAGAACAAAGGTATATTTTAAAGTGATTCAAATCAATACATCCATGGTTGTTTTATGAATACAATGAAGTAATGATGGTAGCGATTCAAAAGTAGGTTGGAGTTTATGTGTCTTAACAATTCTTAACAAATGTAGGTCTTTTTGGTGGACAATGCTATTGCTTCAATTTTTTTTTTGAATAAGCTAATAATAATCCGTAAAAGGCAATGAAAAGAGACCTACCCTAACATTTACTTGCATACCTCAACATGTCCACATTGCCCATTTGTAAAAAATACTATTTTTTTTACATTTTTTTGCTCTTAGGGCTCTTTAGAGACAACCCCAAAAAGAAAACCTTAGAATGATTGTGTGACTTGGGAAATAAAAGAGACATTCCTAATATTTACCTACCTACCTCAACATGTCCATGATGCCCATTTGTCAAAAATACTAAAAATTTAACAATTTTACATTTTTTGCTCTTATGACACTTTCAAGACTACCCCAAATTAGTGCACTATAGAATCATGGGGGGACTTGGGTAGAAAAAGAGGTCTTTAGTAGCATTTAACTTTGTACCTTGATGTGTTGGCATAATTTGTTTTGCTCCATGATGCACAAAACAAAAAAAATGCTTCTTTCTATTTTTGCACTGCTTTCCACCACCAATTTTTGCAAGAATGCATTTGACACTAGAACATACAAATGGTGTTGGGTTGACCGAAACCAAGAGAGGTTGGCTTGAAGGGATTCAATATCCAACTATAGGTCCAGACAAAGCATTCCTACATGCCACAAGCTCCTAGAATGAATTCATCATAATTTGACAATTTTTGGCTTTTAGAGCTCTTTAGAGACTACCTTAAAAGAGAACCCTAGTATAATCAGGTGACTTGGGAAAAAAAAAAAAAAGACCTTCCCTAGTATTTAATTGCCCACCTTGAAATTTCCATGCTTCCCATTTGTCAAAAACACTAAAAATTATACATTTTTGTATTTTTTGCTCTTAGGGCTCTTTCGAGACTACCTCATAAAGAGCATCCCAAAATGATCAGGTGACTTGGGAAATGAAAAGAGATCTTTCCTAGTATTTAAATACCTACCTCAATATGTTTCCACTGCCCATTTTTCAAAATATTGAAAATTTGACATTTTTGTATTTTTTGCTCTTATGTCACTTTTACTACCCCAGATTAGTGCACTCCAAAATCATAGGGGGACTTGGGGAACAAAACGAGGCATTTCATAGTATTTACCTACCCACCTTAATGTGTTAGTATACTTGGTTTTTCTCCATGATGCACAAAACAAAAAAAATGCTTCTTTCCATTTTTGCACTGCTTTCCACTAACAATATTTAAGAGAATGCATTTCACACTAGAACACACAAACAATGTTGAGTTGACCAAAATTGAGACAGGTTGGTGTTGACGTGTTTGGTGGCAAAGCAACATGCAAACATAATATTGCTATTATGTTTCTCCTGAAAGAGAAAGACAACACATAGCTCCCAAGGTCTTTGTAGTTGGTTCTCAACTGTGCTAATGTTGCTCAATGGTTAATGTAACAGTAATATTCAAGGGGCTTGCTGGTGTTGAGCTTCTGGATTGCTCTAAGATCAAACATAAACTTAAACCTATTTTAATTGGGGTTCTTAAAGAAACAAAAAAAAGATGGATCAGAGCTTTTGAACAGAAAAGAATGTTAATTCATCTAACTTAACCAGACTCGTTACCTTTCAAGGAATTCCTGACTAAAACTGCAGAATGAAATTAACTTGTGATTAACACATAGTTTCATTCATTCACAGTGCTAATTTCAATAACAGACTACAAGTCACCATTTAAATAGAACATAAAATAAGACTTCAATCCTTGAAAGTTTCTCAAATCAAATGATTAACTCTAGATAAACACCATTCTGGAACACAACCTAAAGTAGATTTAAATCTGATTGCTTCTACTGTTAGTGAAACAGATAATCAATATTTACAAAGCTGGCAATATCACCAGTGTACAGAAAATCCATGACTCCAGATTGTTTCCATCTATCCTAAGAAAACTAGAAAGATACATTATTATCTATGCTAAATCTAACTCTTACTCTAAGAAGACCAAAGAAGCTCCCATTACAATGAATCAGGATACAACTCTGTCTCCTCTATCCTTTAGAAAGTTCCTACCCTTGAAAATCTATCTCTAAACCTGTCTCTATTTCTTCTAGCTTCTTCTAATCCCTACTTCTAAAAAACCTTAACTTCTAACTCTAACTTCTAACCTTTACCTAGAGGCAAGAATTCCATATATACAGAGTGTAGCAAAAAGAATGCGTTGGCCCTGCTTTAGGGTTTACAAAATATCTTACTCCAAAAAGGTCAGCTCTCAGATCTTTCTGAAGAGAGTTAATGTTGCATTGAATGGCATCCCCGCTGTCCATGTTGGTGAAACATTTCTGTCCTCAGGAGAAGCCTTTAGACCTTTTGCAGTAGTAGCATTTATTCTATGCCTCCGTGTCTATCTTCAAACTCCTTCAAAGGGCTACCTTGAATGCTCCAAAGCATTGTCATTAATGCGGATCCACCTCTGCCAGTAAACCTCATAGCTATCCCTGTGACTCATAGCTTCTTCCTCTTTTCTGCCTTTCTCCCCGCTCTAGATCCTACTGCACTTTGACCATCTCTAGAAGCAACATGAGATTTCACATTTAGATCCCCACACCATTATTCATTGAGCTACTCCATTAGTTTGTTCACAGAGTAGATCCACCGGTTGCACCCTGTTGGTCCCCTTTTTTTGTTTTACCAAAACAGTCAATCCGTCAAACTATTACTGGTCCGCCCCCCTGAGCTCCTTCTGATTGGTGGAACAAAATCCACGCCAGATTCCCAGGTAGTCAAAAGTGGTCCGCCTTAGATCGCATGTCATTGAGACACTTATCATGTCTCCCCGATGCAATCATACCCCATGCCAGCCATCGACAAAGCACACGATGGTCGGCAGGACACTACAACGAGTGACCAGAGTCATATCGATATCACAAAACCATCGGCAAGAGAAACATTATCAATGAGAGTCATGGTGAGTTCGCCTCGGTCATACCGATATAGCGCTTCCATCGGCCAGACATCATCATTCGGGAAGGGCTCTCGCCAGAGTCCATCAATAGACTTATCACTATCGACAAGACCAATGTCCGTCGGCAAGAAGTCATGGTGAAGGAATTTCATTCACTCTGAGTCTCTTTGAGTTCATTCTGTTTTCCCCTGAGCTCAACTCCCCTTTTATTTTGGCAAGACTTCCTTTAATTGACAAAAGGTCATGGCGAGTTCGCCTCGATCATATCGATATCCCCTTTTATTAGAAAATCCAGCGATGTCGGCAAGAGATAAGGTGATCAGGAAGACCTTATATCGAGCCCCTCTTCTCTCGGTGAGCTCGTTCTGTATCGGCAAGACCCTACTGGGTTAGCAGGACCTCATAGCAAAACCGGCCCGTTTCAGCGATGAACTTGTTTCAGTCGGGGAGACCTTGATTGGTCGGCGAGACATTTCACCAAAACCACAAATCTTTCGGCGAGCTCATCTTTCCTTGGTGAGATTCCATTTTGTTGGCAAGACTCTCTGTGGTCGGGGAGACCTCATACTGAGAACACTCCATTTTGTCAAGACACCTCGCAGTCACCCAGACATCACACCGAAGTCCCCTCTTTCGCTGAGAGCTCATTTTACTTCGGGGAGACCTTGCTTAGTCGGTGAGACATCTCGCCGAACCTTCATCTTTCACCGAGACATACGCTTGTCGGCAAGACTTTATCCCTTCGGCCAGACATCCCGCCGAACCTAAATCTTTCGGCGAGAGCTCATTTTGTCGGGAAGACCTCTCCTCGATGCCAACCCCCTTTCGCCGAGAGATCTTCACAAGTCGGTGAGACATCTCACCGAGTTCATTTCATTTCGGTGAGACTTTACTTGTTTGGCAGGAGATCATCACGAGCGGGACCTTGTTTCCCCGAGGACACCCTTTTTTGGCGGGACTTCCTCCATGTCGGTGAGACCTTTCGACGAGGGCATTATCTTTTGGTAGTCTTATTTCATTTCGAGGAGACCAGCTCCCTTCGCCGAAACTTCACCCCGATGCAAACCCCTCTTGCCGATACCTCATTTCGAGTCGCGGAGACTCCGATTAGTCGGCTAGACACTACGTTGAAAGTGAACCACTCTCCCCGAGCTCGAACCTTTTTGGTGAGACTCCGATGGATCGACAAGAGGTTATGCCGATATTATCTCATGTCGGTGAGACTTTCCTCCTTCGCCAAGAATTTATGCCGAATGCAGAATCTTTTGGCGAGGGCTCCTCGAGTTGGCGAGACACATAAAGACTCTTGGCAACAGGGATAATATCGGCATAACCTCTTGCCGATCCATCAGAGTCTCACCGAAAAGGTTCGAGCTCGGGGAGAGTGGTTCACTTTTGGCGTAGTGTCTAGATGACTAGTCGGAGTCTTGCCGACATGAAATGAGGTCTCGGCAAAGGGAGCTGGTCTCCCCGAAATGAAATAAGACCGCCAAAAGATAATGCCCTCGCCAAAAGGTCTCACTGAAATGGAGGAAGTCTTGCCGAAAAAGGGTGTCCTTAGGGAAACAAGGTCCCACTCGATATGATCTCCTGCCGAACAAGTAAAGTGTCACCGAAATGAAATGAACTCGGTGAGATGTCTCACCAACTTGTGAAGATCTCTCGGCGAAAGGGGGTTAGCATCGGGGAGAGGTCTTCTCAAAAAAATGAGCTCTCGCCGAAAGATTTAGGTTCGACAGGATGTCTGGCCGAAGGGATAAAGTCTTGCTGATTGGGCGTATGTCTCGGTGAAAGATGAAGGTTTGGTGAGATGTCTCACCGACTAAGCAAGGTCTCCCCGAAGTAAAATGAGCTCTCGGTGAAAGAGGAGACTTCGGTGTGATGTCTAGGTGATTGCGAAGTGTCTTGGCGAAATAGAGTGTTCTCGACATGAGGTCTCCCCGACCACAGAGAGTCTTGCCGAAAAAATGGAATCTCACCAAGGAAAGATGAGCTCGCTACAATATTTGTGGTTTCGGTGAAAGGTCTCGCCGACCAATCAAGGTCTCCCTGACTGAAACGAGTTCATCACCGAAACGGGCCGGTTTCGCTATGAGGTCCTGCCAACCCGGTAGGGTCTTGTCGATACAGAACGAGCTCACCGAGAGAAGAGGGGCTCGATATAAGGTCTTCCCGATTGCCTTATCTCTTGTCGACAGCACTGGATTTTCCAATAAAAGGGGATATCGGTATGACCAAGGCAAACTCGCCATGACCTTTTTCTGATTGAAGGAAGTCTTGCCGAAATAAAAGGGGAGTTGAGCTCAGGGGAAAATAGAATGAACTTGGAGAGACTCAGAGTGAATGAAATGCCTTCGCCATGACTTCTTGCCGATGGACATTGGTCTTGCCGATAGTAATAAGTCTACTAATGGACTCTAGCGAGAGCCCTTCCCGAATGATGATGTCTGGCCGATGGAAGTGCTATATCAGTATGACCGAGGAAAACTTTCCATGACCTCTCACTGACAATGTTTGTCTTGCTGATGGTTTTGTGATCGATATGACTCTAGTCACTCGTTGTAGCGTCCTGCCAACCGTTGTGTGCTTTGCTGATGGCTGCCATGGGGTATGATCGCATCGGGGAGACATGATAAGTGTCTCACCAATATGCAATCTAAGGCTAACCAATTTTGACTGCCCAGGAATCTGGTGTGGCTTTTGTTCCACCAATCAGAAGGAGCTTAGGGGGGCGGACCAGTAATAGTTTGACTGATTGACTGTTTTGCTAAAACAAAAAAAGGGGACCAACAGGGTGCAACCAGTGGATCTGCTCTGTGAACAAACTGATGGAGTAGCTCAATGAATAATGGTGTGGGGATCTAAATGCAAAATCTCATGCTGCTTCCAAAGATGGTCAAAGTTCAGTAGGATCTAGAGCGGGGAGAAAGGCAGAAAAGAGGAAGAAGCTATGAGTCATAGGGACAGCTGTGAGGTTTACTGGTAGAGGCGGATCCGCATTAATGACAATGCTTTGGAGCATTCAAGGCAACCCTTTGAAGGAGTTTGAAGATAGACACAGAGGAATAGAGTAAATGCTACTGCTGCAAAAGATCTAAAGGCTTCTCCTAAGGACAAAAATCTTTCACCAACATGGACATCGGGGATGCCATTCAACGCAGCATTAACTCTCTTTAGAAAGATCTAAGAGCCGACCTTTTTGGAGTAAGATATTTTGTAAACCCTAAAGCAGGGGCCAAAACATTCTTTTTGGTACACTCTGTATATATGGAATTCTTTCCTCTAGGTAAAGGTTAGAATTTAGAGTTAGAAGTTAAGGTTGTTTAGAAGTAGGGATTAGAAGAAGCTAGAAGAAATAGAGACAGGTTTAGAGATAGATTTTCAAGGGTAGGAAATTTCTGAAGGATAGAGGAGACAGAGCTGTATCCTGATTCATTGTAATGGGAGCTTCTTTGGTCTTCTTAGAGTAAGAGTCAGATTTAGCATAGATAATAATGTATCTTTCTAGTTTTCTTAGGATAGATGGAAACAATCTAGAGTCATGGGTTTTCTGTACACTGGTGATTTTTCTAGCTTTGTAAATATTGCTTATTTGTTTCACTAATAGTAGAAGCAATCAGATTTAAATCTACTTTAGGTTGTGTTCCAGAATGGTGTTTATCTAGAGTTAATCATTTGATTTGAGAAACTTTCAAGGATTGAAGTCTTATTTTATGTTCTGTTTAAATGGTGACTTGTAATCTGTTATTGAAATCAACACTATGAATGAATGAAACTGTGTGTTAATCACAAGTTAATTTCGTTCTATAGTTTTAGTCAGGAATTCCTTGAAAGGTAATGAGTCTGGTTAAGTTAGATGAATTAACATTCTTTTCTGTTCAAAAGCTCTGATCCATCTTTTTTTTGTTTCTTTAAGAACCCTAGTTAAAATAGGTTTAATTTTATGTTTGATCTTAGAACAATCCAGAAGCTCAACACTAGTAGGCCCCTTGAATATTACTGTTAGATTGACCATTGAGCAACATCGGCATAGTTGAGAACCAACGACAAAGACCTTGGGAGATAAGATATCCATGTACTGTCTTTCTCGTTTAGGAGAAACAAAATAGCAATATTCTGTTTGCATGTTGCTGTGCCACCAGACACGTCAACAAGAACTAGCACTAGAAGGAGGGCCCCCTTGAGTAATTTTTTTTGTTGTGAGTTGGAGTGGGTCAAATCTTGGAAAACCCACCTCTAATGGGTAGCCCTTTGTATACACCAGGACTTTCCCATGAAATCCCTGGTCATCTGTATGATAGGCTTCCTTTGTTTTTCCCTAACACTGGGCAAAATGTTTCTGAACATGTTGAAGCTTGCAGGCGTATATTCATTTTTCTCCAGATTTAGCATCAAGATATCATTTGCTAGTTATTTGTCAAAAAAATTCAAGGTACAACAAGGCAATGGTATGATAATCTGCCACCAAATTCTGTTTGTTCATGGATAGAATTTAAAATCTTATTTTTAGAACAGTTTGATTCTCATGCACATGCACTACACCCATTACATGAATTTGCAACCATAAAGAGGATACCATTAGAACACATTTATCAATTTAATCACAGATTTTATTTTATGTATCAAAGGGTTCAATCTTTAGATTTGGTTGTTGATGATCATATGCTGATAGAACATTATTATTGGGGTTTAAACCTTTCATTTACAACCAAAGTCAGACGTTGTGGTGAGGCTACATCCTTGCATGATGCATTGAACAAAGCTCTCTTATTGGCACAATTTGGAGGTGATACTAGAAATTCAGATAGCCAAACTCAACGTTATAATCCTCTTGTGCTTGCAAACTGCCATCATCTGCAGCCTTATGCCACTTCACCCACCATCCCTACCCAGGTGCAATCATTCTCACCAAGCAGCTACAACCTTCCTAAGGTTCCAAGCACCACATTCCCCAACACCCCGCATCAGGTCAATCACACACAAGACCATTGGGAGAACTCATCTCTGCAAAATCCAATCACAGAGTTAGGTACTCCACTTGTCAATGAAGTTGTGACCATATCATCTCTTTTCAGTCATATTCCAAAGCATATTCCATTACATCTCAATGAAGTTGTGGATGAAACATTTGATGAGCAAGTATATAATTTTGATGACTTGTTTGGTAAAAGGTATGAAATGGATGTAAATTTAGAGCATGATGCAAATCTCGAAATGGAATCTAGCTTTGTTGAGAATGTTAGTACTAACAATGGCTTTGAAGGAGATGAGGTATTAATATGGGATTGCTGTCATGCAAAATCAACAATACCTTCCAACGATTTGAAAAACTCTTCAAATCAAGATGAGAATCTGGGTGATGAGGAATGGATAAAAGAACATGGTTTGGGTTGGATTGATATCCCTTGTATGAAAAATTGAATAAGGGAGAAATTAGAAGAGCTGGGAGATCTGAAACTATCAGAACTTGTTGGGCCAAGTGGATGTAGGATACGTCGAACTAATCAACACTCTCAGATGGATTTCCACGTCTTCCTAGGAAGGATGGAGTTATATTTCAAGCAACTGATCACTGTTGAAGGAATACTTATGGAAGATCCTCAGAGTACTTATCCCCTCAATGAGGAGGATGAAACAACTAGCACATATGAAAATGATGATCAATCCATCCAAAATGATGAGAGTAACTATGTGAAGAGGTTTAATTCTTCCCTATCTTTTGATGACCTTGATCCTTGCATTAAGGTGGATTCAACAACTGATGAAAATCCTCTACCTAGTGAGGGCTTGATAGAAGTGGAGAATGGATTCATCGTTGCATTCATAGATTCCTTCATGATGGTGAATGAGAAAGAAACACACTTTGATGGGTTAGCACAAGAAGATGACTCTACTGATTTAAGTAGTGAACGGATTGAAACAGATAACACACTTCAAGATGAGATTTCCAATGAATCTTGTGGTCAAAGATAGGGAGTTAAATCCCAAAATGAAATATTAAGGGAAGAAGTTCGAGTAGACGTGCAGATCAGTCAAGTGTCCCCTGAAGAAATACATGACAGGATACATTTGGATGAAGCAGAGGAATGCCAAGAAAAGGACCAAGAGGTTATCTCAGAAGTTGAATCCCTTCAACATGATGAAGAGAATGAGACATGGGAGTACTTCCTTGATTTCGATTCTGTTTACTCAAATGCGTTGGTTGAAGAAGGTCCTTGCTTAGCACCGATTAATGAATTTGATCTTAATACTGATAAATTTGATGCTGAAAGGCATGTTTTTGTTGATGATGTGCAGGACTATGAACTGAGAAAGTGTTTTCTTGGCTTTGACTCCGTACATTCAAAGGAGTTCAAAGAAAATCCTTGTTCACCATGTATCAGTATCCCTGACATCAATGGTGATAAGCTGGATGCAGATTCTCAAACCTTGGAGGGTGACATGTTTCAAGAGAATGTTGAAAGTAAGACTTCATCTCAAGAAATCCAAGAATTTTTTGACTCTATACCTGAGGTGAATATAGAGATGCTGGTTAGTGAATATCCCAGCTGCGAGACAGACCTGGCTTCGGTGATGTTCCATGAGTTGAGACCCCGAGAGAAGGAGTTCATACAACACAGGTCTGCATTAGTAACTAGGAACCTTCTGAATCAAGTGGTTTCCTTTCATTATCCTCTGTGTTTTAATAATTTTCAGTTTGATTATGGTGTTGGGGATAGTAAAACCTATTTGTGGGTAAATCATGACAAAACTGAGAACCCACAACTGATAATATTTCAAGCTCTATGTCCTTGGAACAAACTTATTGCCTATAAACTTCATATTTCTGAGTATAAAGGTAAATTTGCTAGGTTTAGAACTGTGCCTAGTAAGCTAAGATTGCTGCACATAATGAAAAATCGATCAAGTTAATGTACAAATTTTTACAGTTTTGTGTTTATAAAGCTTAGCTTTGGAGTTAGTTTAGGATTAGGATTGTCTAGTGTTGGTTTCTGGTTTGGTTAGTTTTCTTTTTTCCATGTCCTCTTGTTTTTCTATTTGTAAGTAGTTAGTTTGTTTTTCTGTTTGTAAATATTTCGTTGTTGTTTATTTGTTCTTTCTTTCTATCCTTTTGTTTCCTTTGTTCTTTTGTTGTTTGGTTTCTGTCTTGTTTGTTCTTTGGGACTTCTCTGTTCTTTCCATCTTGAAATGATGGTTGTTATATGGGATATACTTTGGCCATCGGAGAGAAGTGGTTTAGGTATTTTCAGGGTTTTCTGATTGGGTGATTTTGTCCTAAACTCTTTGTTTTATGCCCATTGTCAATAAGAGTTGTGGAAAGTCTTGAAAACAAGGTGCAAAGTAAATAACCTTCATTAGCTCCTCTGAATCTGTCACAAATCATCAAGATCATCTCCCTTTGTAATGGTATATTTTTCCTAGGACTATGGTGTTGTAAGATTTGAGTGAAAAATCTGATTCCCAGGTGCTGTTATGAGGTCCATGGTAGTTTTCAACCCAGAACAGATGCTAAACATCTGACATATTGAGAAAAAAAAAAATTGAATGAAATATCTGAAACTCACAAAAAAAAAAAGAAAATAAAAGAGAGAATTATCTAAGAAGAAAAGAGGATTCAATATGAATGGGTGATTCCAGTATCTCTACCGGGGCTATGGACGCCTGACTGGTAGTAGAGAAATGTTGTGAGAAAACTAGAGGTATCTCCGTTGGGGCTATGGACGCCTGGCTGGCAATGGAGCAATGCCCAAGACATCATTGCACAATAGCTAAAGGAAATCAACTCATGTAATTCAAATCTTGCACATTGTTGTTCGAAAGATGAAGATAACTTTATAAGAGAGTGATGCACAATCAAGCACACACATAGATTCAGGGGTAGCCATTGATTGATTTACATTTAAGATTCTAGCCCAACCTTGGTTGCTAAAATTGACCCAACCGAAGTTGTGATGTTCATAAACCAGGAGTTCTGGGTAGCTGAATCCTTTAGTTTCTTGAAAATGGTTAAACCATTTCCCTAGCCAAGTCGCCATTTGTTATGCCTTGCATAACCGCCCCATTTTATTCAGGAACAAAATGGGTCCCCCTTTTCTCTTGCTTTCGTTGCCTTTGGTTATTTTCTTTACTCTTCAGAGTTCTTCTGTTTTCTTCCTAAGTTTGCCTTCTTGTTTTGTCAAATTTTGGTTCTGTCTCAGCTTGAGTTGGTCTTCTTCTTGCTAAAAAAATTGGATGAAATAATCATAAGCAATAGTGGATTTTATTATAATATATTTTATTTGCTTCTTAGGACTAATGGAGACATTGTTTCACAGGATTAGATCATGCACATGATGATATTTCTCAAGAAGCTCAGTTGGAAAGCATCTCCCAATCCAGTTTGGCATAAAATTCTTCTAAGAAGAAAGTCGGCAAGACTCTGTAGTTGTCTTGCCGACTAGCAGTGTGTTCTATTCAAAAGAAGCTCATCAGTCTCCCAAACATCCCTGTCACCGAGAGTCTTTATGTGTCTCGCCGACTGGAGGAGCCCTCGCCAAAATATTTTGCATTCGACATAAGGTCTCAGTGAAGGAGGAAGTCTCACTGACATGAGATAATATCGGCATAACCTCTTGCCGATCCATCAGAGTCTCACCGAAAAGGTTCGAGCTCGAGGAGAGTGGTTCACTTTTGGCGTAGTGTCTAGCCGACTAGTCGGAGTCTCGCCGACATGAAATGAGGTCTCGGCAAGAGGGATTTGCATCGGGGTGAAGTCTTGGCGAAGGGAGCTGGTCTCCCCGAAATGAAATAAGACCTCCAAAAGATAATGCCCTCGCCGAAAGGTCTTGCTGACAAGAGGGAAGTCTCGCCGAAAAAGGGTGTCCTCGGGGAAACAAGGTCCTGCTTGCTATGATCTCCTGCCGAACAAGTAAAGTCTCACCGAAATGAAATGAACTCGGTGAGATGTCTCACCAACTTGTGAAGATCTCTCGATGAAAGGGGGTTGGCATCAAGGAGAGGTCTTCCCAACAAAATGAGCTCTCGTCGAAAGATTTAGGTTCGGCGGGATGTCTGGCCGAAGGGATAAAGTCTTGCCGACTGGGCGTATGTGTCGATGAAAGATGAAGGTTCGGTGAGATGTATCACCGACTAAGAAAGGTCTCCCTGAAGTAAAATGAGCTCTCGATGAAAGAGGAGACTTTGGTGTGATGTCTGGGCGACTGCGAGGTGTCTCGGTGAAATGGAGTGTTCTCGACATGAGGTCTCCCCGACCACGGAGAGTCTTTTCGACAAAATGGAATCTCACCAAGGAAAGATGAGCTCACTGAAAGATTTGTGGTTTTGGCAAAAGGTCTCACCGACCAATCAAGGTCTCCCCGACTAAAACGAGTTCATCGCCGAAACAGGCTG
Source organism: Sequoia sempervirens (assembly GCA_007258455.2). Classification (NCBI taxonomy): domain Eukaryota; kingdom Viridiplantae; phylum Streptophyta; class Pinopsida; order Cupressales; family Cupressaceae; genus Sequoia; species Sequoia sempervirens. The sequence goes on from VDFB02000015.1 coordinate 75,227,687, forward strand.
GTTTCGCTATGAGGTCCTGCCGACCCGGTAGGGTCTTGCCGATATAGAATGAGCTCGCCGAGAGAAGAGGGGCTCGATATAAGGTCTTCCCGATTGCCTTATCTCTTGTCGACAACATTGGATTTGCCAATAAAAGGGGATATCGGTATGACCGAGGCGAACTCGCCATGACCTTTTGTCGATTGAAGGAAGTCTTGCTGAAATAAAAGGGGAGTTGAGCTCGGGGGAAAACAAAATGAACTCAGAGAGACTCAGAGTGAATGAAATGCCTTCACCATGACTTCTTGCCGACGGACATTGGTCTTGCCGATAGTGATAAGTCTTCTGATGGACTTTGGCGAGAGCCCTTCCCGAATGATGATGTCTGGCTGATGGAAGCGCTATATCAGTATGACCGAGGCAAACTCACCATGACCTCTCATTGATAATGTTTGTCTTGCCGATGGTTTTGTGATATTGATATGACTCTGGTCACTCGTTGTAGCGTCCTGCCTACCGTCGTGTGCTTTGCTGATGGCTACCATGGGGTATGATCGCATCGGGGAGACAAGATAAGTGTCTCATCGACATGCGATCTAAGGTGGACCACTTTTGACTGCCTGAGAATCTGGCGTGGCTTTTGTTCCACCAATCAGAAGGAGCTCAGGGGGGTGGACCAGTAACAATTTGATTGATTGACTATTTTGGTAAAACAAAAAAGGGGACCAACAGGGTTCAACCGATGGATCTGCTCTGTGACCAAACAAATGGAGTAGCTCGATGAATAAGTGTGGGGATCTAAATGCGAAATCTCATGCTGCTTCCAAAGATGGTCAAAGTGCAGTAGGATCTAGAGCGGGGAGAAAGGCATAAAAGAGGAAGAAGCTATGAGTCACATGGATAGCTATGAGGTTTACTGGTAGAGGTGGATCCACATTAATGACAATGATTTAGAGCATTCATGGCAGCCCTTTGAAGGAGTTCAAAGATAGACATGGAGGCATAGAGTAAATGCTACTGCTGCAAAAGATCTAAAGGCTTCTCCTGAGGACAAAAATCTTTCACCAACATGGACAACAGGGATGCCATTCAACACATCATTAACTCTCTTTAGAAAGATCTAAGCCGACCTTTCTGGAGTAAGATATTTTGTAAACCCTAAAGCAGGGGCCAACACATTCTTTTTGGTACACTCTGTATATATGGAATTCTTGCCTCTAGGTAAAGGTTAGAAGTTAGAGTTAGAAGTTGAGGTTTTTTAGAAGTAGGGATTAGAAGAAGCTAGAAGAAATAGAGACAGGTTTAGAGATAGATTTTCAAGGGTAGGAACTTTCTGAAGGATAGAGGAGACAGAGCTGTATCCTGATTCATTGTAATGGGAGCTTCTTTGGTCGTCTTAGAGTAAGAGTCAGATTTAGCATAGATAATAATGTATCTTTCTAGTTTTCTTAGGATAGATGGAAATAATTTGGAGTCATGGGTTTTCTGTACACTGGTGATTGTGCCAGCTTTGTAAATATTGCTTATCTGTTTCACTTACAGTAGAAGCAATCAGATTTAAATCTACTTTAGGTTGTGTTCCAGAATGGTGTTTATCTAGAGTTAATCATTTGATTTGAGAAACTTTCAAGGATTGAAGTCTTATTTTATGTTCTGTTTAAATGGTGACTTGTAATCTGTTATTGAAATCAGAACTGTGAATGAATGAAACTGTGTGTTAATCACAAGTTGATTTCATTCTTCAGTTTTAGTCAGGAATTCCTTGAAAGGTAACGAGTTTGGTTAAGATAGATGAATTAACATTCTTTTATGTTCAAAAGCTCTGATCCATCTTTTTTTTGTTTCTTTAAGAACCCTAGTTAAAATAGGTTTAAGTTTATGTTTGATCTTAGAACAATCCAGAAGCTCAACACCAGCAGGCCCCTTGAATATTACTGTTAGATTGACCATTGAGCAACATCAACATAGTTGAGAACCAACTATAATGACCTTGGGAGCTAAGATATCCATGTGTTGTCTTTCTCTTTCAGGAGAAACAAAATAGCAATATTCTGTTTGCATGTTGCTGTCCCACCAAACACATCAACAGTTGGTTTGAAGGGATTTTATATCCACCTGTAGGTCTTTACAAAGAATTCCTACATGTCACAAGCTCCCAGAATGACATCGTCATAGTTTGACAATTTTTTGCTTTTAGGGCTCTTCAAAGACTACCCCAGAATGACCACCCTAGAATTATTGGGTGACTTGGGCAATGAAAAGAGACCTTCCCTAGTATTTACCTGCCTACCTTGACGTTTCCATGCTTCCCATTTATCAAAATTACTAAAAAATATATATTTTTTGTATTTTCCAATATTTTATGTTTAGTTTTAATCATTGTTGAGTCAAAAGTAGGTTCAAGTTAATGTTTCTTAACTATTCTAAAAAATGTAGGTCTTTTTGGTGGACAATACTATTGCATCAAGAAGTGATTCAAATTTTTTTTTTATAACATTTTACTTCAACATTGAGGACACATTCAATGTAATTCATAAGGAGGTATCTTCTTCATATACTTTATCTCTTGATTTATAATCTTGCATTTGATTTCAAATAATGATTAGTTGACTTTATTGTTCATGTTGTTTATAATCTGTAATTTTCTAATATTTATATGTAGGAATTTCTCAACACAAGCTTTAAGTAGGACATGAGGTTTAATGGAAATGCATCCAACATTGGAGTTCATGTTGCTTTCATTGTTCAATTACTTTTACTCAATGTTCTTTTTCATTTTTAGTAGTTTTTGTAATATTGCAATGTAGATGTCTTTGAGAGTAGCAATGATTTGAGATGTACATTATGGAGCAAGGATATTAGGGGCACATATTAGTTGTGTATCTAGGATAGCTTGATAGCAAGATGCATTGATGTATTTGTACATGAGGACATCGATAAAATCATGTAGTGTAGAAAATGTACTCCTTTCTAAGTGAAAGTACAATTTCACACTTAGTTTGGATCTATTTTAGTGACCTTGCATTTATGTTAGAAACCAAGATCACCTGCATGCAATCACCTGTCACATGCAAAAGACATGCAGAACCAAAGAAGATGTTCTGTAAACCTCAAAGTAAAAATGCATTATTGAGAATCAATTATTACAAAGAGATCAATCCTTATGAAGGAGATCAAGAAACCCTAAAAGGGAAACCCTAAATGAAACCCTAGTGTGCACACTTAATAATTAATCAATTATTAATGTGCCTAAGTTTAGCTTAAGTAAATAAAGGAATAAGTGACTTAATTAATTAACCAATATGATATAATTAATTAAGTGGAATAACTTATTACTCTAACACCCCCCCTTAAGATGAACTTAGGAAGAAGCTAAAACACTAGAATAAGATGCATGAAAGCAAATATGGGTCCCGACAACAAAGGCCTAATCAGGTACCCATTTACAAATGCAAGAATGAGGTAGAGAAGGAAAAACCCAGTGGGACAAAACCCCCCTACAATGAGATGACATGCTGCAAAGAAGCACTAGAAGAACTCTGTAGAGTAACACTGGAACCTGATACTGGCAAGCAAGGAAAGATTCTTTTGTTTACTATTGAAACCAGATGAAAGTCACTAATTGACTCAAGGAATCATGATAAAGCAACAACAGACCCGATGCCACGGAACACTCGAAAACTCCAAACGGGAACAACCCTGGAATCTATGAAGCAACAAGCAATTATTGAATGATGTATTACTAAAAACAAAGTGCAAAGATGTAAGATGCACCCTCCCAACTGCCAAAACATCCAAGTAATCTCCAAACAACCCATCGGTCCAAATCTGGACTAAGCGATCAACCTAGGATAGATACAAAAAAAGTGCATGGATAGCAACATAGAGCTGCTTAATACCTTTCCAACGCCGCAAAGATAGCAAAAATCAGAGATCGTGGCAAAAAGTTATGAGCTTGGAAGCATAAAATAAACATCTGACTTCAAACAGCAATAAATTCAGGTAAAATTTAAAATACTGAAAAATAAATAGCACCACTGGAAAGTGCTCGAAACCAGCTTTTCGGCGATATCTCGTTTGCCCGATTTTGATACAGTATGCCCAAGTTATGACCAAAAGAAAAAAACTGCTCCTTTAGAAAAAATTAGGGCTAGGAGGGGCAAAGAGGGGCCGTACGGCCGGGTGACGTCATGCTGACGTCATCATTTCACTGGAAATAATTTGACAGCCATCTGGCCATTGGAGCAAAAAAATGCCCCCCCTTGCAAAAATTTGACAACTGTCTGAGATGAGCCTCTACGGAGAATATGTGACGGAATATTCTGTATGCCAACGGATTTTTGTCAGCCGCCAGTGGATTTTGAAAACTGCCGGTGAATTCTGAAGGAGCCCGCCGGCAGTTTGCATGTGGTTGCCGCTGGTATTGTGTTTGGCCGCCGACGGTTGTGAGAGCCTGCCGCCAGTGTAAGGCTGCCGGGGTTTTATAGCCGCTGACAAGCTCCAAACGACTGCCGGTGGGCTATAAATGCCGACGAAGGATGGCAGGGTCCCACACGAGGGCCAACATGGTAGAAGGCCTGCGAAAAGTGCAGGTTGGCTACACAGTACCTTGCAATTTTTTTTTAATTTTTTTTTGCATAAAGATTTTTCAAAACAAACTTTTGATAATATTTTGTTTTGATTTTGCAGGAAAAATTTATGTAAAAAACCTGAGAAATTTTTTGATGATGGAAGAAATTTCAAAAACCAAATTAATAAAACCCTATACCTACATGCACACAAATCGAGGCACCCAAATTTGTACAGATTTGTGTGCCTCTAAATTTTTTTTTGCTTTTTGTTGCAACTGCTCGGATTTGAGCAAAACGACAGGCGATCTTAGGGTTTTTGAGCGTTGCGAACACGATGGCGGTGTCCGTTTGAGCCCAAAGTGTCCCAAAAAATTGGCTACCTCCAGATTTTACAAAAAAGATGCCTTTGGAAACCCTTGCATTAGAAACTCATTGAAAGGCCATATCTTCAGATCACGAACAGGTAGCTGTAGGTCTGGAGCTTTGATGCCATGTTAGAAACCAAGATCACTTGCATGCAATCACCTGTCACATGCAAAAGACATGCAGAACCAAAGAAGATGTTCTATAAACCTCAAAGTAAAAATGCATTATTGAGAATCAATTATTACAAAGAGATCAATCCTTATGAAGGAGATCAAGAAACCCTAAAAGGGAAACCCTAAATGAAACCCTAGTGTGCACACTTAATAATTAATCAATTATTAATATGCCTAAGTTTAGCTTAAGTAAATAAAGGAATAAGTGACTTAATTAATTAACCAATATGATATAATTAATTAAGTGGAATAACTTATTACTCTAACAATTTATGCATTATTAAACCTTATTAATAGGGCCCTAATACCCTTTATTATACATCCTAAGGCCTATTTTAATTATTTCTCGATAATATAACCCGCATTGAATAAATGTTATTAATTGATTTAATGCCCCTACATAATCTAGATCCTAAACTTTTAGGTCAAGATCCATTCGCCCATAGGAAAATGGGTCCCCTTTAAGTTCATAAACTCAAATTAAAATATTTTTTTGGTGGTATTTCAAGGTCTCAAATTAAATTCTAAGTGTCAACTTTTGGGATTTAATAAATGGGAAATTATAAAGGAAGCCTATAAAACTAAGTCTTTCAATCAGTTTTAACTAGACAATAGAGAGATTCACATGATATTACAAGGATTTACATTCAAGAGTAAGGAGAAATCATTCAAGAATTAAAAGTTGAAGTCTTGGAGCAACATTCTATTTATTTTTGTAGGTTTTCAAGCTCATTTTCCAACAAGATCAAGCATTGTCAAAGATGATGATAGATGCCTATGGACGATCATGATGGATTCTAGGTTTTGCGAGATACACCAAGCCATTCAACCAAGCCTAATGACTTGTTTCCTAAGTGGTTCAATCTTCTATTATCATTCTATTTTTTGCTAAAGGAAGGTCTTATCAGATTTGTGATCTTTAAGGGTGATTTGACATCTCCTAAAGTAGTTCTTCATCTTTGTTCATGTTTCATTAAGAGATCTTATTCTAACACATTTGAATAAGGTTTCTTTACATGTTAGCTCTTATTAATCTTAGACACACTTAATATTAGGGCTTGCACACACTTTCATGTTTTAGATTTGTATTTTTCATCAAGGTTTAATTACCAAACTAGGGGTTTGACCAAGGTAAATCCCTATCCACCCTAAAAACAACAATTTTGTTTTATAGATTTAACACAGGTACAAATCTGGGAGCGAAGGTTCAAAATTGCAGGAAGTAAAGACACAAGACTCATATCTCAATTTTTGATTTTCCAAAAAGGGAGACCTGGACCCATTTTCCCATGGGTGAATGAGTCCCTGACAGCCTCACAAAACCAACATTTTATGACAAGTGCATAACTTCCAAACCTTCTCATATTTGCTAGATCTTTTTTGTTTCTCTCAGTTTTATACTTAATCTACAAGATCCAAGTGTTGGCTTGCATTTTTGAGTTGATTTACTATTTTTACTTTTCTCCCAAAAATGTTGTTTAGGCTGACACCCCCATTCTCAAGCATGAGAAAATTAGTAGATTCCCTCATTGAGTTGAATCACCTAAAGGTTGTAAGTCAATTCTTTGTGTGGATCTCATTTCCAAATGAAAATAGGAAGATAGGTCTATCTTAGCCCCATTACATATTTGACCAAACCTATTTTTCTATATTTCAAATTATATGGGCATTATTAGTTGTATTGATGATTATGATGGTTGAAAGATGATATAAGATGTATTTGTACACGAGGATGTGAAAAATATGATATATGATATGATAATTATGAATGTCATGTGTATGTTGAAAAATGTCACATGTATGTGAAGTCACCATGTAAAGTGTTTCAAACACATACAAATAATGATGATTATGATGAAAAGGAATAGACTAATAAATATTATGTGTATGCACCTACTTGTGCATGTTCATGAATGTCACGTGTATATATTTCCACATCAAAATCACTCACACATTCCTACATTGGTTCATGTTGGCACCTACTTAATAGTCTTGAGCAATGGTGAATATTTTAGACTTGTCTATGAACTCTAGAATATAATGTATGTGATCCTTAATGTGTGTGGTTCACTTATTATGGAATAGGTTAATAGATTATTGTAGAACTCTAATTATTATAAAATATAATAGATGGCCTACATAATTGGAAGAAAGATAATGACACTTTGCATCTTATTTGGCCAACATATATCTAACTAGAAGCTACTGAGAAACTGTAACTAGAAGTAGACTTACAATCAAGTAAATAAATTGACCCATCAAAATTAGTGTACCCAATCAAATAAATATCAACCCATGTTGCATAGAGAATCCAAAAACTATGAGTTCCTTGAGTATAGTGGAAGAACTAGTAGTTTTCCTTCTATTTTAGTTCATGAGGTTCCTACATAACTAAAGATAATACCAATGACATATGAAATGCCAATCCTAGAGTGAATCAATAATTGAGGTTGTCAATAATATACAAATATATAGTAGCATCAACTTATGGTGAATCTAACATCTCACCTAAATTTTGATTTTGGATAGAAAGGGATTTAGAGTAGGTTTGCAAAATTGGCCATATGCAATTGTGAGAGAAATTCAAGTGTATTTTTGGAATATACAAGGTAGATCTTATATGTAAAATGATAGAGATTAATCCCACAAAAAAAGCTCAAGAAAATCAAGTTATCAAAAACTTATCATGTATAATAATTTTCTCTATCACAATTGAGGATGAAGAACTCATTTAGGAATATGAGAGGCTCATCGTATTACAAGGTGTAAATTTTTAGATTAGAATGACATCAAGTGAATTCAACTAAGAGAAATAAATATTTCATCTTGGCATGCCAAGTCATGTTTATAGTTGCAAGGAAATTCTTGTGACCACAATCTTGATCCTTTTAATTGTAAAAGAAAAATAAAACATTTAGCTAACTAGCCCATCTCACACTTTGGTACCAAACCAACTTTGCACAAATGTTCACAATTTACTATTACATTTTTTGTATAAAAGGATAAATTTATAGTCATTTTGATAATGGTATGATATTGAAAATTCTTGTAATTTATCCTTTCACATCTATACCTAGGAATATAAACATCCATGTTATGATTGATAACATTATAAAAATAGTCATAAAATTTGGTGAAGTTACAAAAGGAAACCAAATTTAACACTAACATAGATGGATTACCAATTGTAATTCATAGGTTCTATTAAAGAGAAATTTCATTAATCTATAACATATTATTGATAATAAATTAACAATTCTAAACTAATTATACATTCCAATTTTAAGTTTCAAAGTGGAAAGACATACACCCAAGGAACAAATTAGATTGAATATAAATTTTTTATATATCAAAATTTAGAATAATTATGTACGTGTATATACAAATTTTGCATATATTCCAACTCAAAACAAGTTTTACAAAATGTGGCATATGCCATCTCAAGATCCATATATAATATACATGTTAGATAGCTATGTATCAATCTCTAGAAAATCCTAATCTTGTGTTGGATCATCAAAATCAAGCCTCCTCGAAGTACTTGGTGGCTCCAAAGTTTCCTACAAAATAACAATTCAAACTAAAAATTAGAATAATTATGTCAATGGTTGACAAGTTAGACTACTAAATAGAAACTTATAACTATAATTTAAAATTACCAAATTAACATCAAAATCACTATATTGAACTATAATATATCTAAAATGAAATTCTTACATCAAGTCTTTCTCTTTCTTCTGCAAGACGTTCTATATATGATTGTCTTGTTGGACGATCAAGAGTCCTAACATATTGAAATGGTTGAGAATTTGTCACATTGTTGAATCAGGTAGCGGACTATAGCAGGTAAAATAAAACTGATACAAATTAATATATAATTGTTGACAAATAATCATAAACTAAACATATATCTACTCCTATCTAAATGTATATATCTACAATATAAAATAAACACATACCTCTTGTGATGCTTGTTCTCTTTTTCTAGAAGGGCTCATGATGAATGCACCAACTAAGACACTTTCCTATATAAAAATAACAAGAATGTAAGACTATAAATGCACATGGACATATAATTATAATGTTGAGAATAAAAAAACATATACCTGTTGTGATGCTTCTTCTAATGTGTCAAAAGCAGTCATCATGGTTGTAAAAGTATCAAGTTGCTGCATAAAAAGAGAAGAATACACAAGACTATCAATCTATGTACATGTATAATCATAATAGATATGAAAAATTAACATCTTAATCACAATTTAAATGATATGCACATACAATCAAAAATTGTAAACATGTATGTACAAAAAATTATACCATATAGTTACTCTCTAGGCCAAATAAAATGGCCGTAAGTGTACCCTCTTGGACCTATGAAATTTGATCCTTTGTCAACAACTGTTAAATCTGACAAATATATATACATTAGTACTAATATCTCTTATAAAATATTAATTTAAGATAAAATGCACTATGAAATTACTTTAAGTCTTACTGTAGATCCACCTCATCTTTGGCACCTAATGACTCTCCTGGATGTGCTCCACCCTGTGCTCTCTCATCTCCTAAATCTAACATATGATGGACCTCATAGTTGAATGTGTCCATCAGAGCCTCAATAGGTTGTCCAAGATGACCCAAATATGTAAGGAAGCTAAGGTAGCATAACAACTTCCTACACTAATCTTGAGAGGAGAAAAATGCAAAGCTTTTACAAATCTTTAACACTTACAAAAACTTAAACATAAATAAATACAAATATCATGCATACCACAACATAGTGATTTACATGGGGAAAACCCTTTCGGGAGAAAAACCCCACACTCCAAAAGTCGCCCAATATATTATTTAGAAATAAAAAAGATTACAATACACTTGCAGAGCAAGCTTTTCACAAGAGTATCACCAACAAGAGATCTAGAGGTAACACAACCACTATCAGACTCTCAAAATACATAATAATACCCAACTATAATACAATGCCCTCATAAAATAGGGTTGCTTTCTAGGGAAAGTCAAGTCAACAAAATATTGACTGTCGAATCTAAGACCTAATGATGAATGGTCCAAATTTACAATAATAAAATGTACATAAAATGTGGCTTTTGGGGGCACTTCCCCCAGACCCCTAGCCTAGGGGATGAGCCCCTTGGACCCCCACAGGGGGTTATCCCCTGCAACCCCCTTGTATTGACGTATCAACAATACCTTATGTATTTGCAAGGTTAAGACATATTTTCCCAACAGAATATACATGGTCGCACATAATGCAGTGATGGGGAACATAAATTTGTGGAGAAGAGGAGGGTATACTAATAGCAGCCGATGCAATAGGTGTATCACTATCATGTGACTACATGAACTGTGAGCTTTGTGTGATCAAATGGCTAGTCAAAGCGTGAATGACCAAGATACTTAGATGTGTTGCATCTGCAACAATATCTGGGTAAGGTATTGGAGGTGAGGGAGCAATAGGTGAAGGGGGAATCATTGGGGTTACTTAATTTGACCCAGGTTTATCTTGAGGAATTCCTTTATCCACACCTTGGAACTTTCACATATCAAAGTAGTTGACATGATTACCCATGAAAAATTTAGCATATAGTTTTAGAAGAAAATATTGTGGGACATCAAGACTATTGTTGGGCTGTTTATCAAAAACCATCCACCAACAATCCCAAAAATTATCTAGGATACATTGATGTGTGCACCATTTAATCAAATATTTAGGCTTGTGCATATCAACAAGTTGTCTAATTTTAGGATTAATAAATGGTTATGCTAATTGGTCTTTGGAAATGTCAAGTTACCTCACTTGATCATATGATAAGCCATTGACATGTTTCCTCTTAGCCTCTCACCACTCTAAAAAGATAATATGTTGGTTAGTAAGAGTTTCAACATTGGAAATTATTGATTCTAAAGTGGTTTTCATTATAGACAAGTGAGGGTGACTATCGTATAACTGGAAAATGTTTCTCAATTCAGTTAAATTGCCATGGATTAAGTCATGGATAAAAGGCAAGATTTGGATTCTTGACCATTACAAAACCTAGTTGATGTTGGAAATTTAAAAAATAACATTTTTTTGATACAAACTAAAATGCATATTAAAAAACCTATTTTACACTAAAATTCTTATAATATAATGCTAAAATATATTTTTTGAAGAAAACCATTAAAAATCAAATATCTTTGATTGCAAATTGGTTTGGAGTGCAAATTTTTAACCCAAATATCAATCTTAACAGATATTTGTTTTCCCTTCTTCGTCCCTATCATGCAATAGTGAAATACAAATTGTAAAATAAACTTATGACCTTTTTTTCTTTCTTTAAAACACAACAAATGGATATCTGTTTGAAATGAATATCCATTTGATTTCATAGGCCTTTTTTTTTAAATATGTCGAATCCACGAGTTAAACTATAAGTTCTATAAATAATATATAATATATTATATTATATTTTTATATTACATATACTGTATACAATATATTATATAATAAATAATATATAACTTATATATTATATCAAATACATATTATATATTAATAATAATATATTATATTATATTTTAAATAAACATATATTATATTATATATTAATTATATAATATAATGATACAATAGAATTTATATATAATATAATATAATAAATATTGTACAATAATATAAACTATCTTGCTTACTAATAATTTTTTTTTTGTATAATATATATATATATATATATATATATATTATATTATATTAATAAACTTTTTGCCCTTTTTTTAATACCATAGTAAACGAGTAAACAAGTATCTGTTTAGTTTCATAGGGTTTTTTTTTAAATATGTCAGATCCGCGAGTTTATATAAACTATAAATTCTATAAACTAATATATATATTATATTATATTATAATATTGCATTATAATATAATATAATATATACTATATTAATAATAATTATATAGTGATATAAATATAATATATATTGTATAATACATATATTATTTATTATATTATATTATTATCATTTTTTGAGCAAAAGTGGACGCGCCACAATAATATATTAAAATATATAAAATATGTACATAGACCTGGTTCAGAGGGCATACCGGTAAGAAAGAACCAGGAAGAAAACCTCCGGTTATAGCCCGTTCAAGATATATTAAGTACAAAATTATCCCACATGTAGGATATACAAATTTACAAAATTGGCTACAGTGCCGCCACCTTAGTTTTCAAAAATTCAAAATGAGTGGAGCAAAATGAGGCATAATGGCTATACTTATACATTCAGAGCCTCGCAAAAAAGCAAAAAAAAACAAACAATTTAGTTGCTTGTGCTATTCCTCCATACACTCTGCACAAGTTTAGTTCTTGTCATGCACAACATCATCCTCATTTTGGAGCTCAGGCATGGTTGGATGAGGCATTTCCTTTGCAAAAAAAATTGTATCCCACAAAAGAAACATCTTCCTCCGTATGGGCCACCACTTCCCGTCGACTAGCCGAACCTTGATGCAAGGAAATAATGTGATCCTTATTTGCCAAATCATCAATTTCTCTGCACACCAAAGCAACTGATTCAATAGATTTATATTATATTAATAAATATTATAATATTATATATTATATATATATATATTAATATTATAATATATAATACATATTAACTTATACATGAAATCCTAAATGAAGAGGTTGAAATAAGATCAAAATTAGTGTCTGTAGATTATTTCTCTTATGAGGATTGTATGGGTGGAACTAAGGAAATGGAAGGAGATTTGGGAACTAGATTTGATTTCTCTTAGGAGTTATCACTAGCTCAAACGCTCAGCTCCCCAGTATTACTTAAAAAGACCCCAGCCAAAAGAGGAAGAAAATCTAAGGCTAATAAACTAAGAGAAGAGATTGAGGCAGACACACAAGCTACACTAGACAAAGGTTTCTCAATCATTGAAAGTTATATCATGGAATGTCAGGGGCATTAATGCCCCTGACAAAAGAGCCGAGATCAAACATCAAATTGATGCTAGTGGGGCTGATATTTTCCTCATTCAAGAATCTAAATTATCCAAGGAGATGTTTGAAATAATAGTTGCTAAATGGAGTAGATGGAAAGCCATGGCGATACCTTCTCAAGGAGCATATGGTGAGTTAGTTTCTTTATGGAATCCAAGATTAGTACTCTGTGAATGTGGATAACAATTGGTAGCTATTGAATATTTAGAGTTTCGATTTACACTTAAAGCTTTTTAATGTTTATGGTCCTACATCTACATAGGAAAAAAAGAGGTTATGGGATACTCTGACTGCCTTAATTCAAAGCTTGAGTAACCAAAACTTAGTTATTGTTGGAGATTTTAATGCAGTAGTGTCCCTTAATGAAAAATAGGGAGGGATTTTCCCACCATAAAAGACATGTCTAACTTTGAAGCCTTTATATTAGACAATGCACTTAGAGACATTCTGTCAGAAAAGGGAAGATTCACTTGGACAAATCATAGGAGAAATTTTTCCCGAATAGCAGTCCGTCTAGACAGGTTTCTAGTTTCTCAAGAATGGGCAGTTGCACTCGCTAATTTGTCTTCGAAAATTCTCCCCTTCATTGGATCAGATCACTATGCTATAATGTTATCTATCTTATAGCCAATAGGGATATCAACACACAAGCCCTCTTTCAAGTTTGAGAAAATGTGGTTGAGAAATCCATTATTTTTACCCTTAGTAAAGCAATGGTGGGAAAGTGCACCACCCCAACAAGGCACAAAAATGTTCCAATTATTTAAAAAGTTTCAACACATTAAGGGGAAGATCAAAGAATGGAATGTGAATGTCTTCAAAAACATTTTTTCACAAAAGGAAGAGCTAGCCCAATAGCTGGAAGACATACATGAATATATTATTCAACATGGTATGGATGCTGCCACATATGATAAATAGAAGGAACTTCAATAGATGTGGGAAGAACTAGGCAAGTGGGAAGAAATATATTGGCAACAAAAGTCACAAGAACTATGGTTAAGGGAGGGAGATCGAAACACCAAATTTTTTCATGCATCTGCACAACAAAGAAAAGCTGCCAAAACTTTTTTTTCAATACAGGATGCAAGCTTAGGGAATCAACTAAATAGTGCAGAAGAAATCCAAAATGAGGGCGTAAAATTCTTCAAAATCCTTCTTGCCCCCCAAAAATCTATTTGCACTGCTAATCAAGAAGAGCAAAAATTATTATCAGTAATTCCAAATCTTATTTCTAAAAATGATAATGAAGCATTGCTCAAACCATTCACATTATTAGAGCTAAAGGGAGTAGAATTTTTAATGTCTCCAGATAAGGCTCCAGGACCTGATAGTTTTATGACATTATTTTTTCAAAAATGTTAGGATATTGTGGATTATGACCTTCTTATGGCCATTAAGGAGTCACGTCGATTAGGTACAATGCTAAATCATTTTAATGTCACAATATTGCCGTACTACCAAAGTAAAAGAACCTAGAACATTTATAGATTTTAGACCTATCTCACTTTGCAACATAGTATATAAGATTTTTACAAAAGCAATCTATTTAAGATTGCAACCTTTCATCTAAAAAATCATATCTTTAGAACGAGGAGGTTTTGCTCCAGGAAGAGAAACTATAGAAGGGGCACTAGTGGCTCATGAGGTTCTTCACTCTATCAAGTCAAATCACTTGTCATCTTTTATAGTTAAATTGGATATGATGAAAGCTTATGATAGAGTAGATTGGGAATTTCTCATCAAGGTGCTAGAAAAAATTGTTTTTTCAAAGAAATGGTGCAAGCGGATCCTTTCATGCCTTTTAGGTGTGCATTTTTCAGTATCAATTAATGGTTCTTGTGGTTTCTTTAAAGCAACCCAAGGGGTGAGGCAAGGGGATCCCTTGTCACCTTTTCTTTTCATCATCATGGCAAAGGCTTTGAGTAGGGCTATAAATGACAAACATTCTAAGGGCTTATGGCAAGGAATATTTCACATCCCTCAAACAAATTTATTAGCTACCCATAATCTATTTGCAGATGAAACATTATTATATGGGAAGGAAACTATTTCAGAAGCAAAGAAAATAAAAGAAATCTTGGACAAATATTCACTGGTATCAATGCAAAAGATAAATGCTCAAAAATAAAAAAAAATATGTGTTTAATTCGAAAGTTGCAATAAAAAGAAAATATTAGAACTCTGGGATTTCAAGAGGCAAAATTACCTTGTAAGTATTTAGGTATTCCCTTTTTTATGGGATCTAATAAACCATCCTATTGGTTTAAAGTCATTGACATAATTAAGCAAAGAATTTGCGCTTGGAAAGCTCGATGGTTATTATTCTCAGGTAGAATTATTTTGATAAAATCAGTTCTTTCTACAATACCCAACTACTTCATTTCAATGTTAAGGGCTCCCAACACAATAGTCAAATAGATTCGAAAGATCATAAGAGGTTTTCTCTGGAAAGGGAACATGAATGATGCGAAAAAAATTCCATTAGTGTCTTTGGATAGTATGGTTTCAGAAAAATGCAAAGGAGGTGTAGGAGATCATGACATCCAAACACAATCAGGATTTCAAGGGGAAATTAATACATGGAAAATGTACTCCAAGCCGGAATCCAAATGGTGTTCTTTGATGAGAGCAAAATATCTGGATAGCCAAGATCCAAAGAGAATATTCACAGCCTCTAGCCCTCTTGAAGGCTCCGCAATGTGGAATTTCATGCTCTCGTGTAGAAAAGTAGTAACATCATATATCTCTTGGGAGGTCAATAAAGGTGAAGAAGCTAACTTTTGGAGTGACTCCTGGAATGGACACCCCCTAATTAAGTAACAATCAAGATTTACAATCTACTATCCCAGTCATATCTCAGGCATGGGGAACAAGACTAATAGATTATGTTAATTCTATCGACCCTTCATCAAGGAGGGCATCTTGGAAAGACTTTTCCTCTCTATAGATATCACAAGAACAAAAAGAGTCATTGTCAGATATTCTAGAAAATAGAACTGTATTCATAACAGGGAAGCCAGATCGAGTAATATGGGATCCATCAAAAAATGGAACTTATTCAGTAAAGCAGGGTTATAAAGCAATTCTCAACAGGGGCGATTCTACTCAATATTAGAGATAATTCTCCTTTTGTTGGAACAATATTATTCTTCCAAAGGTGGGAAGCTTTACATGGTTAGTAATGAGAAAGAGAGCTTTAACAAGTGATTAGTTAGTTAAACTAGGAATTGCGGATCCTTTCAAGTGTGTACTATGTGATCAAACTTTTGAAAATCATGATCATTTGTTTTTGCAATGTTATTTTGCTCAATCTTGTTGGTAATTTGTCTTGGAAAAATTGAATTATAACACTCCACTTCTGAACACAATCTGGGATATTTTTTTTGTCTGGCCAGTGCTTTACAAAACCTCCTTCTTTGCATGTATTTGGCAGATTATTCCAACATTGGTTGTATGGGCCATTTGGTGGGAAAAGAATAAATGTATATTCAGATTATTTGCCAACACTACACACTCGATTCATGTTTTGATTGAAAAATCTATTTTAGAGGTAGTCAACTCATGGGTTCAAAATCATAAAAATGTAGGAGCAATGTTTTCAGCTTGGGATAATAATATTTTGAAGAACTGGAGTATATAATTCTTCCCTTTAAAGGAAGTTTGAAACAACTACACAATGCAAAACTAGATAGGAGCTTAATTAAATGGTCACCTCCCTCTCAAGGATTTCTAAAACTAAATTTTGATGGGGCATCCATAGGTAATCCCGATGTCTCAAGAGCATGCTTTTGCATCAAGGATGAAAGAGGGACTCTCAAGGTAGCCAGATCAATTTCATTACCACCTGGGACCAATAATATGGCATAATCACTATCTCTTCTTCACGGTTTACAATTTACAAGGCAATTACAAATCAAAGCATTGCACATTGAAGGTGACTCGTTAATAATAGTAAATGCTTGTAAAGAAAGGTCGTGTTTTAACTGGGCCTTAAGATATGTTTTAAAAATTGTTTGGAAGCTACTAGATGAATTTGAAGATTTCCAGATCTCTCATACTTACAGGGAAGGTAATGTTTTGGTAGACCACCTTGCTAATTTAGGATGTGATAAAAAAGATATTTTTTATACTCAAAATAATAGTAGCAATTGTAATTTCTACAATATTCATGAGCTAGCAGAATTAAGAAGTGTAATAGAAAATGATTACATTTGTAATGCCCCGTCTTAATAACCTAAGAACGTTGCAATTGTGTTAAAAGGTGTAATAATTTTTTTTTTAAAGTTTAATTATAAGTTAATTAATTGCATACATTCTTAGGTTAAATGACGTTACACTACTTTGAGTATTCCATAAGCGACTTAAGTATTTCGCATTGCACATATTAAATCATAACATAAAGTAAACATTGCATAATAATAAATTTTCCATTCAAGATATAATAAAGTACAAACATGTTTCCATACATTGCATTGATATGATATTACATTACTCATCCATCTGATGAGGTAGTTCAAATAACAAATACATTTACAATTACATTGATCACCTCTTATACAATTGAGGGATGTTTTTACATTACAAGTTCACAATATACAATGATGAAAGTATAGAAGGAATCCATGTGCGAGCTCTCCATCCATGAAGCTCTCGATGCCATGATCACAAACTGGGGACCCAACGGAGTAAGGTGCACGTTCCACCCAACCATGTGGTACCCGTAGGTCCACCCCCTGTGCTAGGAGATAGTAATAAGGCTACCTAGACCTAATCTACTAACCCTAGACACTAGTACATACAAACTATTGGTTACATTGCTTCCAGATTTTGACATTTGATTGAAACACAAACTCAAGGTTTAACTGTTATTCTAGGTGGAGTGTCATCACAACGATGCAAAGGTTACCCTGGTGTTTCTTCCTAGGTTCCGGCCCCCAATCCTTGGGTTACCCTGGTAACCTCTTATGAAACCCGGCCCCTATTGCATACAGTTGCGGAATCGGATGTCTTTTAAAGGAACAAGACATCGATTAGCCATTCCAGGCCTTCTCAACTTATACTCATGACTATAGAAGCTCAAGAGTCATAAGTGAGGCAACTACATCTTGTTAAATGTTTTAGTCTAACTACTGTGTCATTTAATTATCATTGAGTTAATAACTACTTGTAAGTTACCCTGACACCACTTTGTGTGTCGGCCCTTACAAACAACCACTCCCCTAAACATAACATGGGAATTCTATATTTCCTGACTAAGGTTTGCAAGGTGTACATCTAACCCAAATCAATAAAAGACCAATCACGTTAACACGAACAACTTTTAATTGTTCATAACACAGATGTCAATCTCCAAACAAAATCATGTACACAGTCTTGATTTACAAAAGAATTCAATTTTTTTCATTCCCCAATTCCCACTCTAAAAATTACTCTGGAAGACTTGATCATTTAAAAACTTTCCCAATTTGCCCGACAAAGAACAAAATTCAAGCATTTAGAAGAAGGTACAAAACTACTTTAGGTTATACTAGATCCCTTCAAACAATTTAATTTGCATGAAATAATATTAACTCAAATAAAATTTACTTTCAAACAATCAAAAATTTCACTTACAATCTTATTTAAAAGAAAACATTTTATACATCTTTTAAATATTAAAATTAATCTCCTATTTCAATAAATATAATTATATATACATATATTTTAGTATATATATATATAATTGTATGTATTAAGAAATATATATATATATATATATTCCTTATCATATATATATATATATATATTAATTATATGATTTATTAATATAAATCGAATCTTAAATAAAACCAATTAATTCGCATGAAAAAAAAAAACTTTTCATCAAACAAATAATACACAAATATATATTTCCATTGTTTATTTTTTAAGAATTCGCAGTAAATGTATAAGGGCGCGGCCCCGGCCGCAGCTCCCTGTGGGGGGAGCGCGGCCATTGCCATGGCTGTGCCCAGCAACCAACGGCTACTGTGCGCGGCCGCGGCCATGGCGGCGCTTGCCCCTGTGGGGTATGGGAAGGGCTTCGGCCCTCTCCCTAAAAACCCTGTTTTTATTTTTTTTTTAATTTTTTTTTTTGATTTTGCCGTACGGCGATGCATTTTAAGATACGCGATTTTATTATTATTTTAAAGAAACAAAGAACAATATATTCACAGATACTAATTCCAGAATGTATATTCTTTCAACAATTTAAAAATAAAAATAAAATATATATATATATATATGTACAGAATTTCAACAGTAAAGAAATAAAACATAGTTATTATGTAAAGACGTTCTCCAGAATTTTCTACAGTGAATCTGGTAAATTAATGTGATTGACAAATATTTTTCTCAGAGTTCCAAAGAAATTTATAATCAATACACAACAAAATTCTTCAAAATCTTTCAATTAAAATTCACAGCAAATAAATATCTAATGATTTCAATACCCATTTTGCAAATACCCTTTATCATTTCAAACAGAAAACTAGATGTAAATAAATTCCCTAAGGATTCTTTCCTGTGTCCAATTGAATATTTTCTACAATTTAACCAAATCTAACAAAGTCTCCAAGATATCTACAGAAAACAAATAAATCTTTCTCTCTTGCTTTAAAGAAAGGAAACAAACACTCAGGAGAATACCTGTAATTAAAAATAGCTGCCTGTAGAAGTTTTCCCTTTGCCTGTAACTATCAATTTCCTCCCCGCAAAGCCAATTCCAAAATAAAATCCAACCACCAAGATTCTTTGGAGGATCTTCCAATTCCAAAATCAACCAAAATAAAATAACAACTTCTAAGAATATTTTTTTTTGCACAGTAAAGAAATTTTGCCAGTGCCCAGAAAATTTCCCCGAGGCAATTGAATAACCCCGTGCAAAATTCCCAGATCCTCAATAACCTCCGTGAAATTTTTCAACAACCTTTTGCAATTATGGCACTCACACACATGTCGAGAAGTTGTTGAGAAAATATATTCTCCACTTCTCGGCAAATTTTGCCATTTAAAAATTTGCATGTAATTTAATTAATCTATTAAATTTAAAAATTTGAAAATCAATTTTCTTTCAAATCACATGCAATTTATTTAATTTTTATTTTCTAATTTTCTAATTCATTTAAATACAATATAATTTATGCACTTAATAATTTAATTTAATTAATTAATTTATTTAATTAAAATAGTTAAATCCTTTTAAGACCAACTATTTAACTAAATAAACTAACTAATGTATTAAATAATCAAGTAGGTAAATTTCAATCATATTTAAATAACAAAAATTAAAGCACAATAACTAACATTTAAAATTAACCAATATTTATCTTTCAAAAACGATTTAACCAACAGAAACACAATACAACCTATGACTCAAAACTGAAAACTGACAATATACTAAGACTAAGATTAAAGACCAGACTAGGATAAACCTAACTACTATCTCCCATTCAACATTTCCGTTGAGTCTTGACACGCTCAGACCTGATTACACAGGTGGAGTCGGTGTCATGTACTTGCAAATCCTGCACCCAAGCAAATTATGTGCATACATGTATATATATAAAGCATTAAACAAACACACCGTGCGGAGAAAATCACAGATATCGCAGGGCACTCGCAAGCGAGTGATGCGATTCTGTTCTCCACACCAATACACTCACAGAATACTGACGAAATAAATGTTGTTAGTCCATCATAACATGTGCATATCCATAAACAACTGAAAATAAACATCTACACTAAATCATATCATGTCTGAAAACAATAAACATCACACAAAGTATCATCATGTCACAGAATAATCCACCATCGCTCAAAACCAGCGATCAAAGTATCCAACAAAACAACATAGGTCTAACAGTATGAGAAAGTATCAACAGAAAGCATAAGCATAAACGGAGGGGTACTACAACATTTCTTCATGAGAATATAAAAACTTCTCATTCAAACCATGCCATCAATTGTCATGAAGGTGACATCAGCTATCAAGCAATAGATAGCACACATGTAAAAATAGGATTTAGTGTTGATTCAAAAAGACAGATGGCAGGGGTGTGTTTTCAACACATGTATTGCATGCAAAGCCAAATTTGGATCTAATAAATTGTTCATTGCAACACAATTGGAGACTATTTTAGCACTAGTTTTAGCAAATTATTTTTCTTTCATCGAGATATCCTTTGCCCAGTGTATTTCGAGTATAATCTCGAGATTATTAACATCCAATGCTAGATACTTTGCACAATTACAAAGGGGAGGTGGCATTTTGTTAAGATTGGAATATAAATTCATTCAGATATCGGTACTTAATCTCAATTCTCAAGCATGTCATGGCCTCTAACACCACATTCACCGTAATTCATCCAATATTGAAAATGTCGAAACATCATTTCTCTGCATGGTGTTAAAGATAAGGTGGTAATTTCTTTTTATGGAGTTTGATCATCACATGTGATTAGGCAAAAAATTGAAGGTTATCTATCACCAAAAAAAATTTAATACGTGCCAACATTTAAATCATTATCTTGGCCTCAATCCTTTACATGGAAAATGGAGCAGAGCATGCCTTTATCGACATTCTTCTAAAATTCCTAATCAAAATATACATTTGCTTAATCAAAATAGAGTTTCTAAATTCGCTTTTGTTGTAAGGTTTCATCTTTTGTTTGTAGGTTCGGCCCAATGGAGTTTAGGATGCAAAATTATAGATTCCCTGTGGAAATCAAACCGTGGGAAGATCCATTCTCACAATGTATCGAGAGGGATCAACTTAAATCTTTATTTAAGGTGAATTGTTCACTAGTCATGAAGAGCATTCAGACAATTGTTGGTGAAGAAATTCTACATACAGATTCACAGAGGATTATTTTCCCAACAAATACTCTATCAGTGTTTCTCTCCAATATCCTATATCTTGTGTAAAACTATAATACCTTAAGGGTCATAATAGACAAAGTGGTAGTGGGATGTTATTTGGAAAGTAATGCATTACTCATAGGGGTGCAAAAATATGATTTCAACAGTGGTGAAGGTTTTGTTGGGGGCCTATTTCCCAAACATTATCTTCATTATAAAAAGAGGTACATGTGGAGGTATTTCACGATTTTATACTATCCAATATGCATGATTCTTCTTCTTTTTTGAATCAAGCCATTAAAAAATATCATCAAGAGTTTCACTTGGAAGAAGTGAATCAATTTAGAAGGAAGTTTCAGGCAATTGCTTTCCTCAAAGTTCATCAATGTTTCCAAGGACTGCAAGTTACTATTGGGCCTCTCATTCGTAGGAGCAATAGATTGGTTCAACAAGTTTCTGATGTCAATGTCACACTCCATTCTCAGGGAATAGCATCAGGGCATTTGTAGATGTTTTCTCATGAAATTCAAGATGAAAATTCAATGTTTTGTCCTTGTCGGGGTGGTGTTAAATCGGGCTCTTTCTAATGTTTACCAATTAGATTTAATTATTAGTGTCAGTCTATAGTTATAGATATAAAGTTTGGGTGATGTCATGGGTTTTTTGTAATGGTTCATCCTTTTTTTTTTGTAAATGGGTGATGTCATGGCTTTTTTGCAATTGTTCATCATGGTCGGGGTATATTGGACAAAATCGGTTTAGGTATTGTATAAAGGGCCTACTAAAAAAACAAAGTGATTGGAAACTAGCAGGATTATAGGTAGTGATAGGCTTATAAAGTTTATTTGTACTTTTGGAGCTATAACCAGAGGTTTTCTTGTTGGTTCTTTCCTGTCGGTATGCTCATCACAACAAGATTTTGTACTAATTTATTTACATATAATATAATATATATAGTGGCTTGCCACTTTCGCCTAAAATAAATAAATATATAATACATATTATTATAATATATTATAATAATATTATATAATAAGATAGTATATATATAATATATTTAATTTTTTATATGATTTCATTAGAAATGGATATCCGTTTTGGACGAATATCTATTTCGCTCTGGTTCTTACCATGGCAACATGTACTTTTTACTTGACCCTAGTAAAAAGTCAAAGCAAAATTTCATGTTTTTCGGCAAATGAAAAATGCCTTTTTTGTCATATTGCCACTTTTTGGACCCCCATTATCCTACATAGACCCAGGTGTCCATTCTCTTTTTCAACCTTTATGTGAACCATTGAAAATCCTGGATCTCAATTTTGACATCTTAAAAATCAAATAAGGGCTAAAATAAAAATTTGTAATTTTGTGTGTTTACAATTTTTGGTGAAGCCTAGCTACCCTTAAATATTGGTTTTAAAAAAAAAGGACCCCAACTCACTTTGATAATTCTCGAGCACATATCCTTATGTGCCAAAATTCTTCTTAGCTCTACGTAATTCTTCTACTAACATGTAAATGTTGCTCATAGAAGGTCTACGCATTTATTTTTACCCCCTCTTCAATTATGGAGCCCTTCATGCTTCTCTTCCATTGGTGATTCCTTGGGAAAGAATCTTGATTCCTAAGTCCTCTCATCTTGGCTCTCAATTCACATTCACAAGGATCTTGGTCAAATTGAACATTTCCTATTCTCCTACTATTGATTTAGTTTTAAGGTGGGTGATAGAGTTTGGAAGCAACAATTAGAGTGTAGATAAATTATGTTTAAATATATAATTTGATTTTCAAGAAGCTATTTTTTGGATTCATTCCCTCAAGCTACTAGGATTTCCAAGAAGAGTCACTCTTCTAGGTCAACTACTTGGTTGACAACAATATTGTGTCACTAATACTTTGCAATGGATTCTCCTCCTTCCTTGACTAAGATATTTCAACATCAAACTTCTAGGAATTCCACTCTAATCAAGGGGTCTTCCTCCAATGCATATCCCTTAGTGGATTCTTTGTTTTCTTCTCTAGTTCTCTATGGATAAACCTAAAACTAGAAAGATTGGTCATATTCTACTCTTAGTGGATTGCCCGACTTCTAAGTCTCTAAAAAAATATTCATATAATTCTTCAACTCTTCCTCCTCTATCTAGAATTTTTCCCTCTATTGAAGATTTACCTTAATGTGGAGCTACATATCTAAATTTAGACTTCCCATATACTAATGTTACAAATAAGTGTTGAGAACTAGATCATAGTTGTACAAAATAAACATTCTTCCAAAAAGGAGCAAAGCCAAGGAAAAGTTTTCTTCGATCTCAAGTTAGGAAAGGTTGCATTTGTTTGCTTGGCCTTTCAAGTTTTAGTCAAGTTTATAGATTTTGTGCTTCTAGATTTGGATGTATTCATAATATAACAGATGTCACCTATGCATGTCTCTCGAGCCTTTTTAAGTGTTTGTCTAATGGATAAATCCCTATCCCTTCTTACTAATCAAAGACAATGATAATATAATCCTATTTGTTAACAATTGATATATGGTAATTATAAATGCAATGCTATATATTATTCTTATATTATTATGAATATATATTGGGTTCATTGTGTTGTGTAATGGTAATGGGATTATTTCAAAAGTGAGTAACTAAGTTTAAATACCACTCCAAGCTAAGACAACTTATCACCCAATGGAGCTAAGAAATTGTATAAAACTATGAAATTCATAGGCACAATGTTATTTTCAAATGGCCATCCCTAGAAGGGTGACACAACCAAACTAGGGCTTAGTGATATCCTCAATTATCACAATCAAATCTATATATTAAAGGTTTGGTCAAATTTTAATCATATATTAAAATGAATTTTCAAGTACAATAATTATGCAACCACATGTGACACATGGACTAAATTTGTAATATTTGAGTTAAAAAAATTTAGTTGTCACTATCCATTTGAAACATACATAGATCAATTAAAAGATAGTTATTAAACAAAACCAAGAACATAAGTAGTAATCTTCACAATTATATTACTATTGTTTTACCATATAACTATTAATCTTTAATAATATCATCTTCCTTTCTCTTAACCTTCCTTACCTAGAAAACACAATTGAATTCTCTTAACAAAATTGTAATGAGTTTGATTTGATGTTGAATATTTGGTAAAACTAATATTCGATAAAAAATTCTCACAATAATTATTCTCAATATTATATAAATTTTAACCTTGTCAAATCTCTATACAAGTTTGTTATTAAAACTTGTATCTAAAAACTGAAATCATAAACTTGGCCTTACAATCTTCAACAATCAAGACCTAAAGTTAGTTAATTCTTTAGACATTCTTAAACTTTACCTATCATGAACTTAATTAAAACCTCAACAATTTATTTTTAAAATGTTACAATTTAGAATGCCTATACAATTTTGGATAATTAATTGTACTCTACAATGAGAAAATAAAAATATTATTCTCTCTATCCTTGAAACATGCAATCCTTATGAATTTTTACATTTAGATTGGATGTACTTGAAATCAAACATTATACCTTGTTGAAAAAATATTAAGATAACACATCATGTAAAACTCCAATAGCTATGGCAATCCACCACCTTATCACATACATCTTTTGCATACTAATGACAATCGACCACCTTATCACTTACATCTTTTGCATACTAATGCCAATCCACCACCTTATCACATACATATGTTGAATACTAATAGTTTTTCTTAATAAGGATAAGTAATTTAACAAAAATATTATTATAGAAATGCTCATCCTTATCACATACATCTTTTGCATACTAATAGTTTTTCTTAATAAGGTTAAATAATTTATGCAAAATATTATTATAGCAATGCTCATCCAAGAGCCAAAAATAATAGGTCAATTATCCCACAACTATATATTCCTTCTAAAAATTGTATGATTATGTTGACTAGGGTTCTCTCATGATTTAATTTATTTATTTCATTAATTTTTCTAAAATCTAGATTTCTTAGACTTCTAAATTAATTTAATAGACTTCAATTTTTCCAAACTTTGATTAACCTTTGACGTTAAGGATAGCCTACCATAAAGTAAGCACCTTTTCATTTTTTTTATCCTCTTAATAGTTTGATCAATTTTCTAAAAAAATTGTAGCATATTACATTGCTTGTTAGTATCTCTCATCTACTTAACAATTGAACATTAAACTATTTGTTAATGTATGTTTGATTACTTCACAATTGTGGCATTAAACTATTTGTTAATGTCTGTCTCATTATAATTCATAATTATAGCATTAAATTGTTTTCCAATACCTCCTTGCCCTATTATTTACCCCTTGCCCTATTGTTTACCCCAACATTCACTTATAAATTCTTGATGACACCCTTCTTTAGAATATAACCAACATTTTAGAAACCATCATTCTTAAATATTTATCAATACCTTCTTTTGGATAAAACCAATATTTGAAAATCTAAACTTAAAATATTTTAATAAATCGACACCTAACTTAGGAGGAGGGACCATCACATATGATTGCCTTTTCAACATACCATTTTCTGAAAACTAGCCTTATATTTTTCATGAATACCTACAAAAATTAATAATTGTTTTATTTTGAAAACCATCTCATTTTAATTGTTTCATCATCTTTCTTATGCTACTTGGGCTATAAAGCCTCAGATTCTAGTCTTGGGATTTGGGAATTTTCTTTGGTTCATAGAGCTCAACAAAATTGAAGTGGATCACGAGTTCACTTATTGATTTATACATTTTCAAGATTCTGCATCTTATGAAGCCTTTAGATTGTTTGTCCATCAAGATCCTTAAAGCAATACATATTGTATTCGACAAAAAAAGTATCAATAAATGACTTTATCTTGCATTTTCATGTTTAGTTACAACCATTTAAAGTGGAGAATACTTCATCTCACATAGAAACACCCAATCATATCACATAAGAAAATCAAAAAAATGTTTAAATTAATGAATACTTTAGATTATTTGCATCAACCCTATGTGTGGCATGGGCCCAATAGAACGGTGGGCTAGTTCAAGCATTGGAAGGAGGGATACAATGGTCACCAGTAGAGGAGGAAAAATAGGAACATCCTTACTATCTTTTCATTTCTAATTAATAAATATCTTATCTTTTGGTTTAAATATTACTATATTAAAGATATCAAGTTTCTACAATCCATCATGTTGTTCAGTTTTGTTTCAAGCTTTGATTATGTTAGTGTTTTTATCATCAATGTTTTGAATCACACTTTGTGATCCATCATAAAGATGAAATAGAGCATAAAGAAGAGAAAAATGGATTGTTGTAGACATGCACCAACTAAAAAGTAAGAGAGAAGAGGGGAAAGAGTTGCACATAGTTAAAGGAAGAAGGAAAAATGAAAATTAAGAAAAAAAAGAGCACAGAGAAATAAATTTTCCCTAAATTACTAATAACTCAAAACAAGAGAAAACAAAGAAATTAATATACACCAACAATATTTAAATATAATTAATAATGAATAGCTAAATAAATATAATAAAAAACAAAAATCAAGAAGAGTTAATAATAAAGAAGATAAAATTGCTCAAAAAAAAATGAACAAGAACATTAAAGAGAGAAAAACAAAAAAGTAATATAAAGTACAACAAACTAAAAATTAAACTAAATCTATAAAATTCTAAATCTATATAGATTATATAATTTCATATAGATCTAAGAAAAGAAGAAAAAAATAAAATAAAAATAAAGAAATTAACAAAAGAAAAGGTTAAGAAGTAAAACTAAATGAGAGATCCAATAAATTACTATATTTTTAAAATTTATTTAGCTATTTTGAACACTCTTTTTTCGAGTAACCTTCATTAGTTAGCTACATACATATATGTGTGAAAAGGGAATTTATGCGTATACAATAGAGTATCTAAAGGATTCACAATTCCTTTGAAATATCCCACCCTAATTTTCTATGCAATTTTTTTTCAATTTCATCACTTTGTAGTAATATGCATTTCGTAAAATAGTTTCTAGTAATGTGATTTGAATGACTTTCCTTTTATAGATTACACTTGATAAAGAAAATGATAAACCACACAACACAAGTATAAAGTAATACTTCCAAAACTCAAAGAATACATGATGTTCTAACCCAAAATTATATGATGAGATTTTTTGCAAGTTTATATTTCAATATCTAAACATTAAACCAAACAGTTGTCATGTAATGAACTGTCAAAGTTTCTTTCTTGGTATTTAGTACTTCATAACACCATATGTTCATGTGATTTATCAAATAGTTTCTTGCTATTATGAGTGCATGAGTTATTATTTTTAACAATTTGACAACCCCTTTGTTGATCTAGACTGGAGTTTCAAGTTTTTTCCCATGATGATAGATTTTCATGCATTTCTCATATGATTTTAAACATAGTAAAATAATGATGATAATTATTGTGTGAGGGGGAAGGAATTCATTAGGAAAACAATGCGAAAGACAAGATCAAAGTGCAAGGATTGAAATAAGAAACTAGTCTAATTCAAAACACTTAATCTATCCTATTCCATCACCCACGAAATGTGCAAATCTAAGCTATTTGAATGAAAGTAAGATCCTAAGATATTCAAACCAATTCAAATAAAAAAAGACAAGATTACCATCCCATGTTGGAGTGTGTTTGCATGATGTTGGATTGTTCGTATCATTGCAAAGCCTCCATTGCTTGTACACAAAAGCTTGATGATCGATGCTTGTTCTTGAAGAAATGATGAAGCTCTCTCAATGGTGATCTTGACAACACTTCGTTGCATAAGGTAAGTTGAAATTCTCATTATTATTTGTGAAGAGAAAGGCTTGTTATATAAAAAAAGCAATTTTGAATCGACGGTCAAGATCGCGTTGGAGAATATCCAAATCAACGGTCAAAATGAGTTGAGAGGATTTAGACATGAGAAAATTGTGCAAAGTTGATTGCACATTTAGGGTGATTGAAGAATAGATTGGCTAGTTAGGATTTTGATTGCTTAGTTAGCAATTGATTGATCAGTTAGGGTTGAGCTAGGAATTAGATGGTTGAGTTAGTAGAATTGATTGCTTTGTTAGCAAAATAGATTGCTTAGTTAGCAATCCATGATTTCCTTAATCAAAAAATGGGTGAGGAATATTAATTAATTCATTCATTCCAATTCGATTTTAATTTTTTGCCAATTTGAATAGTTTGATTTGATTTTATTCAATTATTCAAATTTTGGAGGGAAATGTGATAATTAAATTATTATGATTTAATAATTCAATTAATTTTGAGGAATAAGGTGAATTAGTGACAATCAAATAATTGGCATTGTTTGACTAATTAGGATGAAATAAGATAAGATTAGGACTTTATTAAATAAATGTAATTTATTTAATTGGTCGACATGATGAAACGTGAATTAATCAAATAACGTTGTGTTAATCGATTAATAGTAGAATCAGGGTTTTCAATACTTTATTAAATAAAATGGTATTTATTTAATTTTTCGAGAAACGATAAAATATGAATTAATCAAATAATGTTGTATTATTTAATTAATAGAGGAAATAGGGTTTTCAAATGTTGTTCGATGCCATTTGATGCATTGTGAGATGTCATGGGATGATTTCGAGATGATTCAGGATGTTTCAGAGATGTTTCGATATGTTCCAAATTAATTCAGAGATATTTTGAGTTGATTTAGAGTCGTTTCGAGTTGATTCAAGTCGTTCTGAGATGTTTTGGGTTGATTCAGAGTTGTTCCAAGTCATTCTGAGATGTTTCGGGTTGATTCAAAGTTGTTTCGAGTCCTTCTAGGGTCATTCTGAGAAGTTTCAGGTTGATTCAGAGTTGTTCCAAGTCGTTATGGGGTCGTTTTGAGACGTTCTGAGTTGATTTAGAGTTGTTTCAAGTTTTTTTGGGGTCGTTTCGAGACGTTCCGAGTTGATTTAGAGTTGTTTTGAGTCGCTTCGGGGTTGTTTTGAGACATTCCAAATTTGTGATAAGTGTTAAGTCAATTTTACATGTCTACAATTATATTTTCCAAATATACCCATAAAACTTACTTCCAACAATTTGCATAATAAACCCAAAAAATGATACAGTGATAAATAATATGAATGGGGCCCTAACCTTAATCGCTAGCAACAAAAGATTATGTGAACTTCATAAATTCCTGAGGTATGATGATTATTTATTATTTCCCTGCACCCTTACTATCCATACAACTATAATTAATTACCAAAGGTGGCGGTAATATTTGTAATAACGATTCTACAAAAATCGTGTTATAGATGGAGATATAATTACTAACACTTGTATTAAAAAGAGGAGATTTGTAGTTTGAATTGGTGGCATACGGAAGGGATGTGGTATCCCTCTATGGGGGAGACCATGTGTTCCCCCACCCCAGGTTTGTTTAGCTTTGTGAGTACCCTCTCCCCTTTCATTTATTATTGTTTCTCACCTTTCTAGGTGCCCTCTCGTATACGTTTGTGGTGGTTATCTGTTTGTGGTTTTTCTTCATTTTTTTGGGTTGAGGTGGTGGGTTCCATTGGCCCCTCCCTCCGTTTATGGAGGAGGGTATGGGGTGTTTCGGCCCTAACCCTAATGCAGTGAATATCAACCCTCCCATAAGGTCTTATAGATTTTCACAAAAAAATTTCAAGGATGTCCTAACAGAGAGTGGGATTGCGGTTCCAGTGGAAACAAGGTTTCTCGTCAACAACTATGGGGAAAATGGAGGCTTGGAAGGTAATTCCCTCCTGATTCCTCTAAATACTTACTTATTTCTCCCAACCCTAATTTTAAGAATGTAATTTCTAATGAAGGAAATCGATTAAAAGATTCTGAAATTTTCTTTGCTATTGTGGATTCAAATAAGATTATGGCTAGAAAATTTATAGATGATTGGTTGGGAAAATTTGGAGAACTAAATTTGGTATTTAGGTAAAATTTTGTAAGATGATTCAACGAGGCTTGTTCGTTATAGCGATCAATGCCATGCAATTGAAAGTTTTGGAAAACCCTATTGGAACCTTGGTGGGTGTGATTTTCGGGCCCTTCCATGGTCACTCGTGACCAGCGCAGAGGAATTCCTTGCATTGTCTTGCCCCATGTGGGTTGTTCTTAAAAACCTTCAACCAAAATTTTGGAATATTATTCCCCAAATATTGTCTCCCATTGACTTCGTTGTTCGAGTTGAGGAATCTAAAGTCACCTTACCTCATCTAGACGCAAAAGAGCTTGTGTCTCTGAATCTCAATTTTGAAATCCTTGAGAATATTATTATTAATGAAGATGATCATCAATGGGTTTGTCCTCTGGAAATTTTAGGTGGAATTAATGCGTGTTACCTTTTCCGCAAGGAAGGGCATATTCAAAAGAATTGCCTTGTCATTAAAAATAAAGGAAATCAGCCTGGTCCTCGTGGCCCCCCTGAGACTAAAAATCCTCCTAAACCTAACACTAGAAATGACAATAACTTAATGATAAATTGCTCGTTCATTGAGCAGTCCTCGCCACCTTCAAAAATTAATGAAGAAAATGTTATCAATAACTTGAATGGATGCCCCAACTTTGCAAGCCCTCTCTTGACTCTTAAGGGCAGTGCTGCTCGTCTAGGGGTTGGTGAGGAATTGCAGGTCATTGCCTCCCAGCCCCATGATCTCTTTCCAATAAATGGCCAAAAGGGTCTTCACATAAACAATGCTTTTGATGTCCTCTCTTAAGAGAGAGAAAAAAGTGAGAAAATTGTTAATGCGGGGGGAGAAACCCCATTGCTATCTCATTGTATAACTAACAACCCTGAGTTGCTTGAGAAGCTAAATGCTCAACAACTTGCTATGAAATAAATAAGGAAAAGAATAAAAAATAACTTGTCAAGTAGATATGACTATGATAGTCAGCCAAAGGTCTCTCATTTCCAATTAAACAAACTGTTGGGAATAGGATGTCATTTAATTGCAATCCTAAACATATTTCATGTATCTCCTAAGTCCTTGGAAAGTGTTCCCCAACACTAGGATTAGAAAGAGATTAAATTCGAATGAAATGAACATGTAAATTGACATTTGTGATTATTCCTAAATGATAGGAACATGTGGGGATGCCCAAGAAGACCTACAAAATAACACATGGGGCACCCACATGGAAGGCGGAACCCACCTTGCTTAAGTTAACTATTTGGAGGATTGATAACACTTCAGTAATGCATGTTTTAGATCCTACAAATTAGGGATTGATATTTACATGAGTGGAGTTCAATTCAGTTTAGTTTAGATCAGCTCAATATCAGTTTAGTTCACTTCACTTCAGTTCATTTATGGTTCAGTTATCTTCAGTTGCATGTAGTTAGTTTGAGTTGACTTGAGTTGCATGACTAATGACTTCATTTGCATGAAAAATAATAGGTGGATACTTACAGTTAAGTGGGGATGATCAATCATGCATAATGTTTGCATGAATTGGTGGAGAGATATGTTTCAGTTAACTAAGATTGACTTGGACCCACCTTGGGCGCCCAAGTTGGCATCTTTGAGTTAAAACCTTTTGCATGAGAAGATATTTACAAGGCTTAGTTAAGTGGGCCCATTATTGGGCACCAACTTTGAGGTGATGCTTGCAAGATATTTTCTTGACCAATGATCAATTAAGTGTTCAGTTTGGGGTGCCTAAATTGAGGAGACTTTGGTTTTGACTTCATGTTACATTGTGGAACTCTACTTGCAAAATCTAGGCATAGATTTATGAGAGGAGATTTATGCTCTTGTTTTGATCAACTCTTTGGAGTTTACAATGCTCATAATTATCTATTTATTGCAGCAATTACATCAGAGTTTGTAATCTTGGTTGCAGGTTAGTAGGTTGAGCTTGTGCATGTGTGAGGGTTTGAAGCATGGCATGGGATGTGTGAATTAATGCTTGGTCACATGGAATTCTTGGATAGATTGTTCTGCAAAAAGTGTATGAGAGTTTTGTGCAGGTTGTGGAGAAGGATTATTGAAGACAAGGAAGCATGTCAATCAAAGATTGATATAGTATTATTGTAATCTTGTTCTAAGGTTAACTAATACAAGCATTATTGATTTTGGTGGAGTTTTTTCCTTAAAGGGTTTCTCCATGTATATGCTATGTCACTTCTATCTTCTTGTCTCATTCTTCTATAGTCTTTTGTCTCTTTCTACAATTGGTAAAATTGATCTAAATAGATTAATCATACACAAAGAATTGTGACAAAGAAAACTTAATTAAATATATAGTATAATAGTGTTACGAGTTTTAAGCTATAGAATTACCTTCATTTTCAACATTTGGTATCAGAGCTAACAGTTGGGTAGAGTTTGGGACACCTTTCTCTTAAAATTTTGAAGGTTTTTTGGTTGTAGTGGGAGCTTTTACTAATATTACAGATTTGTATAAGAAGTGTGTTTTATCTTCTTGGTTTAGAGATTATGGTTTTCTTGACCTTTTGGGACCTGTGTTGTTTACAACGGATTCTTTGATTGTGTTAAGTCCATGGATAATCTTCATTTAGGATATGGTTATCATGATGTCATGGATAGCTTGGTTACATGTTTTAGTGGGAGCTTTTGACAATGATGGTTTGATGTTTATCTTGTTGCCATGTATAGCTCGGTACCACAGTTCAATGGGAGCTTTGGTAGGATATGGTTATCTTCATGTGATTTGAAGAGGTTTTAACATCTTGTTTCATGGAGGACCCTTAGATTCTTTGGTAAAGGTGTTATTGTTCTTCCTTTGAAGAGGATGTAGTTTTTTTGGTTTTGAGTATTAATAATTTGCTTGGAGCTTCATGATTATACAGGTTGCATTTGAAGTTGGCATGGTTTGATTGGTGGGTGCTCATGGATACTAGAGAGACTTGGGTTAGGCTGGATATTTCTTATGTTAAGAGATATGTGTTGGAATGATTACTTGTTATAAAAAAATTTCAATAGTAAAGATCGAGGGGCCTACACTTGGAAATGGATGTGAGTCCATCATAGACCCGATGAGAAGGTTGTCTTTATTGAAAACCTATAAATTCCTTGGTATTGTATGCAAAGGACAATCTTGTATCCCACTCTTGGTCTACTCGGTAGGTAAATGATCTAAGAGGTGTTGCCTGCTTGATTATTAGATGCATTCTTTATATGTATCTTGTCTTTTGTTATGCATTAGTCTTAAAAATTGAGTTTTGAGGGATTGTTGAGGAGTAGATGCATGAATTTATGTATTTCCATTGTTCTCCTTGAAATCTTGAACTTGAGTTAGTTCTAAGGATTTGAGTAGGATAGGTATGGGAGATATTTAGTGGCTTTGGGCATATTCCCTTTTGTTGTGGGAATGTTTGGCTAAGTTTGATCTACTTTCTGTGAGAGGTTTACATCTAAGTTCTGCCATGTTTCATTATAAGTTGAATGGTTAGATGTTGATATCCTTTCAGTTTGGGAGTGTTGAAGGAGATCTTACTTTACACATTTTGGCACATGTTAGTGTGGTATAAGAACATGGTTTGATTTGCAGGTTCTCTCTTTGTGGGAATATTGTCTTCTTCTTGAAGGTTCTTATGTTATGAGAGATGTATTTTTCATATCATTGTATGCTTCTTTGACACTATGATAGAGGAGTAAGCCACACCCTCTATGTGAAGTGCTATAGGAGGACTCGTTAACATTGTGATCTTGTTTTCAGATTTGAAAATACCTTTGCAGTGGGAGTTCTAGAAGGTATATGTGTTCTATATGAGAGGGGCACCTCTCTTGGACTGGTTACACTTTACTACAGTGAGTTACTTCATAGGTTTTTTATCGCATGTCTATGTGTGTTATTACATTGAAGTCTTATTTTTGTATGATGGTGGATATATAGGGACTTGTTTGCAGATTTGGGTTGTTATGTTGATAGCATGAAGTTATACCTATGATAGTTTGGTTACAGAGACTTGGGAAAGGTATTGATTGAGAAATTTGACACTTTGATCAATGTTGCAGATAAGTTCTCTTGGTGCAGGAAGGCCATTGGCCTTGAGTCTTGTACTTGATTTATAATAATGATTCCTTGTTTAGAATAATTGCAATGCATAATGTCAAGTGGGAGAATGTAGGGAATATGATGCCATTTAATTGCAATGCTAAACATATTTCATGTATCTTCTAAGTCCTTGGAAAGTGTTCCTCAACACTAGGATTAGAAAGAGATTAAATTCAAATGAAATGAACATATAAAGTGACATTTTTTATTATTCCTAAATGATAGGAACATGTGGGGATGCCCAAGAAGAGCTCCTACAAAATAGGAGCACATGGGGCACCCACATGAAAGGTGGAACCCACCTTACTTAATTTAACTATTTGGAGGATTGATAACACTTAAGTAATGCATATTTTAGATCCTATAAATTAGGGATTGATATTTACATGAGTGGAGTTCGGTTTAGTTTAGTTTAGTATCAATTCAATTTAGTTCAGTTATCTTCAGTTGCATGTAGTTAGTTTGAGTTGAATGCTAGTTGACTTGAGTTGCATGACTAATGACTTTAGTTGCATGAAAAATAATAGGTGGATACTTACAGTTAAGTGGGGATGATCAATCATAATGTTTGCATGAATTGGTGGAGAGATATGTTTCAGTTAACTAAGATTGACTTGGACCCACCTTGGGCGCCCAAGTTGGCATCTTTGAGTTAACATCTTTTGCATGAGAAGATATTTACAAGGCTTAGTTAAGTGGGATAATTCTTGGGCACCAAATTTGAGGTGATGCTTGCAAGATATTTTCTTGACCAATGATCAGTTAAGTGTTTAGTTTGGGGCACCTAAATTGAGGAGACTTTGGTTTTGAATTCATGTTACATTGTGGAACTCTACTTGCACAATCTAGGCATAGATTTATTAGAGGAGATTTATGCTCTATTTTTTATCAACTCTTTAGAGTTTACAATGCTCATAATTGTCTATTTATTGCAGCAATTGCATCAGAGTTTGTAATCTTGGTTGTAGGTTAGTAGGTTGAGCTTGTGCATGTGTGAGGGTTTGAAGCATGGCATGGGATGGGTGGATTAATGCTTGGTCACATGGAATGCATGGATAGATTGTGTTGTAGAAAGTGTATGAGAGTCTTGTGTAGGTTGTGAAGAAGGATTATTGAAGGCAAGGAAGCATATCATTCAAGGATTGATACAATATTATTGTAATCTTGTTCTAAGGTTAAATAATAAAAGCACTATTGATTCTGGTGGAGTTTTTTCCTAAAAGGGTTTCCCCACATATATGTTGTGTCACTTCTATCTTCTTGTCTCATTCTTCTACAATCTTTTGTCTCTTTCTATAATTGGTAAAATTGATCTAAATAGATTAATCATACACAAAGAATTGTGAAAAAGAACACTTAATTAAACCTACAGTATAATAGTGTTACAAGTTTTAAGCTACATAATTACCTTTTTTTCCACCATATACACCCCCAACTACTTTGAATTTTATATTGCTAAGCTGGTTAATGATGACAATAGGGCTAGAAATTTTCCCGCGAACTGTGAAGTTCCCTCTAAAGGTGTGGCTAAGGCCTTTGAAGAGTTAGGAGATATCGTGAACTCTGTCATCCCTAATCTCCAAATTGGAATTGAATTTTTGGCCTCAATTGATGCTAAAAAAGATCAGGTTGGAAACTTAGGTGAAACTGAAAAGGCCATGTCTAACCTATCTTCTAATGGCCAAGCTTCCTAGTTAGAGGTAACTTCGTCAAAATCTCAGGGGAAAGTTACTAACCCTATTGTGATCCCTATTGGTTACAATTCTAGTGTTGAATAAGAGAATGAAATGAACCACAACTTGGCCAATAATGAACCCCAGAAAGAGAACAAAATCCTCAATAAAGATATTAATGAGATTAAATCCTCCAAGAGGGGATCAGTTGTAGCTAAAGGATGCAATTCTGAGGAGGGTGGCACCAAGAGTCGGGAGAATTAGGTAGTGAAACCTAGGAATGGTCCAAGAAGGCCAAGAAAGTTTAGTATCCCTGTAGGGGGAGGCAAGAAAACTGGAGTAATGAAAATAAAAAGGAAAAAAGTCAGTATGGTGATCCAATCCCCAATCTCCAAGAAATTGGAAATAGAAGATCAATTCCCTAAATGATTTGAGGAATTTAGAGGGGAACAAGAAGACACTCCCATGACCTTAGAATATGAATCTTAACTATATTTCATGGAACGTTCAAGGCCTTGAATCCCTAGACAAGAAATACATCATAAGAAGGTTTCTCAATCTGGAAAAGAAAAAAAGATTTTGTAATGCTGTAAGAAACTAAAGCCATCAGATTTAACTTGGAAACAAATTTGAATTTTTTTTGGAAAGATTACAAATTTTTTACAACTACTCATGAAAAGGGTAGGGGAGGGATTGTTATCCTGGTCTCCAAGGATTGGGCTCAATTTGTTATCAGAAATGACTTGTCCCCGTGTAATAGAGGGGTGTGGGTCACCTTAGAAAGGGATGGATTGTAGTTTTGCATATGTTCTATCTATGCCCCCAATGACCATAGGGAAAGAAACAACCTATGGAAGTGGTTGGAAAAACTACAAGATATTCCATGGATAGTGGGAGGAGACTTTAACATGGTTGAGTAGAGAGAGGACAAGTGGGGAGGAGTGGACATGATGTGGAAAGGTAATGAGAAACATTTCTAGCTAAGGCTTAAAAACAAACTAAGACTTTCAGATCCAATGGAAGGTAATAGAAGGCACTGTAAGGGTGTCTGGTTCACTTGGTGCAATGCATAGAAGGGGGCAACTCAGATCTATTGTAGGCTAGATAGGTTCTACACAAACAAGGACTTCTTTAGCTTCAACCCAAATGAGGATGGGGTGCAGGTGAAGGTGAATCCATACACCCTCTCTAACCACCACCCTATTAAGGCCATTCTCATTTCATACTAGGACAATGCAAAATAGGCAAGGAAAAAAGGTGGGTTCTTGCTAAATACTCACCTCCTAAATGGTGTTGATTATTAAGAGGCCATTGAATCTCTCAGAGAAATAAATAAATGGATGATAAAGGATGATTTTTCCATTGAGAGGTGGAATGTTAATGTGGAGGGTTGGAGAACCCTCTTTCAAGTTATTAGTAAAAAAACCCTAGATAGTAGGAAGCTAGAAAGGAACTTACAAGACTGCCTTCTAGAGGTTGAAACAAATCTGCAAGGTTGCTCGAAGGATGAAAGGATTTCTGAGGTTCTAATGTTGGCCAAGGATAACCTGAGAAGGATTCAGGCCCATAAGATAAAAGGAAAAAAATCAAAGCTAAATTGACTTGGCTCAGCTGTGGGGACAAGGGGTCCAAATTTTTCTTTAATTACATAAAGGAAAAGAATGTAAGAGAACAAGTGAGGCAAATATGGAATGGCTCCCAATTACGTTCTAATCAGGAAGATATGCTGAACCAATTTCACTCTTACTTCAGGGATATTTTTACCTCTAAAGAAGGTGTTGAGGGGGGTTAGGCGGCTAGGTCTCTCATTAAAGATCTCATCTTGAAAAAAATTAGTGAATAAGATTCCTGTAGCCTAGATGCGAATGTTTCCAAGGATGAGATTTTAAATGCTATTAAGTCCATGAATAATAATAAGTCCCCTAGGTGGGATGGGCTACCAGTGGAGTTGTATAAATCCTTTTTAGACTGGGTGAGTGAGGATCTCCTACAAGTTTACAGGGAATCCCTTGATAAAGGGTCTCTGGGGAGAGTATAAATAGAGGAATAATTAAGCTCCTCCCAAAAGGGGAGACAAAACTATGGTGAAGAATTGGAGGTCAATAAACTTGCTCAATGTTTCCTGCAAGATTTTAGCCAAAGTAATTACAACAAGACTAATCAACATTTTTCCTAAGTTCATCAACAACACCCAAATGGGCTTTATAAAAGGGTGGTATATCTTGGAGAACTTAATCATAAGTTGGGAAGCATTGGAATGGGCTAAAAACTCCAACCAGAATTCCATAATGCTTCTGTTAGACTTTGAAAAAGCTTATGATAGGGTATAATGGGAGTTTCTAAGGAATGTTCTTCAGGCTTTTGGCTTCTCTAGTAATTTTTGTGGCATGGTTGACATGCTCCTAAAGGATGCTACAACATAGGTTGATGAATGACACTCTAACTAAGAAAATCTCCTTGCAAAGATCTATCCACCAAGGTTGCCCCTTGGCCCCCACTCTGTTTTTCATAGCATCAGATGTACTATTATATCTATTGAGAGATAATTCATCTTGTCTTAGAATAAGGGGGATCCAACTGCCTAACCAAGAAGAATTAGTAAATGTTCAATTTTGTGATGGTACCTCCATATTTCTAGAGCTCAAACAAAGTAATGTTGATTCCATAATGAAAAAGATGGATATATTTTCTCAAGCATCCAGGGCTAGACTATCTAGAGCTAAATCGACCTTCCTAGGATGGAAGGAAATACCTCCTAACTGGCTTTCCAGGTATGGTTTCCAATGGGGGGACCCAACAAGATAGTGAGGTATCTGGGGACCCACTTTTTAGTTAGCCCAAAAATCAAGGAAATGTGGATTCATATCAAAGAGAAGCTTGAGAAAAAGTTAAGTGGGTGGAATAGACAGTATCTCTCTAGCAAGAAAAATCCAAGTTTGCCAAAAAATCATCTTCCTACTATATTTACTTTGCATTCATCCAGCTTTTCAGAAATTACCAAGTTAATGACATTCAAAAGTGCATCCGATGTTTCCTATGGTCAAATGGGAAAGGCAGGAGAAAAAGGCACTAGGTCAAATGGGACTGGTGCTGTTTAAGCAAAGCTTAGGGTGGAATTGGGTTGAAAGATCTCTGACTTCAGGGATCACCTTGGCGGTCAAATGGATTCTAAAATATTTGGAGGGAAATGAACCCTGAAAGGTGTTAGTGAGAAACAATGAAAATGGCAGTTCCTAGGTAGGCTAAATCCTAAACAACTACCTCTTAGTGACATCCTCCTCAATAAGCATCTTATGGTCCCGACTGGCTCAGTTGTTTTCAAGAGTCTCTAGAAGGCTTGAGAGTTGGTGAAATATAATGCTCATCTTAAATCAAGTAACATAACTCTTAAAAATAATATAAAGTTCCATCTACATAGTTCCATTTGGTGGAACTTGGAGCACAAAGGGAAATCACTTTCCTTGCTTCAAGGCTGCTCTACCAAAATGTGGAACAAAAAAGGCATTTCAACCTTTGAGGATATTTTAGAAAATGGGAGACCTAAAAGCTGGGATAGGATTTGGGTGAACTTTGATTTTCTTGATTCTAATGTTAGAACTTACTCAACCTTGCTGGAAGCATGTAGAGATGCATTCTTTCCTAGCAATGTGGAAGATAAAACTAACACTCTTTGTGCCATTAGCTAGAAAGATGGTTCTGATATTGCCAATGTGAAAGCTAAAACTATTTACAATGATCTTATTGATAATGATTCTATTGTGCAACATATTAACATGTGTTGGAGTTTGAATTTAGATGTTAAAATGTGGGGAAAAATTCTTTCTTTTATTTGGAATAATTCTATAGAGCCTAAAAAGGCATGCTTCAGATGGCTAGCCTTATTGCAAAAGCTCTCTTTTAAATCTAACCTTGCAGATGTTGAAATTTGTAGTTTGTGCAGAACTCCTGAAATTGTTAAGCACATCATCTTTGACTGCATATATGCATAGGAAATTTGGTACTTATTGTGTCATAAATTAAAAATATGGAACAACAGTGGGAATATCAATTGGCATGATGTTTTATTCCATAATATTAAGCTTAATTTTGACTGCATGATATTCTGGTATTGTCTTTCTAATGAAATTATGTGGCATTTATAGAAGGCGAGAAATGATGATAAGTTTAAGGGTAATAAGAGGGTACTTATTGAATCTCTCAAGAGACTCATGCTTTATAATGTTGCTTTGTAGGTCTTAATACTTGTGGAGGTTTCAATGGAGAAGTTTATGAAGATAATTAGAGAGGGTTCCACATCCATCATAGGAGAGGAAATTAGGTGTGGTTATGCATGTCAGTTGAACCTAGAGGAGGCAGAGATATTCTAGAAGGAATTTGATGAACTTCAGAGTGTTGTTGATGAAGCTACTGTTCCAAAAAGGCAAAGAGGCCCCCAACCGATCAGTCCCCAAGGTGAAGATTTGACTGTTTATGGTGTTGAAAATGTTGCTTCAAATGAACAAATATTGGTAGATATTCTTTTCAAGGAGGATGCTGAGGAAACCAATGGAGGAGGGACAAGCAATTAGGCGGTCATATAAACATCACTTCACTCTACCCATTACTATATTTTTGGCCATATATTTTTGTCATACTATCTAAAATTTTTGTAGTCATACGACAATGTAAATGCTATATGTAATTTAGAAAGAACTTTAAAAGACTTATGAAGATGTGATGATAAGACTCTTGGCCCCTTGAGGCAAACACTATATTGGGACAATATGTAAACATTGTGTAAATTTTTTATACTCTATTTAATACAAAAAATATTCATAATCACTCCTAAATGTACATCATGGATAATCCTCTCAAATGCTACTCAAAGAGAAACAACTCATGTTAGAATTGACTGATTCAATCTACATCTCCCATGAAACACCTACATGCAATTACCTAACACAAATAATAACACAATCTAATCCAAAAAAATTACAACAAAAATGCAATTACCTATCACAATAGATAAGACCAACAAGCAAGATTGTGCTCAATAACCCAATAATTCTATTGATGCAAATAACTTGGATTAATATTACAAATGAATGTGCATGCTTATATAAGCAAAGCACAAGAAAACCCTAAATGTGGATTTGACAAGATACAAATCTCATGGAATGAGACAACTTGTCCTAAATTTAGTCCAATCTAATAATAAGAATCAAACTAAAGATTAAACATCAACAACTAAGTTTAGCTTAAGTGAACTAAAGTAAAAAATCCTCTAATAATTAATTGATGATTAATTAATTATCAGATAATGACTTATTTACTCCAACACCCCCCCTTAAGATCAACTTAGGGAGAAACTAAACAATTGATAAAGGAAGCTAAATGAATGCAGAATGGGTCCTAACTACAAGGCCTAATGAGGTACCCATGAACAAGCAACTAAAATATCTAATAACTAGAGAAAAGGAGAAACCACTTAGGAAAAACTCCTCTTCAAAAGAGAGAAAAATAAATGATTGCACTAGTAGAAGAAGGATAGAAGGATTCAATGTGACCCCCCAAGGATTGCTTCTATCATGCAAGTACAATAGATTTCCCCTTGACAGGAGAGATATAGTGAGGATATGAATCCCCCCATAAAGAAAAAGCTCTTGTGCCAATGATGAAAAGACAAAATATGATCCACTGTCTGCAAACAACATTTCTCCCCTTAGAAAGAAAAATATCCCTTGGTGCTTGGATAAGCCAACCCACAAGAATGGTTGAATTTGGATTCCAAATCCAAATGATGTGTGGCTCTAAAAACTGCTCACGTATCCACATGTTAGAAAGTGATGATGCCGATCAAGAATCCTGTGAAGACTAGTATAGAACAAGTTGCAAAGGCAATGAAGATGGTGGGACAACAATGGTGATGTGGCTTTCAACAAAGAGGAGATGAATGTCCTCAAAGTAATCCTCCATATTTGTAATATAGGACTCTACAAACAAGGATGATATGTTTGCAAGATACAAATCCCAAGTAGCTATGTCTGGAAGATGTATGATGTCCTACTGCAATGAATCAATAGGGACCATAGATGTGGTGATGCTAGACTGATCAAGAACAATAGAAGATGATGTAGTCTCAATATGAAGAGTGGGAACATGAAATCAAGTCTTTGAACCATCAGAACATGCAAGACCTATGATATAGTCAAGCTCCTCTAAAGTATCGTCATCAAAGGATATAAAATCTGCATCTAAAAGAGGGATGAGATAATCTATAGTAGAATCCTTTGGGAATGGAGATATATGAGGGTCTCCATGGATCTCCCAAAGTCATGTCCAAAGTATGTGGGGACATTCAATTTCCAATGCAACATACATAGTGTCAAGATCAACACTAGAACATATAACCCCTACAATATGATCTTTGATGATGCCCCATGTTGATAAACTCCCCGGTGTGCCTGGTGTAGATACAAGTCCATACAGATAAGGAAAAATATCAAGCCACCTGAGATGTGTCAGGATGCCATTTTTCTAAGGCTCATAGTTATCCTTATCCAAGTTGATCACATACGTATGAACAAAAAAAACTATGATACTCACTCAAATGAAAAAATCAGAGACTAATAACCTCAATACTGATAAAGCAAATCAAAATATGTCATCTCATACAAATAGATCCTTTCCAAGTGCCAAGACCTCCAAGTAATTAAGTAAGGTGTGGAAACACAAAATATTGAATAAAATGTAATTGGGGAAAATTCTAGAAGAAGTGCATTAATAGATCTGAAGGGCTCTGAAATATGTTTCCAACGACGCTTGAATCACAAAAATTGGAGATACAAGCAAAAAGTTACGATCTCATAAGCACAAATGATGATTTGATTTTGATTGAGAATAACAAAAAACCATAGGAAAAATATGATGACGATACTTGCACCACTGGAAATTTTGCCGAACCAGCTTTCTGATGATATCTTGTTTTCCCAATTTTGACACCGTATGCCCAAGTTATGCCAAAAACAAAAAAATTTCTCCTTGAAGGAATATTAGGGCTAGGAGGGGGCTTGAAACTTGTTGTACTAATGACGTCAACATGGCATCATGTTGATCTTAGCAAAACACTGGCTTAAATTTGACGACCATAGGTGAGAGAAAAAAATCCACCCCCTGGCTGAAAAAATATTTGCAATCGCTTAAAAAAATGTCGTCGTGAAATTTAGAATATTTTGTGGAATCTAAAAAGATTCCTCGGTTGCTTTTCCTGTCGGATTTTTTACGGTCATCGTGAGTTTTTTTGCCGATTGTTGGATATGCATCAACTTTTTGAAGACGGTGACCTATTTTTTTAAAGCATTGTATTTTTGGAAGATTTTGGGAATCTTTGTTATGGGTGTCACTGGTTTTGATAGATGCCAGAGATTTTTACTGCCGCTGCCAAGTTGGGAAGGCCAAATTTAAGGGATCGTCTCATGATTAAGGGCCTGCCATTGCAACACGGTACAAAGGGTGGCGCTGATTTGACTGCCCACCCAAACAAAAAACACATACTACATACAGCCTATGTCAGGGCTCTTGAATGCCCTTTTTGATTTTTTCTCTTTTTTTTGAATTTAAAAAAAAAAACTTTGATATTATTTTTTCCAAAAACAAATATATTTTTTATTTCTAGATTAAAAAAATGAAAAACTAGAATTTTGCTTTAAACCCAATACCTACATGAATATCAATGCAGACATAGGTACATATCCATACGATGACTGTACAAAATTTTCCTTTGATCTCGTACCCCTAAAAAAATTTACTTTTTTTGCAACCGCACCAAAATTGATGAAACAACAGGCAATCTTAGGGTTTTCAACCACTCTAGACTTGATGGCGAGGCTCGTTTTGCTCCAAGATGCACCAATTTTTTTCTTAAGTTCAGATTCCTCTAGAAATTAAATAGGGGGCTACAAATCTAGGCTCTGATACCATGTTAGAATTGACTTATTCAATGCACTACTCCCATGAAACACATGCATACAATTACCTATCACAATAGATAAGATCAACAAGAAAGGTTGTGCTCAATAACCTGGATTAATATTACAAATGAATTTGCATGCTTATATAAGTAAAGCACAAGCAAACCCTACATGCGGATTTGACAAGATAGAGACTAATTAATAGGAAAAAATGGTTGTTTT
Source organism: Sequoia sempervirens (assembly GCA_007258455.2). Taxonomy (NCBI): domain Eukaryota; kingdom Viridiplantae; phylum Streptophyta; class Pinopsida; order Cupressales; family Cupressaceae; genus Sequoia; species Sequoia sempervirens. The sequence goes on from VDFB02000015.1 coordinate 75,272,542, forward strand.
ATGGTTTAGGACATAGAACAACACTTTTCTCCCATATCATTCAAGGAAAACCCTAGAGATCTCAATCTAAGGTATGCAAAGGAGAAAGAGATCTTGAAATGGGGTTTACCTAGGGTCTAGATGATTAGAAATTAAAGAGGGGTTCACCACCAAGCTAAGGCTTGGAAAGAAAAATGATATGCAAGACTTAAAGAATATGTCTAATGATATGCAAAGTTTCACTAAATAACCTAGCAATGAATGTAAAACAAAATAGAAAGTTGAGAAATTATAAGTGTGCACCTAGAAACCTATAGGAGCTTGAATGAAGACCTGAAATGTTGAAAATACTAAAACTAATGTTGATTGGGACTCATATGCCAGGTTGGGTGATTTAGTCCCAGATTAGGGTTTCTAGGCAGGAACATAAATCTGGCAGAGATATGTCTGGAACACCTGAAAACTACAAATTTCACTATATTGGGACTCATACGCTAGAAGTGGTGTATTAGTCCAGTTTGGATTTTCTAGAAATTCAAAGTATGATTTCGCTTTTCAATGTTTGCTTTGTCCTTACCATTTGATTTTCGGGTTTGAAACTTTGATTTGCAACCTGTAGATGTCTTTCAATGATACCCAATGCAAAGTGACAACTTAGACAACTTTGAACACTTGAAAACTTTCTCTTCAACGTGTCTTCAACCTAGGTCTACAAATCACACACTAAAGAGAGGGAAAAATGTTGTTTTGTTAGTAGAAAGGGGTTTGCCTTGGTCAAACCCCATTTTGGTAATCAAAACTTGTAATAAAATCAAATAAGATTTAAGAATCATGGATGAACAAAATATAATGTTGCAACTCACCAAAACCTAACAATAAAGTGCCACAAACATGTATGAAATGGCTCCAATGGATGTAGATCTTGACTCTTGCTTGAATGTTGTAGATCTTGAATTGAATGCTAGCTTGAATCATAAAACCCTACATCACAAATGTTAGCTCAAAAACAAACATGATGCTTGATACTTGAATAATGTTCCAAAACACTTGATAATCAGCTCTAAAGACTCTTGAATTCTCTTATAAACACTTGTATGCTCTTGTGAACTCAAATTTGCTATAAGGATGCTCATTCAACTTGCTAGGTGAAAAATGAGTGAAAGAAACTTGTATTTATACTTTTTTATGTCTAATTTCCCAAAATTACAACACTACAAGATGAAAACATATCTAGGAGAATAAAATCCCACCAAGAATTTGAATTAAATTTGATTTTGGGCCACATAGGACTCATATGCTAGAAGTGGCGTATGAGTCCCATTAGGCTTACCTATGGGACACATTTTAAAAAATGCTTAAAATAATGTGAAATCCATATTGGGGCCCTAAAACCTAGGTGGGACTCATATGCTCAAGGTAGTGTATCAGTCCTAGATCACTAAATCTAGGCACACAATCCAAAAACACCTGAATAAATACTAGATCTTGGTTCATGTCGGGGTTGTCCTCGAAAAGATGCATTAAATGGGGCTTGTGGATGTAAAATAAGGCCAATTAAAGCATAAAGAAGCCCAATTATTTAATAAACCCTAGATTAGTGTGAAAGTGTATTACAACACTTTACAACACTCTAAATAAGGCACCAATAAGCTCATTTAGTTCACAAGGGCCCAAGACCTAATGTGAATATGTTAGAAAAATTACAACACTAAATCAAGGCCATGTTAGGGAGTATTTTTTCCATCATTGCATCTAGCCCCCACTTTAGTGAGAGGAGGAACTTTCTTCAAACTCACACTAAAGTAGACCAACGTGCATCAAGAGGGGTCCAAATGTACCAATTCTAGTAAGACATGATGACAATGATCAAGAGGGTTGCATAAGCCCCCAGATCTAAGGTCCTATGGCAAACCAACATAGGCACAAGAGAACACACATGAAAAAGGATATAAGAAGCAATTACAAGGCACACACATGCACTTCCAAAGACATAAGGAAAAACAAAATAAAAATAAAAATGGGGTGGATCAAGCTTCAACCATTTGTCCAGCATGATGTGGATTAGATCTACACTATTTTTTCAAAAAATGCACTCACTCTAAGCCAATGGAACTTTAGGTTGTCCAATAGGTGAGTAATCCAAAAGGGTGAGACACATACCTGTCCACTAGGCGAGTAATCCAAAAGGGTGATACACATACACATGCATCCGGTATGCACTCACACACACACAAGTGGCTATGGGAAAGTCATGCCTATGTTTGGCTTCCCATCCAACCATACCAAAGTTATACCTCATGATAAATTTGATAAGGCACCATGCAACAATGAACCCCAAGCTTTATGAGGTAGGAAAAGCTTCATATTCTTGGAACTCATGAACAAACAAGATGGCTCCACATGCAAGAAAAGCATGTTATGCTAGGTGGCCATATAACAATTATTGTAAATGCGAAATAGGGAATGTTCAAAGGAGTCTTATTTAGTTCATGTAAGTTCTTTAACTTAGGGAACATTGTTCCTAATTTCTTCAAGAGAGGACCAATCCAAGAATAAAATATTCACAACTTAGGGGATGCAGTGTGTCACATCAAGCCACTAAGAGGAATGCAATATTCTTAGAGAGATCACACTCTTGAGGGGCATCACACCCAATGTCACCCACAAAGTGAAAGACACATCATATGAAGCAAGAAGACTACACCATGAAACATGAAATGCAAAAGAATAATGCCAATGTATGCCCCCACTTTATAGAAATTGCTAAACACCATGCTATGATCAATTACTTTAAAGTAGAAAATGATAAATGATAACAATAAAGATGACATGAGAGATATTTGGAAAGCCCTATGCCAAGTCATATGTTTCCAAGTGAAGCTACATAATGCAAAAGTTAAGAGAGGGGTTAGCCCCAAAATGAAACTCCAAACACATGAGGGATCCATGGATTTGGGGTTAGTATGTTCTTGCTACAATTTTTTTAGAGAGCTCATAACTATCATCATTCCCCAAATACTCATAGAACTAGAAGAATGACACAAAGAGAGCGAAAATAAAGAAAATCCTTTCAGGTCAACATGGAAGAGACCTAAATGTCTCAATGCCTTGCGTCATCCCCAAAAGGAAAACAAAAGACAAAAAAAAGATAAAGGAATTTTTTTTGGGTCAACATGGAAGAGACATGAATGTCTCGACACCTTGCATCATCCCTAAAAGGAAAAAACAAGGCAAAGAAAAGATAAAGGAAAAGCTTTTGGGTCAAAATGGAAGAGACATGAATGTCTTGACACCTTGCGTCATCCCCAAAGGGAAAAAACAAGACAAGTGAAAAATGATAAAATATTTATGACTTATAGAAGAAAGAAGGTACAAATAGAGAAATATCACAAAGAGAGAGAGATACATCAAAAAGAATAGCATGAGGGATCACGTTATGCACATGCAATCACAAAAAGAACATGAAAAGGAAAATGAAGCACAAACTAGTAAGGCACATGCAAATCATCTATAGCAGGTTGTTTGCATCCCAATCATGTTCATTGTATACTAAAGGCATACAAGTAGCCAAAGGGACAATAGCAAGTGCCAAACTAGGTTCATCACTAGGTTCAACACTCTTCTTAGGATAATTGTCGTTTAAGCTCATAGAAGAGGAAACCAATGCATTCAATTCATTATGCACCTCTTCGTCAATTTTAGTAATCTCCTCATCATCATCTAAATTAATCACAACAGGAGGTTGAATGATAACATCCAAAGAAGGGCTTAGCTCTTGTTGCAGTTGTGCTATTGGATATTTTTGTTTTGGAAAAGGGGGAGAATTATCATGCAAAAGAATAATGCCAATGTATGCTCCCATTTTTTAAAAAATTGCTAAACACCATGTTATGAGCAATTACTTTAAGGTAGCAAATGATAAATGCTAACAATAAAGAAGACATGGGAGCTATCTTCGAAAGCCCTATTCCAAGTCATATGTTTCCAAGTGAAGCTATTCCATGCAAAATTTAAGAGAGGGGTTTCCCCCAAAAGGATCTATCTTAATTTTTTCTTGGTTGCTTGGCATGTCTTTTGGTTCAATCATGGTTTCATCAAGTATGGTAGGTTCGGTCATGGATTTAGGCATATTTTGGAGGGATATTTTTTCTATGCATTTCACCTTGAACTTTTGGTAGGATTTGAAAAATAAGTCTTCTCAAGGTTTAATAGGTTCCATAGGCTCGGCCCAAAAGAAGTCTAATGCAAAATTTCCTTGGGAAGACAAAGGGTTAAAGCCACTATGATGCACAGTGAAAATTTTATTGTTGAAGGGAAAATTTAAGAATTTATGCACAATCGAAAGGATGGAGTTCATGGAGCAAAGCCATGGATAGCCTAGCTTCACACAAAATTGGTTCGACTGTGGGATGATGGAGAATGAAACATGTAATGTTTTGGTCCTATTTGTAAAGGAAGGGTGATCGATCCCATCATAGGGCAAGCAAAATTGTTATGCATCTTGATCCATGATTTCAATTTATTATATATTTATTGATAGAGCTCATGAACAAGTAATAATTCTTTAGTGATCACATTCTCTCCACATAAGAGATCTATTAATATCCCATTAGTGGGCTTGTCATAGATTCAACTGGCTATGTAAAGAGGACCATCAGGTGCATGTTTAAGTATATCTTGTGAGGAGAAATCAATATCAAGAGGTTTTTTAGTTTGACCCTTACGAGGTGCGACCTTGATCAATCCAACTGTATCATCCATAGGATCAGTATATATAGGATCATGTTAAACAATATCATTGTTGTCATCATCTGTGTCAACATTCATCACATCATTATTTTTAGTTTCACTAGCTTTGATGAATGAAATATTATGATTAGGCATAGAGTTGGTAAAGATTTGCAAGTTTTGGTTAGGAGGGAAACTGATTTATTCCTTGATCATCAACACCTCCAACGTAAAGCTGCCTGGAATCAATGAGGTTTTGAATAAGATGTTTAAGACACTTGCAATATTTTGTATCGTGTCCATTTTGCCGGTGATAATGACAGTAAGAATTTGGTCTATAGTTTGTAGGTAATGGTTTATTAGGATTGGGAGTTCTAACATGAGGAAAATTAATCATTTTCTATTCTAATAGTTGTGACATTATGTTATGGAGGGTATTGGGAATGGGAGTGAATTTCCTTTTTGGTTCCCCATAGTTAAAGGGTATCATCGCTTTTAGAAAAACTACTTGGGTATTGACGTGTTAAGTTGTTTGTTGAGGGGGATTTAATTGAAGGAAACCTTTATTCTATTTCTTAAAAGGTTGGTAATTATTTTTATATTTGGAATCAGACTTCTTAGTTCGGCTAGAGGTGGATTTTGCATCACGACTAGTAACCAATTTTTGATAATCATAGAGGGTAGTACATAAGTGCATGAAGGAGGGGAATTTCATCATGGTAAGCTTATCTTGTATCTTACTTTGCAAGTTCTCTATGAACATCTTTTGAAGGTGAGGATCAAGAACCTATACATCGATTTGGGAATAAAGCGATTGATAGCATGAAATAGAGATGAAAATCTTTTCTTCTTTTTTCTTACATCTCATCAAATCAACCAAGGTCATCTTAGGAGTCATATGCACTTGGAAATTGTTTATAAATACCTCAAAAAGTTCATTGAATGAATGAATTGAGTTGTTTGGTAACAAAGAAAATCATTCTAAGGCAATATCCTTCAAGGATATAGGGAAAAGTTTATCCAAGAGCTATCTTCAAGAATAAAGTCACTATATAAGGTGGTATAGGCAGAAACATGGTTAGAAGGATCTCCTTTCCCTCCATACTTATCGAATCTAGGAACCTCTATACCTTGTGGCATCGACGTTTGAAATATCTCCAAGGATAAGGGACTAATTTTGACATAATATGTAAGTGGGCCATTTTGATTTTGGTTGATAGTGGAAACTTGCTTTTGAAGGGATGAAATAGTTTGCAAAAGTTGGTTTATGAGAGGGTCATTGTTTGCATTTTGGGATGGAGGTGAATATGGTGGAGGTGTGTATGTGTTTGAAGGACAAGTGAATGGAATGCTTATAGTTGGTAAAGTGGTTGGAGATATGACGTGCAATTCCACAAGGGTCTTAGGGATACTAGCGGAAATACCTAAGAAAGGAATCACATTACTAGTAGTTTGCATTGTTGTTGTAACTTGAGAGTTGGTATAGGTAGGAATAGAGGTGATTGTTGTGGGAGGAGGAATTTAAATTCCTCCTTGGCTTGTAACATTGTTCAAGGGTAAAGGACAACTAGTGGTTGAGGTAAGATGTTTTCCAAAGATCTGAACTATGTTATGCACAAGGTCAACTATGTTTTCACTTTCAAGTATGTGACGTATGTTGTCTATGGTAGGGATGGGAGTGGTTGAAATGTTCTTAGTAATTATTTGATTTTGTAGGTTTTATAAGTCTTTATGAATTTGGATTATGTTTTCTTGTAGGATACTAGCAACCATTGTTTCAACACTTGTCACTCTACTTGAAGGTAAAGGATTGTTATGGGTATGGTTGATACCTAGTGTACCAGTGTCAACACTAGTAGTGAAAGAGATAGATAACCCAAGATCCATGATGATTGTACTATCACAAGATGAAATGAGTCTCGAGCTTCATCTCACTATAGTATTAGCAATAGGACACCAAGTAGAGAAGCTCATGCAATGGAGACCAAATGCAAGATGGGTGCAAATGCAATTCAAATGAAATTAAGCTAAATGAAATGAAATGAAAATAACAAAAACTCTATAAAATGAAACAAAAAGCTATCAACATCAAACAAAATCTCAAAAACAAAGTATTGAATTCTAGAAAATGTAGTTTAAAATCTGCACTGGGACTAAATCGCCTAGAAGGGCGTATGAGTCTCAGTGATGGATTCTTCACAAATTTTAGAAAATTTTAAGTGATTTTTATGCTTTTAGTTTTGGATGATCTATAGACTAAATGAAAATGTAGATTTCAGATGATATTCAATGATGCAAGATGCAAAAATGCAACCTATATGCACTTTCACTAATGCAATATTTAGAAACCCTAATGAAAAGTTAATGCAAGCAAGATCTAGGATTATGATGCACTCCAAATCAGAAATGATGTGTTCTAAATGAAAGTTTGGAAAAATAATTATTAGAAAAAAAATGGTTGCTTTATGGTTTAGGAAATAGAACAACACTTTTCTCCCAATATCATTCAAGGAAAATCCTAGAGATCTCAATCTAAGGTATGCAAAGGAGAAAGAGATCTTGCAATAGGGTTGTCCTAGGGTCTAATTAGAAACTAAAGAGGGTTTCACCACCAAGCTAGGGCTTGGAAATATTAATGAAATGCAAGACCTAATATTTGAATTTAATGCAATGCAAAACTTCACTAAATGACCTAGAAATGCATTCAAATCATATTATAAAACTGAGAACTCGGAAGTGTGCACTTGGGAATCTGAATATGCTTGGAATGAGCTCTGAAACACTGAAAATGCTAGAATTAGGGAACACTGGGACTTATACGCGAGTTTGGGTGTATCAGTCCTAGACTACAGTTTTTGGTCTAGAACAGGTTTTTGATAGTGTAGATTCAAGATCTGCAAAAATCTAAAATTTTTCCTGTAGTGGGACTCATACACCACTTTTGGCGTATTTGTTCCATTTTTCTTTTTTAGGAATTCAAGGTCTAGATATGTCTTCCAATACCTACTCTTCCTTCCCAAATTGATTTTTGGGTCCAAACCTGTAAAAAGACCTGTAAAATAGAATATGGTGTTGATCTGATTATGAGGGGTTTGCCTCAGTCAAACCCCTAGTTTGGTAATTAAACCTTGATAGAAATCATGGATCTTGAAAGAAAATGTGAGTTCTAACCCTAATCTTTAGTTCAACTAAGTGAAAGGTGGAATTTTGTCTCTTTTCTAGGGTTTAGGACCTAGAAGGACAATTTTCACTAACTTACACTCAAGAACAAACCCTTGAGATCTCAATGCAAAGGAGAAAGAGATCTTGCAAGAGGGATGTCCTAGGGGTTGAATGCAAACTGATAAGGGGTTCACTACCAAGTAAGAACTTGTAAAGATAAATGAAATGCAAGATGCAACACTAAACCCTAATTCAATGTAATGACCTAGAAATGTAAAGAAAACAAAATAGAAAAGCAGTAAGATGAATAATGTGAACCTAGAAATATAGAAATGCTTAGAAGGAGCTTTGAAACACTAGAAAGTCTGACTTTTGACCAAATAGGACTCATTTGCCAACCTAGACAAATCAGTCCCAAATTTGGATTTCTACACAGGAATATGTTTAAGGAAAAAAGGTATTTGAATCTGCAAACAGTTCTAGAAAACACCTACAGTGGGACTCATTCGCCACTCTTGGTGAATTAGTCTCATTCCACTTTTTTGGTAATTCAAACTTCATATTTGCACTTCAACACATACTCTTTTCTTCCAAACTAGTTTTTGGATATGAATTTGAGAAACTACCTACAAAATAGAATATATACTTGATTTGCTTATGGGGGCTTTGCCTCGGTCAAACCCCTAGCTTGGTAATTAAACCTTCATGGAAATAATGGAACTTGAATATAAATGTGAACATAAACCATAGCCTTAAGTGTGTCTAAGACTAAGAAATTTGAAACATGATGCAACCCTATTCTAATGTGTAAGAATGAGATGCATAAATGGAAATATGACAATGAATGACTCCCTTTGAGAGATACCTAATCACCCAAGTGAGCCTCCATGATGCTTGTACCTTCCTTAGGCTAAAAGTAGAGTGATAATGGAGGATGGAATCACTTAGTAAACAAGTCCTTAGGCTTGGCTTGAAGGCTAGTTGCATCTCCCCAACATAGAATCCATCATAATTCATCATAGACAACCATGATCAACCCTTGACAATGCTATATCTTGAATGAAAGTGAGCTTGAAGACCCACAAAAACACTTTAATGTTGCTCCAAGGCTTCAACTTTTCTTGCTTTGAAACTTGAATGCTCTTGTGGAAGAATGCTTGAAGATTCTTGATGCTTGTCTCTTGATTTTTCTCTTGAAAATGCTTGCTTGAATTGCTTAGATGATAAAAATGACTTAGAAACTTGCTTATATAGGCATCAACACCTAATTTACTATTATTTAGATCTCAAAGGCTGACATCCACCAAAATTTTGAATTAAAAAGGTGATTTTCCCTCTCAAAACTCAAAAATACCCCAAATGGGACTCATTTTCCCAAGGTGGAAAATGGGTCCCACCTAGGGGGACTCATTTGCCCAAGGTGGTGAATGAGTCCCACCCTAGCTTTTTGAGGTGGGTTTTTGGGATTTTTGATGTTTTAAATTACTTTGTCAAGTTTTTAGTTGAAATAAGCCCCGAGATCCAAAATATTGGGTCTTAGGGGCCTATTAATGATGATTTTAAAGGGTAATTAATGCAAGGGTACCAAAATAGGTCCAAATTAAGTGTGAAATTTCCTCGCTTTCAAGAGCATACAATTTTTGACACTACACTAAGATTAGTAAATTGGAAATGCAATGCAACCCTATTCTAATGTGTTAGAATGAGATACATGAATGAAGCATGAACATGGATGACTCATGTCTAATCACCCTAATAAGCCACAATAATGTATGTACCTTCCTTAGGCTGAAAGTAGAGTGATAATGGAGATAGTGCAATTTCTCATTTGATTTTGGGAGTACTTATTTGATTTTGTAGGTTTGCTAAGTCTTCATGAATTTGGATTATGTTTTCTTGTGGGATACTAGCAATAATTGTTTCAACACTTGTCACACTACTTGAAGGTAAAGGATTGCTAAGGGTATGGTCCATACCTAGTGTACTAGTGTCAACACTAGTAGTGAAAGAGCTAGATAACCCAAGATCCATGGTGATTGTACTATTGCGGGATGACAGGAGTCTCAAACTTCATCTCACTATTGTATTAGAAATAGGACACCAAGTAGAGAAGCTCATGCAATGGAGACTAAATGCAAGATGGGTGCAAATGCAATTCAAATGAAATTAAGCTAAATGCAATGAAATAAAAATAACAAAAACTCTGTAAATTGAAATAGAAAGTTATCAACAACAAACAAAAGCTCATAAACAAAGTATTGAATTCTAGAAAATGCAATTTAAAATCTACACTGGGATTAAATTTCCCAGAAGGGTGTATGAGTCCCAATGAGGGTTTTTTTCACAAATTTCAAAAAATTTAAGTGATTTTTATGCTTTTAAGTTTGGATGATCTATAGACTAAATAAAAATGCAGATTTCAATTGATATTCAATGATGCAAGATGCAAAAATGCAACCTATATGCACTTTCACTAATGCAAGATTGATAAACCCTAGATGCAAATTAACTAGAACAAAGCCTAATGCAAAATTCATGCAAGCAAGATCTAGGATTATGATGCACTCCAAATCAGAAATGATGTGTTCTAAATACAGGTTCACCAAAATGATTAATAGAAAATAAAAATGGTTGCTTTATGGTTTAGGACATAGAACAACACTTTTCTCCCAATATCATTCAAGGAAAACCCTAGAGATCTCAATCTAAGGTATGCAAAGGAGAAAGAGATCTGGCAATAGGGTTGTCCTAGGGTCTAATTAGAAACTAAAGAGGCGTTCACCACCAAGCTAGTTCTTGGAAAGATGAATGATATGTAAGACTTAATGACTAAACCTAATGATATGCAAAGTTTCACTAAATGGCCTAGAAATGTATGCAAAACAAAATAGAAAGTTGAGAAATCAGAAGCGTGCACTTGGAAACCTATAGGAGCTGACTTGAAATGTTGAAAATACTGAAATTAATGTTGAATGGGACTCATATGCTAGGATGGGTTCACCAAAATGATTAATAAAAAAAATGGTTGCTTTATGGTTTAAGACATAGAACAACACTTTTCTCCCAATATCATTCAAGGAAAACCCTAGAGATCTCAATCTAAGGTATGCAAAGGAGAAAGAGATCTTGCAATAGGGTTGTCCTAGGGTCTGATTAGAAATTAAAGAGGGGTCACCACCAAGCTAAGGATTGGAAAGACAAGACATGCAAATTACATGAAAAACCTAACTAGATGACATAGAGAATGAAACTAAAATACAAAATGACAAACTGAGAATGAATAGAGGTACACTTGGAGGAAAGATGTGATAAAAAAGCTCCAAAACCATGAAATTATGACTCTCAATGCTCATTGGGACTCATGTGCCAGTTGTGGAATATGGGTCCTAGGTGGGTCTTGTAGAGCTAAAAATTTGGAATTTGGAGTTGTAGATTGAGAGGAACAAAACCCATAAATTGTTCTCTGAAACCTTGACTAGGACTCATACACCCAGACTGTCGTGAAGTGTCCTAGGAGAAAAATCTTGAATTGAAACTTTGCAAGCCTTTGAAGAGGGATCAAATAAGCACTTTCCCACTAATTTTATGCAAATTGGATGGGTATTTTTCCCTAGATTTGAGTTTTTGTGCATCTTGACAACTTTAATATCATTTGCAACTTTGTCATTTTGGTACTTTTGAAGGATTCAAATCCACTTTTCTTCAATCTATAAACCTGAAATCACACATTAAAGATGGGGGTTTTCCTTGTTCAAAACCCTTTTAGGCAATTAAACCAAATGATGAAATAATGAAATAGAAGCATGAAATATGGAATATGCAATGATGATACCTTGAATGATATCTTGAGATGTAATTCAACAATCTAACAAGTGGCCATGTAGAGTGTAGATCTTGATCTTGAATTGGATATGAAACAATGCTTGACTTGGATCTTGGATGCTGCATCACAACACTAGCTCAACAACATGCTTGATGCTTAATGATTGTGACTTGATGATGGATCTTGAATTGCTGCAATAATTGATGAAGAATTATGCCCTTGAATAACTTATAAATGCTCTTGTAAACTCTCTTGACACTCTTGTGAAGTCGTGTAATCATAAAATTGCTATTAGGAATGCTCTCTTGAAAGTCTTAGGTGAGAATAAGTGAAATAACTTTGTATTTATAATTGTTTATGCCAAATTTCCTGAAATTACAACACTACAAGCCAACATCAAATCTAGGAGGATAAAATCCCGCTAAGAATTTGAATTAAATTTTATTTTGGGCCACATGAGACTCATATGCCAGAAGTGGCGTATGAGTTCCATTAGGCTTAGCTATGGGACATATTTTTCAAAAATTCTTAGAATGATGTAAAATCACGATCGAGGCCCAAAAACCAAGGTGGGATTCATACGCCCAAGGTGGCATATGAGTCCCAAATCACTAAATCTACACCACACAACCTAAAAACACCTAAATTATGATTGGATGTTGGTTTATGTCAAGATTTTCCTGAGAAAGATGCATTAATTAAGGCTTGTGGATGCAAAATAAGGCCAAATAAGGCATAAAGATGCCCGCTTATTTAATGACACCCTAGATTAGTGTGAAAGTGTTAGAATACACCTTACAACACCATAAATAAGGTGTAATTAAGTTCATTTGGTTTACAAGGGTCCTAAAATTAATGCGAAGGTGCAAATAAATACACTTTACAACATTAAATTAAGGAAAAATTATAAAAGGGCCCTAAATCCAATGTACTAGATTAAGGCGACATTAGGTCCATTTTAATGTTAACCATTCCCATATTAAGTGAGAAGTTGTACCATCTCCAAGAAGGGAATACAATTTCCATCATTACATCTAGCCCCCACTTTAGTGAGAGGAGGAACTTGTTGAACAAACTCACACTAAAGTAGACATTCAAGAGGGGTCCAAGTGTACCTATGCAGATGGTCTAGGATAACAAGGATAAAAGGAGGTGGTCAAGCCCCCAAGATCCAAGATCCTACATCAAACCAACATAAGCACAAAATGAAAGACACAAGGTGTATGATATGTAACATCAAGATACATAAACATGCAATGTCAATAACTAAAAGAAAGAAAAACAAAAACAAGTAAAAATAAAAATAGGTGGATCAAGCTTTGACCATTTGTCATGCACGTTGTGGATCAGATCTAAGCTATTTTCCAAAAATTCATGCTCACTCTAAGGCAATAGAATGTTGGGTGAGTAACCAAAAAGGGTGGCTTAGTGAGAAAGTAATGCCTTTGTATATCGACTTCTCACCATATAATGAGAAAGTCATGCCCACATTTAGGCTTCTCATCATACGTTAACCATACCAAAGCTATACATCTTGATAAATTTGACAAGGTACCACATAATAATTAACTTCAAGCTTCATGAGGCAAGCAAATATTTGTATGCTTGAAACTCATGAACAAACATGGTGGCTCCACAAGCAAGCAAAGTGTATTATGCAAGGTGGCCATATAACAAAAAATAAAAAATAGTGTAAGGTGAATTCAAAGGGATTTTTCTTAGTTCATGTAGGGTCTCTTCTTAGGGAACATCATGACTAATGTCTCTAAGAGAGGACAATTCAAATAAATATCATGCTCTCAGAGGATATCAAGCCTACTGATACCACCAAGAAAAGGACACATTGCAAGAATAAAGAAAATTGCACAATGAAACATGAGTGTCGATGTATGCCCCCACTTTAAAATGATTTCTAACGTCATTTTTGTGAGAAATTGCTTTAAAGTAGAAAAAGATATGAGAGGTTATTCAGAAAGCCCTATGCCAAGTCGGGTATGTGCAGGATCATGATGGGCCAAAAAGTGGCAATATGATGGGTGTGTGGTTGATGACTATTTTTTTATGAAAAATTGATGAAATGAAAAGGGTTTTTAAAGGTGATTCTCAGCTTTCCACCAATATAAATTATGCTTTACTTTGAATTTAATAGATAATTATTATTCATTTTCTATTTGAATTATGACTAAAGTCATGATTGATAGGCTGATTGAAAAAAATCTATAGCTTTCAAATGGTATCACATTTTTTGAATCCTAAAAATGCATCACATTCTATGCTTCACATACTATAGGATTAAAAAAAGAAAAAATTAATTTCATGAAGTTTTGACCAAGTTAAGGTGGTAAGACATACAAGTTTTCATATTTTTAAAAAATTGTAATAAAAATTCATAATTAATTATTTACTTGGAAAAAATTACAAAAAATATGCATCACATTGAGACATGAGTCCTCTAATTATATCTAAAATCTCATAAAAAATATTATCATTTTATTGTGGTTAGGGTTGTCGGAGACACCTACTTCTTATTTTTCCTTGAAATTTAAGTACTAGCATTGAAATTTCAAATTTTCACCAAATAGATTTTTTAAAATTTTAAATAAACCTAGTAGTTTATACAATAAATTCAATTTGCTACAAATTCTATTCTTACATATTTTTGAAATAATATAGATAACTTATTCAAATTTTTACGTCAAGCTGCCTAACTCTGATTTTAAAAAAAAAATCGCCACTTAAGGGCCTATTTTTTCCATGATGATCCTGCACATACCCAGTCATATGTTTCCAATAAGCTACATCATGGAAAAAAAGGAAGGGGTTGCTCCCAAAATGTATAACTCAGTACGTCACATGCAAGCCAACTTAAGGCATGTCGTTCACATCCCAAGCTTGCTCTTCTATGTACATGAAAGGTGGTCAACTAGCCAAAAGAGACAATGACAAGTGACATATGAAGACAAAGCTACCTAACCCCTTTCCCCCACTTAGTTCAGGACAAGGATGAGCCAAATAGAATGAAAATAAGTTTCAATTAGAGGAACTAGGCACTTTCAACACAAGGAAGAGCACCACAGTCCCTAAGATGTTGAATTTTGTTACTGAAAGACTTGCATTCATTAGTAGAATGACCATGAACTCTGTGATATGCACAAAATGAACTCTTATAGTAAAATTTCTTTCATGTTTTTGGAGGGAGAGATATCAAATGATCTTGGAGGAGTCTTGACAAGATACTCTCTTGATCAATGGTAGAAGATGTTCCATTATTTTGTGACAAAGATATCTTCTTGCTTAGGACATGATGTCATACTTACACAAGACTCTTTGGATTATGAGATTTTGTACTCTCCTTTATAGGAGGGTGTAAAATCCATCAAATTCAAATCATGTGTTTTGCGTGATGACATTAATGTTAAGCGAAGATTTATCTGTTTCTTTCGTTTCTTTCAAAGGATGATAATCAAGACCACTGATGTCTATTAGTTCAAGATCCACTAATGTTAAATTTGGCTTAGAGGAGTCATTTGTAATAGTGTTGATATTAAGCAAAGGCTTGTTGGTTTATTTTGAGGGACAATAACCAAGACCACTAGTCCTTTCCTGCATGTGAGGTTCTATAGGGATATGGATACCTTGTTCTCTAGAACCACATCCTTTTCCACTATAACCAAGTTGTTTCATAAGTTCATAACCTTTTCCATAAAGATCTTTCATTTCTTTTGGATTTGGTGGTTTTTGATAATCGGCTTCATAAAAAAATTTCATATAATTTGTTTCATTCTCTAAAGTGGTTGAGGAGGATGCTTTCAAAGGGTCTTCCAAATTTTGTGTTGACATTGCTACTTTTTCTTTTCCCTTTTCAGAGTCTTTGTTTATGATCTCGTATTCGCCCATGAATGATGTGAAATCTAAGGAACCCCAATCATCTTCTAATAGTTTCATGAATTCCTCAATGTGTTTTTCTTTGTCTTTCTGTTGCACAGGTTCTACTTGTGTAGTCGGTGTCAATGTTTTCAAAGGATTTTCCTTATTTTTCTCAATGTTCAAACAACTATTTGGTTCAAGGCTAGCTTCAAGTGTGTACACTTTGTTGTTGTAGACATACTTCCATACATGATGAAGAGTAGAAGGTACCCCATTCATTGCATGAATCCACAATCTACCTAAAAGTAGGTTGTATGAAAGATCATGAGCCATAACATGGACCAGTGTTTCTAATGTGGCCTTTCCAACTGTAATAGGTAAAGTGATCACACCAAGTGGTTATTTTCCTACATTGTCAAATCCCTTAATAGATAAAGAATTAGGTTGAATTTTTGATTTATCCATGCCAAGTCTATCCAAAAGGGCCACACTACACACATTAAGGGCAGAGCCATTTTCAATGAGGGTTC
This sequence comes from Sequoia sempervirens, assembly GCA_007258455.2. NCBI lineage: Eukaryota > Viridiplantae > Streptophyta > Pinopsida > Cupressales > Cupressaceae > Sequoia > Sequoia sempervirens. Next base: position 75,288,631 of record VDFB02000015.1, read on the forward strand.
TCTTTATCCTTGTTCTATTATAGGTAGCTATTATCATGAAAGTGTTATTTTGTTTTTGCACATCCAAAGGAGGGAGCTTACTTTGGTGGAAAACAATGTTGACATTTATTCCTTGAATCATGGCTTCTATGTCATTCAGTTGCATATTAGAAGGGATAGGAATTTGTTGTAAATCACTTTGAATCATGTTAAGATAATGAGGGGAGGCTTGAATAAGGTCCCACAATGATATCTTAGTTGGAGTATTCTTTAATTTCTCAACAAGATCATACTCCTTTCCACGAGGAGGACCTGGTAAAATAGGGTTAGGAAATGTGAGGGATTTTGAAGGTGTTTTTCTTGGTTGTAGATTGTTTCTAGTGTTATATGCATGAGCAATGGTATTATAACTCGACTACTGCAAAACATTATTCTTAGGTGGGTAAAGGATAAGTTTGAGTTTGTTTTGAGTTTTAGGTTTGTGTGAAGGTGGGTAAAGGATTAGAGGATTCTTAGGATGTCCCACAAGATATGTAGGAGGTCCATTAATAAAGGGGGATCTAATAGACACTTGCGCATTCAACACCTCAATGGCTTTAGTTTGATGTCTTTCTAATGAAGGGGAATCTAGTGTCATCTTTTCGCCATCATCTAAGGAAGTCGAAATGTTGTCATTTTCTTCCACCATGATATCTTCCATACTAGGAGAATTTTTAGGAGAACTACAAACTAGATGTTCATGACATTCAAAGGTTGGTTCTTCTAAAATGAATTCATCACAAGTAAGGTAGTTATCTATGGTTGGATTGTCTTGTTTATCAATGATGTCCTTGTATTGTTCAATAATGTTTTCCCTAGGGGAAGAGAGACACATAAGATTATCATGACTTTCATTGATTGCATTTTCTAACATCAAAGTATCTTCTTCACAACTAGGAGAGATACTAGGAGAAGAACCAATATGATTGTCATGATTGTCCATAATTTCATTCCATTGTCCCATAATGTCTTCTAAAATAGGATAGGTAGGGGAAGAAACATAAAGAGGGTTGTCATAGATCTTAAATATTTGATCATCTAACACAAATATATCCTCCTCACTTACAATTTCATCTTCTAAAATCTTATCACAAGGGGGGAAGGTGTTGGGAGATGAATGTAGACTAGTTGAAGTTTCAATGGTCTCTTGTTGTGCTATGTGATCATCAGGATTACCTATGATTGTTTCATCTTGTTCATCAATGTATTACCCAATAAGAGAGGTATGAGGAGAGAAACAATGAGGAATCTCAAAACTCTCATTGATTGGTTCTTCTAACACCAAAATATCTTCTTCACAAGTAGGAGAGATATTAGGAGAACGGATATGATTGTGTAAGATTGTATTCTCTTTTGCTAAAGCATTTTCATAGGGAGGGGATACGAAATTTTTCTTAGCATACCTAGAAAGATAAGATACTAACATTGTTTTAACAAGAATGAAAAGTACTTCTAACCATCTTATGCAATGCTTCAACAATGTAAACAATGTATATCAAAAGATGAAAAACACTTTTATCCCATGTATGCAAAACTTTAAGAATGCAAACAATACATATCCAAAGATGAAAAGCACCTTTATCAAAATTATGCAAAGCTTCATGAATGTAAACATTGTGTATGCAAAAGTGAAAAGTACTTTTATCCATAATATACGAAGTTTCAAAAATGTGAACATTTTCAAATCTAATGATTTTTTCTATTAAAATTATTTCAAAAATGACTACCTTAAGTTGATGTTTTTGACCTAGATGCATGAAACAAAAGTTATTAAAACTTTCTAGACAGATACTATATGTTACCAACAAGCTTAGAAAGTACAAAAACAAGGTTTTTAATGCTGTAAAAGGTAGTTTCAGGCCTGATCTAAGACTAAATCGCCCAGAGGGGCATATGAGTCCCAATTTAGGGTTTTTGCATTGAAATCAACAAATTATGAGTGAATGTTAAGGGCTTTGGTTTGTATGATGTCTAGATTGATTGTAATGATAGATTTCAATGATGCAAGATGAAAAAATGCAACCTATATGCACTTTCAATAATGCAATATTTTGAAACCCTAGATGCAAATTGACTAATGCAAACCCTAATTCAAAGTTAATGCAAGTAAGATCTATGATTATGATGTATTCCAAATCAGAAGTTATTATGCTAGGGCACACTAGGAACAAAAAATGGCTCCACAGGCAAGCAAAGTGTGTTATGCTAGGTGGCCATATAATAGTTATTGTAAATGTGAAATAGGGAATGTTCAAAGGAGTTTTATTTAGTTAATGTAAGGTCTTTAAATTAGGGAAAATTGTGCCTACTGTCTCCAAGAGAGGGCCAATCCAAGAATAAAAGATTCACAACTTAGGGGATGCAATATGTCACATCAAGCCACTGAGAGGAATGCAATATGCTTAGAGAGATCACACTCTTGAAGGGCATCAAACCCAATGTCTTCCATAAAGTGAAATACACATCATATGAAGCAATAAGACTACACCATGAAACATGAAATGCAAAAGAATAATGCCAATGTATTCCTCCACTTTAAAGAAATTTCTAAACACCATGCTATGAGAAATTACTTTAAAGTAGCAAATGATAAATGCTAACAATAAAGAAGACATGAGAGCTATCTTGGAAAGCCCTATGCCAAGTCATATGTTTCCAAGTGAAGTTATTCCATGCAAAAGTTAAGAGAGGGGTTTCCCCCTAAAGGATCTATCTTAATTTGTTCTTGGTTGCTTGGCATGTCTTTTGGTTCAATCATGGTTTTGTCAAGTATGGTAGGCTCGGTCATGGATTTAGGCATATTTTTGGAGGGATAATTTTTCTATGCATTTTTCCTTGAACTTTTGGTAGGATTTGAAAAAGAACTCTTCTTGAGGTTTAATAGGTTTCATAGGCTCTAGCCAAAACAAGTCTAATGAAAAATTTCCTCGGGAAGACAAAGGGTTAAATCCACTATGATGCACGGTAAAAATTTCATTGTTAAAGGGAAACTTTAAGAATTTATGCACAATCAAAGGGACGAAATTCATGGAAAGAAGCCATGGATAGCCTAGCTTCACACGAAATTGGTCTGAATACGGGATGATGGAGAATGAAACATCTAATGTTTTTGGTCCTATTTGTAAAGGAAGGGTGATCAATCCCATTGTAGGGAAAGAAAAACTGTTATGTGTCTTGATCCATGCTTTTTATTTATCATATATTTCTAGATAGAGCTCATGCATAAGTAATAATTCTTCAGTGATCACATTCTTTCCACATACGAGGTCTATTAATATCCCATTAGTGGGCTTGTCATAGATTCGTTCGGATATGTAAAGAGGACCATCAGGTGCATGTTTAAGTATATCTTATGAGGAGAAAGCAATCTCAAGATTTTTTTTTGTTCAACCTTTATAGGGTGTGAACTCGATCAATCCAACCATAGCATCTATAGGATCATGTTGAATAGTATCATTGTTTTCATCATCCATGTTAACATTCATCACATAATTCTTTTTAGTTTCACTAGTTTAACAAATGAAATATTATGATTAGGCATAAGGTTGGTAAATATTTTCAAGTTTTGGTTAGGAGGGGCATTCGACTTATTTCCTTGATCATTAACACCTCCAACAGAAAGCCTATCGAAATCAATGAGGTCTTGCATAAGATGTTTAAGACAGTTGCAATGTTCTTATCGTGTCCATTTTATCAGTGATAATGACAATAAGAATTTGGTCAATAGTTTGTAGGTAATGGTTTATTAGGATTGGGAGTTTTAATAGGAGGAAAAGTAATCATTTTTTGTTCTAATAGTTGTGACATTGTGTTATGGAGGGTATCGAGCAAGGGAGTGAATTTCCTTTTTAGGTCCCCATAGTTAAAGGGTATTGTCAGTTTTACAACAACTACTTACATGCTGAGTTGTTTGTTGAGGGAGATTTAATTGAAGGAAACCTTTATTATATTTCCTAAAAGGTTGGTAATTGTTTTTATTTGTGGACTCAGAATTCTCAGTTTTGCTAGAGGTGGATTTTGCATCACGACTACTAATTGAGTTTTGATAATCAGGGAGGGAAGTACATAAGTGCATGGAGGGGAACTTCATCATGGTAAGCTTATCTTGTATCTTACTTTGAAATAAATTGATTGATAGCATGAAATAAAGTAATTGATAGCTTACCATGATGAATTGAGTTGTTCAACCAAATCAGCCAAGGTCATCTTAGGAGTCATATGCACTTAGAAATGGTTTATAAATGCTTCAACAAGTTCATTAAATGAATGAATTGAGTTGTTCGGTAATGAAGCAAACCATTTTAAGGAAATATCCTTCAAGGATCTAGGGAAAATTTTAGCCAAGAGCTTATCTTCAAAAATAAAGTCACTACATAAGGCAGTATAGATGGAAACATGGTTAGTAGGATCTCTTTTCCCTCCATACTTCTTGAATCTAGGAACCTCTATACCTTGTGGCATCGAAGTTCACAATATCTCCAAGGACAAGGGACTACTTTTGATTTAATATGTAAGTGGGCCATTTTGATTTTGGTTGATAGTGGAAACTTGATTTTGAAGGGATGAAATAGTTTGCAAAAGTTGGTTTATGAGGGTCATTGTTTGCGTTTTGGGGTGGAGGTGAATATGGTGGGGGTGTGTATGTGTTCAAAGGACAAGTGAATGGAATGCTTATAGGTTGTAAAGTGGTCAAAGATATGATGTGTGATGCCACAAATGTACTGGGGATGCTAGCGAAAATATCTAAGGAATCACATTACTAGTAGTTTGCATTGTTGTTGTAACTTGAGAGTTGGTATAGGTAGGAATAGAGGCGACTGTTGTGGGAGGAGGAATTTGAATTCCTCCTTGTCTTGTAACATTTTTTGAGGGTAAAGGACAACTAGTGGTTGAGGTAAGATGTTTTCCAAAGATCTAAACTATGTTACAGACAAGGTCAACTCCATTTTCAATTTAAAGCATGCGATGTATGTTGTCAATGGTAGGAATGGCAGTGGTTGAAATGTTCTCAGTACTTATTTGATTTTGTAGGTTTTCTAAGTCTTCATAAATTTGGATTATTTTTTCTTTTGGGATACTAGCAACCATTGTTTCAACACTTTTCACACTACTTGAAGGTAAAGGATTGTTAAGGTTATGGTCCATACCTAGTTTACTAGTGTCAACACTAGTAGTGAAAGAGCTAGATAACCCAAGATCCACGGTGATTGTACTATAGCGGGATGACATGAGTCTCGAACTTTGTCTCACTATAGTATGAGCAATAGGACACCAAGTAGAGAAGCTCATGCAATGAGGACTAAATGCAAGATGGGTGCAAATACAATTCAAATGAAATCTAGCTAAATGCAATGAAATGAAAATAACAGAAACTCTGTAAACTGAAACCAAAAGTTATCAACAATAAAAAAAAGCTTAGAAATAGAGTATTGAATTCTAGAAAATGTAGTTTAAAATATACACTAGGTCTAAATCACCCAAAAGTGCATATGAGTCCCAGTGAGGGTTCTTTTCACAATTTTTTTAAAAAATTAAGTGTTTTTTATACTTTTTAGTTTTGATGATTTGTAGACTAAATGCAAATGTAGATTTCATATGATATTCAATGATGCAAGATGCAAAAATGCAACCTATGTGCACTTTCACTAATGCAAGATTTAGAAACCCTACATGCAAAATAACTAGTGAAAACCCTAATGCAAAGTTAATGTAAGCAAGATCTAGGATTATGATGCACTCTAAATAAAAAATGATATGTTCTAAATGCAGGTTCGCCAAAATGATTAATAGAAAAAATGGATGCTTTATGGTTTAGGACATAGAACAACACTTTTCTCGCAATATCTTTCAAGGAAAACCCTAGAGATCACAATCTAAGGTATGCAAAGGAGAAATAGATCTTGCAATAGGGTTGTCCTAGGGTCTGATTAGAAATTAAAGAGGGTTTGATTAGAAATTAAAGATCTAGGATTATGATGCACTCTAAATAAAAAATGATATGTTCTAAATGCAGGTTCGCCAAAATGATTAATAGCAAAAATGGATGCTTTATGGTTTAGGACATAGAACAACACTTTTCTCGCAATATCTTTCAAGGAAAACCCTAGAGATCACAATCTAAGGTATGCAAAGGAGAAAGAGATCTTGCAATAGGGTTGTCCTAGGGTCTGATTAGAAATTAAAGAGGGGTTCACCACCAAGCTAAGTCTTGGAAAGACAAATGATATGCAAGACTTAATGACTAAACCTAATGATATGAAAAGTTTCACTAAATGACCTAGGAATATATGCAAAACATAATAAAAAGCTAAGAAATTAGAAGTGTGAATTTGGAAACCTGTAGGAGCTTGAATGAAGAATTGAAATGTTGAATAGGACTGATACACCAGGTTAGGTGATTTAGTACGAAATTAGGGTTTCTCGACTAGAACAAAAATCTGGCAGAGATATGTATGGAACTCCTAAAAACTGCAAATTTTACTATACTAGGACTCATACGCTAGAAGTAGTGTATCAATCTAGTTAGGATTTTCTAGAAATTAAAAGTCTAATTTTTCTCTTCAATTTTTTCTCTATCCTTTCCACCTGTTTTCTAGGTTTAAAACTTTGATTTACAACCTGTAAATGTCTTTCAATGATCTCTAATGTAAGGTGACAACTTGGATAACTTTGAACACTTGATAACTTTCTCCAAACTTTCTCTTCAATGTGTCTTCAACCTCAGTTTGCAAATCACACACTAAAGAGAGGGAAAAAGGTTGTTTTGTTAGTATAAAGGGGTTTGCCTTGGTCAAACCCTATTTTGGTAATCAAACCTTGTAATGAAATAAAATATGATAAAGGAATGATGAAAGAAAATTTTTTAATGTTGCAACTCACCAAACCCTAGCAATAAAGTGCTACAAACATGTATGAAATGGCTCCAATGGATGTAGATCTTGACTCTTGCTTGAATGTTGTAGATCTTGAATTGAATGCTAGCTTGAATCATAAAACCCTACATCACAAATGTTAGCTAAAAAACAAACATGATACATGATGACTTCGACATGATGCTTGCTACTTGAATAATGTTCCAAAACATGATAATCAACTCTTGAAGACTCTTGAATGCTCTTGTAAATACTTGTATGCTCTTGTGAACTCAAATTTTCTATAAGGATGTTCATTCAACTTGCTAGGTGAAAAATGAGTGAAATAAACTTATATTTATACTTGTTTATGCCTAATTTCCCAAAATTACAACACTACAAGACGACATCAGATCTAGGAGAATAAAATTTCACCAAGAATTTGAATTAAACTTGATTTTGGGCCACATGGGACTCATACGCTAGAAGTAGCGTATGAGTCCCACTAGGCTTAACTATGGGACACATTTTTCAAAAATGATTAGAATGATGTGAAATCCATATTGGTGCCCTAAAACCTAGGTGGGACTCATATGCCCAAGGTGGCATATGAGTCCTAGATCACTAAATCCAGGCCACACAATCCAAAAACATCTGAATTATGATTGGATATTGGTTCATGTCGATATTATCCTTGGAAAGATGCATTAAATGGGGCTTGTGGATGTAAAAAAAAGCCAATTAAATCATAAAGAAGCCCAATTATTTAATAAAACCCTAGATTAGAGTGAAAGTGTGTTACAAAAATTTACAACACTCTAAATAAGGCACTAATAAGCTCATTAGTTCACAAGGGCCCAAGACCTAATGTGAATATGTTAGACACATTACAATACTAAATCAAGGCCATGTCAAGGAGTACTTTTTTCCGTCATTACAGAGACAAGTGTACAAATCTCATGCAATGAGACAACTTGTCCTAAATTTAGTCCAATCTAATAATAAGAATAAAACTAAATATTAAACATCAACTCCTAAGTTTAGGTTAAGTGAACTAAAGTAAAAAGCCTCTAATAATTAATTGATGATTAATTAATTGTTAGATAATGACTTATTTACTCCAACATCTCAACTCCAAGGAAGTTGAACTAAAGAAAAATAACCCACCTTTTTTTTTGGACCTTAACTTGGCATGCGAGCCGATGAAATTGGTACGATGACTCTTCTCTCAAATTAGGACCTTCTTTGAAATAGTAATAGTAAGTAAACTTCAATTTCATTCCATTCAATGTGAGATGGTTGTTGACTGCTAGAATTGGAGCGACTCTTCTTGAATGGAAGTATGAATGTAACAATAGGAAATAAATCATGATTTACTACAATGAACAATGTTTATCCTTAACATTACTTGTTGGCTTAGAGATAAAGCTCGACGACTCTTACAAAACATATATTTTTAAAATATTGACTCACACCTCCCATCAATTCATCTTTTGACTCCCACATCAACATAATTTTACCTAACTAGGTTTGCATCTCTATAATATAATATTCATCGAGCCCAAAGAAAACTATAGAGGAAGATTTAATAAGGTGGTGCCTCAATTAAAGACTACGACGACTATCTTGCTAACCATTTCCTTTCTCCACATCGCCCCACACTCACCCAATATTTAGTTCACACTATGCAAGGATGATTAAACTGTTATAAAATATGCCACGAGACCTCCTAGGAAAAATGATTGAGTTAAACAATATTACCAAAGAGTACAACAGGAAACCCCTTAGATGAATGGAATATTCATAAAGTCAACATACCCATTCCAAAACCTCTTTACCCTCTGAAATTTTTCTTAATACTAAAACTTCGTAAATGTCTTAATTTGCAAATGATGAATTCCTGTGTGAAATCTAGATGGCTCCACCTACAAAGGATTTTTTTTTTCGTCCAATTCCTAAGAACCCGAGGGTTTCCATACTCAAACTCCTAAACCAAGTTCTCTAAGAAAACCAAATGAAAATTCCAAGCATAAACTAAAAAATCAGCCTGCAGAGATCTTTTATTCATCTTTTGTAACTGCTCCTTTTTTTCTTGAAAATCCAAATTTATTTTAAAATTTAACTTTCTTTTCACCCAAAAAGTGACCTTATTAAATATTTGAACTTTTCCCACTTAAATCACTTTTGCACCATTAAAATAATTAATTTATCTTTTTAATTTAATCTTATTAGACAACTTAAAGATTAATTATTTAATTATATGCCGACTCAATAAAAATTAGGGACATTACATCCTTCCTAAGCAAGTAACTATGGTGGGTGTGAATTTTTTGGTATATACAATTTATCTATTTATTTCTATTGTTTATTTGATTACGATTTTTTTTTTTGAGCTCATATCTTGTTCACTAAATATATCCACATAAAAAAATGGATATAACAATTTGCAAATGTTGCATTTACTTTACAAATCTATTTAAACAATATATAAGTCTATAATTTATATTCATTTATTCTACTACAAAAGAATCTATATACAATATTATAATAGTATACAAATATTTCATTTATTTTGAAGATAGAGAAATCTATTTGAAGTATATTTATATTCACCTGCAAACTGGTACATAATAACATTTAAATATTCATCATTTTCTTGCAATACCATTCTTCATTAAGAGTGTGAATGCATAAATAAACTTCCAAAAGATCAACATTCAACAACATTTTTTTGTCTTCACTTTAAAAATATGTTCACTTAGTAGCTGGAAGATAATGAAAAGATAATAGAAATAACATTTATAAACGCATATTGCATCCGAAAAGCACACGCATGGGTAAACACAAACTTTGTGGTCCATTTTCATGTTTTATTAGTCACCTCAAGTGGAGAGAACTCCAACTCAAACAAAAATACCAGAAAAAGAGAAGATACTTTTAACTTGTTGATCAGATAGTTCAACTTCTTACCTTGAATATTTGCATATTTTCTTGTACAAATAATTAGTCAAGGAATTAACACTACAATTCTTAATAGTTTTGGAGATTTCACTCATTAATGCATTCTAATTGATTTCACCATACCTGTAATAGGTTTTCATAAATAAAAAGAAAGGCAACATAGTCACCTAAGATTGCACTCATTACTGCATTCTAATTTATTTCACCATACTTCTCAAAAGAACACGCTATCATTTTAAAGCTAAACTAATTTAACTATTATCTTGATAACTAATTTCAAAAACAATTTAATAGCACTGCTAAGATCCTATCTAAGATTATAAATCTGGCATAGATGTCAAGAAATCTAGACACTGAAATGGTCATCAATCAATTCCACCACTTTCATTTGATGCTCAAATATGTGTCCATTCTCTTGTTCAACCTTGTGTGAAGCATTGAAAATCATGGATCTCAATTTTGATATCTTGGAAATCAAAGAAGGGCTAAAATAAAATATTGTAATTTTGTGTGTTTATAGTTTTTGGCTAAGCCTGGCTACCCTCAACTATTGATTTTCAAAAAATTAGACCCCAACTCACTTTGATAGTCCTCTCACATATTCTTATGTACCATGTTGGTAGATGGTCAACGTTCCCCTCGAGATTTACAACATGGCTTAACCGCCTCCTGAGGATCTGTTAACTTTGGTGGTTGTATTGAGTATTAACAGGTTGACATTTTGACACAACAACAACCGTGGGGCCAACACAAGATTCTTATTAGCTCTATGTATGTCTTCTACTAACATGTAAAAGTTTCTCATATAAGGTTTACATGTGTTTCTTGTTATCGCCTCTTCAATTATGGAGCCCTTCATGCCTCTCTTCCATTGGTAATTCCTTGGGAAACTCTTTTGATTCCTAACTCCTCTCATCTTGGCTCTCAATTCAAATTCATAGGGATCTTGGTCAAATTGAACTTATCCTACTACTTATTTAGTTTTAAGGTGGGTGATAGAGTTTGGAAGAAAAAAATAAAATATAAAGAGATAGTGTTTAAATCTATAATTTTCTTTACAAGAATCTATTTTTTGAATTCATTCCCTCAAGCTACTAGGATTTTGAAGAAGAGTTTCTCTTCTAGGTCAAATCCTAGGTTGTGCAACAATGTTGAGTCAATAATACTTTGCAATGAATCCTCCTCCTTCCTTGACTAAGTATTTCAACATCAACCTTCTAGGAATTCCACTCTAATCAAGGGCAGGGATAACTTTAAGAAACCCCCCCTCGGTGAAGGTGTAAAATCCTAGCAAATCTTGTATACTTCCCGATAAAAAATATTAATTTTAGTGGCAAATTTTTTCTTTTTTCGGGAAAAAAAATCTCAATTAGTGAATCTTTTCTAATCGGTAGAAGTCTATGGAAAATCTTGGCGAATTGAATTTTTTTTTAAACCGGTAAAATATTTTCATTGGAGATTAAAATCTATTTTCAAACCTAGAAAATATTTCCATTGGAAAATTAATCATGTTTTCAAAACAAAGAAAATACTTTTGTTGGCAATTAAAACTATTTTTCAAACCAAAAAAATATATTCATTGGCGAATTAAATCCATTTTCAAATGCATAAGAAAAAACATTGGCGAATTAGCATAATCTCAAACTAATAAAAAAAATTTGTGGCAAAATGTCAACACAAATCAATATAACCACGACTGTTGGATAAATTTTTGATGGAAGACTGTAGTTGCATTCTGAAAGTAAATCTCTGAAGCACTAGATTTGTGAATTGAAACCTTCAAAATAACACTAGAACCATTAGATGCAAACATGTGGCGAGATCAAGGCTCATCACTCATCTCGGTAATGAACCCGATGGGTTGAAGGATTTTGGCGATGAGCGATAAAATAACTTAAGTGGCAGAAATATGCATGTGCATAAAGTTTGTTTTAAAAGAGGGACCGCCTAGGAAGAATGTAGGACCAGGGCTTACAAACATAATATTCCATATATGTAACCAAATGTCAGCGCAAATCAATATAACCATGACCGTTGGATTAATTTTTGATGGACGACTGTAGTTGCATTCTGGAAGTAAATCTCTAAAGCACTAGATTTTTGAATTGAAACCTCCGGAATTACACTAGAACCATAGATGTGGAAACGAGGTGAGATCAAGGCTCATTGCTCATTAATGCCATATAGTAGTTGTTGAAGAAAGTGTGGCTACGATACTACGGGCGGTGGCACAGATTAATGCCATATGAAAATCTAGAGCGATTGATTGGATAGCTTTATATTGAAAACTACACAATGTACTGTAAAATTGTAGATGATGAATATTTGTAATGATTTCATATTGTTTGAGTGACACTAGAGATTTTGACAATTGACAGCTTGTCAGCTTGAGGTACAATTTGCATGTAGCCAGGCTGTTAGAGTCCAAACATCAATCAAATTAAACATTTAAATTGTAAATGTAAGGCTTAAGTTACATGAATCGATTAAGTTGGTTTTTTGGTTTGTGTGAATCGCGATTATGACTATACCCAACCTCACATGTGACACGTGTGAGGTGTACACAGGGACCAGGATGGTAGTGGCACTATCGGAAACACTATTGGCCCATAAATAAGGATAGTGAGCACAATTGAAATCATTCGTTGAAGGCTAAAGGATATAATATTGAGTGCAATGTTTGAATTGTCATAAGGGTTTTCATTTTGTAGGGTTAATAAGGATTCAAGAAGAAGATGATGCAATATTATTGGGGATACTCTAAATTCTCCTGCCTCCAGTTATGTAGTTATAGATTAAAAGAACAATTTCCTTCAAGTTCAAAATGGGTGGAATTGGAAAGAAGTTGATTTGGCTCACCTGACTTCTTAGACAGGTTTTGAACCAGGATGAGGAGCTCTGATGGAGATAAGTGCTATCACAGTGCATGGAGGCTGCAAGTAGCAGATGGGAGCAATTTTACTACCCCTCATCTTCTGCACGACTCTTTCTCAAAGGGGATAAGTACATTTTGTATCTTCACAACTCCCGATTCCCTAGCATGGTTGGCTAGGCAAGCCCCATGCATTTATTTTTAGAGCGCATCTTTTGCATGGGAGCAATTTTACAACCCCTCATCTTCTACATGAATCTAGTTCTCAAAGGGGATAAGTACATTTTGTAACTTCACAGCTCCCATTTCCCCAGTTTAATTGGCCCCCTGTTCCCCATGCATTTATTTTTAGAGCACATTATTGACCTGACAAGTCCCATGCATTTATTTTTAGAGCGCATTGTTGACCCAGCAAGTCCCATGCATTTATTTTTAGACACACATTTGTATTACATTTACGTTGTCACCAGCGGTCCAATAGAAGCTTGGCGCTTACGCTTGTATTTGTACTATATAATAATGTGACATTGTAATTCAGTTGTAATAAAATTGTATAAGAGCGAATTTTCACCCTAGGTGAAATTCCCCTTTTTGCCTTATTACACTTAAGAAAACCTAAGTCGGAGGCTTAAATTCACTTAAGCCTGCTGATGGTAGTCCACTTGGTGCCCGTTTTGTGTGTCGATGGAGGATTTTTTTGTCAGGGATGCTCGCGTGGCGTGTAGATATCCACACGACACACGTACGTCCCTAGAAAATTCCTATGGTTGAGCCAACAAAAGAATTACTCTTCCCATTGGTAGCGAAGTTGTAATGCCTCCTTCGGCTACTCAACCTGAATATGGTTGTTTCTTTCCTCATTCCTTCATAATCAAGTCTTTGAACTTGCATTAGGAGGTTGGATGAAGATTGGAGGTACTCTACATCACTTCAATCTCATTTTGCACTCACATTCTAGCATTCCAAGCATTCCATAGCAACAATATCATACTCCATCACGTTGATAGAGAAAGTTAGGGACCACACCATTGCAACAGAGGCTTGAGTCCCTCTCATTTCTCCCCCAAGCAGCCTTGAGTGCCCTTGGTGGAGGTGGTAAGCTTCCCTCTCCTCTCCTCTATCATTTGGTTGAGTAGCATAGTATTGTTTGTAGTGCTTGTGTTTTTACCACTTCTTTATCTCTTTTCTATTGGCTATCCATGGAGGTGGGAACACCTAAATGAGGGTTTGACTGAGGCAAGCCCCTATACAGCCACCCCCCAACATTCTCTCTCTTGTTGTGTGTAGGTGGACGCACTTCAAGGAGCTAGCTGGCAAACAGGGTCTTCTATGAGATTGTCTTCATCACCTTGGCTTTGGTATATCTACTCTATCACCTTTGCTTATGCTTTTCATATTTCATAGTGTTATTTTGTACTCTTAGAAGTTGTTAAGATAGGCTGTTAGTCATTCTGGTGAGTTCAACCTTGTCTCTTCTATAATCTGACTGTACAGACTACAACATCTTTCTGAGACACCAACGCGCTGCACTGTCATCCAAAGTCTGTGCTGCCATCCTCAGGAAGAGAGCTCCCTGAGGCACAGAGTTGGACCTAAAGATTGACTCGCCTAGCCCCACCTTGAAACTCGGGATTGCAAAGTGATCGCAGGAGTCTAAAATCCTCATCATTCTCATCCCCATTTCCTAAAACATACCCTTAGCTGAGGTAAGTTAGGGCAGCCTCTCGCGTCTCGACCCTCCATGACCTGGGGTCTTGCATGTGATGGTCCCCCTCTCTTACATTTTTGGTGAACCCGAAGTGAACCATTTTGGTTCCATTCTTGCGATACTGATAGTTCCTTTCCTCGTACTCTAGGAGTGTTGTAGGTGTGAGTGTTGTAAGGCTGTCGCCTTGCAACCCAACCTGCGACCCCCAGGTGGCATAGTTGGAAGGATCCAAAGGTATTGCATGAAAAAACCTTAATTGGGTCACCTTATCCATTAACCTTTAGGAATTTTGCGAAATCATTGTCTAGTGTGTGTAATGACTTCATTCCTGCATCAAACCATCCCCTTTGAGCAGCATATAGAGAAAAGTGTTGGCATAACCTTTACTTCATAGGACCTGCCAATTGGCTTTAATAAGGAACCATCTGCCCTCTATATTCCTACATGGATCAATAGAAACATCATAACTGGTATTCTCGTTGATCCAATGTCATAGGTGAACATAATAATGGAGGAGATCATGCTTATAAATTTTTTACATAAGGATGGATACGATGCTCCTGAAAGTTTCATTTGCACACACGACGGTCTTTCTGTACCCCCTTTAGGTAGCATTGCCTTGCCAGTCTTGGTCAGACCTAAGACTGTGAAGCTCTTGTTTGATATCATTCCTAGATCTGAACTCTTCCGTGTAAAGTTGGGTATCCCCTGGTTAGTAACGATGAATGCGGTACCCTCCGTTGTGCATACATGTCTAAAATTTATCCACAGAGGTTCCGTACATGTGATCCATGACACCAGCTATCGACTGCCGGTCGCACATGGCAGCTACTCCCTGGATCACCCATGGCCTGTGCCTGTGGGTCCCCTTCCGCTTAGGATGGCCTTTTACACAAGACATATCAGAATTATAAGAAAGGGCGTCTAAGGACGAAAGTGAGGTACCCTACCTCGCCTTACGCTATTTCACATAGGGCTTGCTTGAAGGTTGATAGCGATGTTGTTAAGGCTCGAAAGAGGAAATAAGAGAAGCGGTCTTCTGATCCTCCTTCTTCCTCTTCCACTACCCAACCTGACACTTCTTGCTTAGTTGTGGTACCCTCAGGTTCTGCTCCTTGTTTGTAGGAGAACCCTTCGGTGCTCGCTTGGCGAAAGCCCAAGCATCCCGCGTTCGAGCTTCCTATTTTTTTGACAGAGTCTAGATTCGTTCGGTATGAAAGGAAGAAGATCCTTCAAAGAGAGTCCTCCTTGTCTCAACTACCGTGACCTCCTACTACTCCCGCTCCTAAAGCAGTGAGTGGAAAGAGGCCTACTATCGAGGCTCTCAAGTCGACTCCTTCTGTCACTCCTCAACCTACTCCCCCTACTCCTGCACAGGAACTTGTTCCTTTGCCCGAAACGACCATAGTGGACGTCCCTATGATCGAGCAAGAAACTCATGTCCCTTCGCAAGCTGTGGCTTCTAACTCCAAGAGTCGTAGGAATCGCCTTGCACGAGAAGACAAGCATTGGCAAAAGGCTCTCCTAGCTAAGTAGGCTGCTTCGCAATAGAAGGAAGAATAAATGACTGCCCCCACTTCAGGGCTCTCTGCAACGTCATCTTCCTTTTCTCTTGTTGTGTCTCTTCTTCTTGATTCATTCCTGGCTTCCATTGCGAGCACAAACGAACCTAACCCTAAACGGGTACAAGTGTTTATTGCTCCTTTGGTGGAGCCACCTTTGTTGACGACCATTCTAGATATTCAACCCTTCCCTAAACTCGTGGATATGGTTAACACTTTGGTCATATCTGTTGCAGTTTTTTCCTCCTCCTCTGCACCTCTCGCTTCGTCCACAAGGAGTTCATCTCCTCCTACAACGAAAGAGGTAGAGGCTAGTCCTTCTTGTGATAAAGGATGTAGGAGGATCCCACCTTCGCAAGGTGGCCCTGTGATGACCTACTTTTTCCTTGTGACAAAACTAGTCCCGGCCTCCCCTGAGTTCGTCACCGTTCTCGAATCATTCAACGAGCCTAGCGGTGGATCTAAGGCATAGCCTGTCCCATCCACTGAAGTAATACATAGTGCTCCCATGGGGTACATGTTCAACTCTGTGGATGAAGTCCCGATCCTATCAAAAATCTTCACAAAATCGCTAACTTTGACTCCATAAGAGCTCGACAGAGAGGACCTCGAGGGGCCCTCTTCCTTGGCCCTTATTGCGGGAGGGCCAAATGCCCCTCCTCTTAACATTCCACCCTTGCAGGCTCATCCTCCTTCCCCTTATGAGGATTTAGATTGGGAAGCAGATGACCTTTTGGACGATCAGTGTTAGGAGGAGGTCCCCTTTTCTTGATCTTGTGTGCGTGTGTGCGTGTTTTGTAATGTGTTCCCCTGTACTTGTGCTATGTGTGCCTGGATGACCCTCGACACCCTTGTTGGTGCTTGGATACAGGTGTGGTTTTTGTGTCGTAAACCTTCTTCTATTTGTACCATCATTCTTCCATATTTGCGCTTGATTTTTGATAAATTGGGGATGATGCAAAGCGTCGGGGACATTTAGGCTTCCCTTCCATGTTGACCCAAATTTTTATTTTTACTCTATTTTCCATGCATTCTTCCTGATCTGGTTGGGGATTGATGATATTTTTCCTTTCATTGTGGTTACCTACTATTATATGAGCTCAGATAGATCTGACCCCACTAAAGCAGATCCCCATGTGCCCTTTGTTTGTGCTTTTCACTTTTTCTTTATCTTTTTTCTCTTCTTTGCTTGAGTTGTCCCTCCTATGTGTGACACGTTCTTTAACACTTCAACTTTTAGAAAATGAATTCGCCGCCAACAAATCTTTTCTCAAAAGTCCTTGCAACACCCTTTCCTTTGAAGCGCATTCTAAACATAGAATCCTAATGGAATGTGTTTCCTTCATCATGGGTTCATAAAGAAAGAACTTGGAGATCTTCCTCCAAAGTGGGAACTGCTTTGACTTCCCCTTGCTGGGGGCATGACCTTCCTTTCAAATTCCTTGATGAAGTGAACATCTTTCGAAAGGATCCCTTGATGATGAATTGCTCTAAGGTGGAGACTTTTGATTTGCGTGTCCCTTGAGTGGACCCCCTCTCTTTCACGGCGGGTTCCTCAAGGAACCTTTCTTCAAAAGCCTTTGTAACGAATGGACTCTTGCACATCTAGCCTGGGGAGTAGCTTGAATAGGCTTGTTCTATTCATCCTTTCGTGTCTAGCTTAGGGGCAACCTAACTAGACCTTGTTGTTTCAAACTTTGCGTCCCTTGAGTGGACCCCTCTCCTTTTGAAGGGTTCCTAAGGGATCCCTTTAAAATTATTTCAGTCTGCATGATCGACCGCTCTTTAGACATGTTCTATCTGTAGGTAGACGTGTTGTCACTTTTAGATGTGTTCTATCTATGGGTAGACGCATCGACGCTTTAGACATGTTCTATCTACGGGTAGAAATGTTGCTGCTTTTAGATGTATTCTATCTGCGGGTAGACACATTGATGCTTTAGACATGTTCTATTTGCGGGTAGACATGTCGCCGCTTTTAGATGCATTCTATTTGAGGGTAGATGCATTGATGCTTTAGACATGTTCTATCTGCGGGTAGACATGTTGCCGCTTTTAGATACGCTCTATCTGCGGGTAGATGTATCGATGCTTTAGACATGCTCTATTTGTGGGTGGACGTGTCACTACTTCTGACATGTTCTATCAGCAGGTAGACATGTCGCCACTCCCTAACTCTGTGGAGTTTTCTTCCTTGGGGCCTCCTCCATGCGAGAGATCTTGGGGGTTGCCTCCTTGTAGGTCTGCAGGCTTGTAAGGTGCTTTGCTGTTCTAACTTCATAGTTCCAAGAAGCTATGGAGTCTTTTGTTCTCCCTGCATCTTCGGGTTCGCTAGATCGTGGTCTGCATCCTTGACAGTTCAGGTATAATTTTCTAACCCTACTCTCTTCTTGATCTACTTTATTGAGCACTCATCAGTACTTGTGCTCGCTAAAGTGGGGGAAAAATGTATAAGAGTGAATTTGCACCCTAGGTCCAATTCCCATTTTTTCCTTATTACACTTTAGAAAACCTAAGTCGGAGGCTTAAATTCACTTAAGCCTGCTAATGGCAGTCCACTTGGCACCCGTTTTGTGTGTCAGTGGAGATGTTTTTGTTGGGGACGCCCGCGCAGCGCAGACATCCGCGTGGTGCACTTACATCCCTAGCAGATTCCTATGGCTGAGCCAGCAGGGTCGTTACTCTTCCCATTGGCAGTGAAGTTGTAATGCCTCCTTCGGCTACCTGACCTAAATATGGTCGTTTCTTTCCTCATTCCTTCATAATCAAGTCTTTGAACTTGCATTAGGAGGTTGGATGAAGATTGGAAGAACTCTACATCACTTCAACCTCATTTTTCACTCTCATTCTAACATTCCAAGCATTCCATAGCAGCAATATCACACTCCATCACGTCGGTAGAGCAAGTTTGGGACCACGCCATTGTAGCAAAGGCTTGAGTCCCTCTCATTTCTTCCCCAAGCAGCCTTAAGTGCTCTTGGTGGAGGTGGTAAGCTTCCCTCTCCTCTCCTCTATCATTTGGTTGAGTAGCATAGTACTGTTTGTAGTGCTTGTGTTTTTACCACTTCTTTATCTCTTTTCCATTGGCTATCCGTGGAGGTGGGAACACCTAAACGAGGGTCTGACTGAGGTAGGCCCCTATATATCCACCCCCCAACATTCTCTCTCTTGTTTTGTGTAGGTGGATGCACTTTGAGGAGCTAGCTAGCAAACAGGGTCTTCTACAAGATTGTCTTCATCACCTTGGCTTTGGTATATCTACTCTATCACCTTCGCTTATGCTTTTTGTATTTCATAGTGTTATTTTGTCCTCTTAGAAGTCATTAAGCTGGGTTGTTAGTCGTTCTGGTGAGTTCAACCTTATCTCTATTGTAATATGACCGTATGGACTACCATGTGTTTCTGAGACGCTAGCGTGTTGCACTATTGTCTGAAGTCCGCACTGACGTCCTCGGGCAGAGAGCTCCCTGAGGTGTAGAGTTGGACCTAAAGATTGACTCACCTAGCCCCACCTTGAAACTTGAGATTGCAGAGTGATCGTAGAACTCTAAAATCCTCATCATTCTCATCCTCATTTCCTAAAACATACCCTTAGCTGAGGTAAGTTAGGGCAACCTCTCGCATCTCGACCCTCCATGACCTGGGGTCTTGCATGCGGTGGTCCCCCTCTCTTACAAAAATAAATGGTTGTTCTATTAATGTGACATTGTAATTCATTTTATTAAGTCCTTTGCAACTTTAAGTTACCGACCCCTTGGCCTTGATATCAATTCTAGTGCATTAAAGTTTAAAGCAACTTTAAAACACATGTTTATTATTTATATCATAAATTTCTCAACCGTTTGATGAACATTTGATGTATGGTTGTAGCAACATTCTAGAATGAAATGCACAAACTGCTAGGCTTGTGAACTTAAACCTTCAGAATCACCCTATAACTGTTAGATTAATAAAGATCAATGGTTTAGAATTTGTTGTCAATGTAGGACTAAATCATAAATGGTTTTTTTTAAATGCTTCCAACCATGTACTAATTGTGTAGTCCGGAAGCAACACGTAGATGTTTCGGTTTCATTCAGTTTAATGTTAAAAAAAACAACACTTTCTATTGCTAAGTGATTTTATTTTTAAGTTAAGAGGGTTAGTACATGGGGAGATTTCAGTCTTCAGTTTGCTCATTGCAGTGCACCACCCTGTTCTGGGTTCCACAGTTCCACTTCCAACAAAGCCATTCCAGTTACCCAGTTTCCACGACTATCAACATTAATCTTTTCAAGAATCAAAATCCGGGTAAGTGAAAGAATTCTTGTAGCTACGTTTCATCGCTTGAAATTTCTTAAGATCTTATTTTGTCAAACTTTTAAGTTTAGGTTTAGGGTTAAGAGGCTTAAGAATTAAGAAAAATTAAGGATGACTAATAGAGAACTCACAATTTCACATTGTATTAGCATGTCTACCACCAATACCACTAGAGCAATGTCAGATAAAAAATACATTATGCAAAATTGCTTAAAACCCTAGGTT
The DNA here is from genome assembly GCA_007258455.2 of Sequoia sempervirens. Classification (NCBI taxonomy): domain Eukaryota; kingdom Viridiplantae; phylum Streptophyta; class Pinopsida; order Cupressales; family Cupressaceae; genus Sequoia; species Sequoia sempervirens. The sequence continues at coordinate 75,309,127 of VDFB02000015.1, forward strand.
TCACTAATGAATACCATGATATTTATGATCCTGAAACCTATGGTAGGAATACCTCAAAACTTAGATTTTCATCTCAGAATAAGGCTGCAAAGAAAATGCAAGTTAATAGTATCAGTGCACTGTGGGTAACTGGATTAGGGCGCATGATGTTACATGAGGTTTTCCCTTGCCCAAAATTTATCATGGTCTGTGCCCAAAATTATGATGATAACAAAAGAGAAATTGTTCATAAAGATAACAAAGAAGAATTGTTATCCATTAATGCAGAAGAACTTAGAAAAGTGTTTGGGTTTACAACAAAAGAATTTGGAAATGTCCACATTGACCTAAAAAAGCTTGCTAGTGATTATGAAGTAGTGGATGAAATGGAGAAAAAATATTTCTTAAATAAAATAGTTCAAGATAGAAACAAATTGAAAGGTGATCATAAGCCTCCTTATGATTTGGATATTTTTAGACCATGGGTTCAGGATACTATTTCCATGCTAGCATTTTTCCTCAGACTGGATATCAATTTGGAAGTGGGTGCAAGCCTCCTTGAAATGGTGTATAATATCCATTATGGTGTTCGACATGTCAAATATAATTTTATTGAGCACAATGTAGAATCCATGCATAAACAATTTTTAATGATTAAAGGAGATTCCACCAAGACATTTAGGTTTACAACCTACTTGTGCTATCTTTTTCTATTCAAATTTAGAGGAATGTTTCAGATCAACAAGCTTCAGATTCAGCCCTATAGTAATGCTAAGGAAAAGAAAATGGCTCCAATATATGAATGTAATACTAAGATAAGGATGAATGATTCTCGAAGGAACTACAGTCATTTTGTAGACTACTTTTTGGCTCCATTACATCAAGCAATTACAAATACTTCAATGCCTAGATTTCCTATGTCATGTGTAGAAACTGCATTCAACTAGGAAAAGAAATACAATTGGTTGATTGGTACTTAATGGAAGAATATATTGTGCTAAGATTTTATGGATTGGGAGTACATACATACAAACTCCCAATACATATGACAGAAAGGGTTTTTGCATTAGAATATGTAAGGAAGATGCAAAGTACTGATGAACTACACTTTGACAATCAGCAAAAGAAGACCTTATTTCCTTCTTTACCTTTTTCATGTGGAGGGTTCACATTCGAGAGAAAAGCATTTAGTGTGGCACATAATCTTTTAATTTTTTTTATTTTGATGCTATCTGTCACTGGCAGTATGATCCATGTGACACCATTAAATCAATGATTGCGCTCAACAAGAATGCCGCGAGTAGAATTCAACATCAAAGTAAACCCTTGCTTGAAAACTTGAGAAACAAGGATTCTTGGGATGAGGTAAAAATAACAATGGAGAAAAGTGTTGTTGAGAGTGGTATTTATTTTGAACAATTGTTAGCAGAAATTATGACATTACATCGAAAGAAAATTAGGAGGTACAATAATTTTTATGAAAAAAGTCATAAACCATCTAGTAGATTAAAAATCCCAAATTTTATAGAGAAGGAAGTTATAGAAAAAAATTGGTCACGATAAAAAATTACTACCTTTTGGTCTATGAGGAAGGAGATAGGTGATCCAAGAGCTCTTGCAAAGTATGGATATAATGAAGAAGATCGTGAGTTTAGAAAATTGTGGAATATAGAGCATCCAGATGAACAAGAAGATAAAGAAAGTGATAATGAATCTAATGATGATAGGGAAGAACAAAGCCATTCCAATTTCAAACTTGGTTTAAGTGAGGCCACAAAAGAAGCATATACTATAGGAGCAGCCATAGCTGAAAAAATGGGTTATGAAGGTGGTCCTTTAGGGTCCCAAAGACAAGGCCCTTGGATGGTAATAAATGTAGAGCATAGAAAAGCAGTTGATAAATCTGGCCTTGGGATTGGAGGTGAAAAAGTAGACCTAGGGAATACAAGTCAATTTGTTAGAGCTTTAAATCCTCATCCTCATGGTCAGACACAATCACAACTAGGACATGCCCATGGTGGAGAGATTAGTGCAACTGGCACTACCTCTGGTGGTGATGGTATGGGTAGTAGTACTAGTACTAGTAGTGGTCAACATGTGCTACAACAACAAATTACACACAAGAGGACAACAATACAATATAACATAGAAACCAATACAATATAACACAAAAACACAAGTTGATCAAGGCATACAGAAGAGGCAAAGGATTTTGGCAGATCCAAGTCACACTACCAGTGGATCCACCACAAAGGAGTTATTTCTAGGCACTCCCCCACTGCTAGTTAGTCTGGTTGTGACATCATTAACAACTGTAAGTACTCCTATTCCTTCTCCATTCAAGCATTCCATTGTTCCTGCGTCCTTAGGTTTTGATTACATTGAAGAGTTTAAAAAGAAATTAGACTTGAATAAAAAAGAAAAGAAGCAATTGATGGAGAGTGCGTCTGTTGTAAATTTAGAGCTTGTAACAACCATGGTATTACCCACATTTGACACAAATAAAGAAATCATGGAGTGCACAATTCTTGTTCCCACAATTCAAAACAAACCAGCAAATCAGATGGCTCGATTTGAATTCCAGGTGAACAATATTCAATTGGATTTTTTTGGACTCATAAATACTGACAAAATTAATGTATCAAAGAAGAATAATGAATTGGTGTAATCATCAATGCTAAAGCAAGATAGAGAGAAAAAATGTTGCAGACTCAAATTGAAAAGTTACAGGAAGACCTAGAAAATGAGAAAGCAAAGAGGAAAGCAATAGATAACAAGAGCAATGAATTAGAAAAAAGAATTAAAAAATTTGCCTCTACATCAACAAACAAAGAGGATAAGCAGCATGAGATGGCAGTGAATGAACTAAAGAAAAGGCTAGATGAGAGCAACAAGAAATATGATAAGGAAAAATCCACTTCAGAAAAATTAAGACTAAGCATTGTGAATGGAAATACACAGTGGGAACAAAAATTGTAGGAGAGAAAAAGAAATGAAAGATTGGAGGAAGAGCTGATGGAAGGAAAAAATGAAATTAAGTCTTGTCAAAATAAGTTATCTGCATTTTGTAGAGAAACAATGAGGCATATGAAAGAAAAGATCTAGGATGAAATAATGTGGAGGATTGATCATTTGTGTAAGTTGTTTTAATTGATTGATGCTATCATAAAACATCATAAGAAGCTCAACAAATATTTAGTGGACAACAAAAATGTGCTAGCATTAGAGAAATTAGCAAATCAAATTCAATAAACAGTCTACAAAGCCAATGACATTGTTTTGAAATCAAAAGGGATTACTAATTGACTTGCTACATCAATGACATTGTCATCTGTCATTGAAACATGTTTGAGAATGTGTGAAACAAAGGAATGTTTGCATTTGGTTGCATACAAGATAAAGAACTTGGATGAAAAGGTAAGGAACTTCACAGAGCTTGGTTTTCTAGAGGCTTTTGACACAAATGAGCGATTCGTTGGAAAGAATGATTTTAGAAAGAAGATGGAGGATGCAAGGAAGATTGATTTGGACCAGTTTCCTCAGAACCCAAATTTGGTGAACTATTCAAGGATTCCATCAAACCATTGCTAACCCTGAATGCAAAATTAACTAAAGAATTCAAGACAGCTTCCAATTTGAATCATGAATTGTTAACAATTCTTCAAGTCAAACAACATCAATTAGAACAAATGACAATTCGACCACCTAAAGAGTGGAAGTTGTTTGAAAAGGTGATGCAGTAATTTGATTTTTGATAATATGAGTTTCCAAGTTCTAACTCAACTCTGTGCAGAGTTTTCTTTGAGTGATATTTTGCATTTCCAATGCCTCTATGTATTCCTTCATGTGATAATCAATAAAAAAAGCTCAAATTCAGACTTCAGTAATGTGTTGATGTTCAATTATCTATATTTATTTATTTTATCATTTGAAGAAAAAATCTGGTAGTGGTTTTGACTACTAGATACACATTAAACGATTGTTGATGTTCATTGTTGTATATTCTACTAATACTATTGTTAATATGTTATTGATTTGAGTGATGAATCATTGAGTACATGTTCAAGTTCTACTTTTAACACAATTAAAATATGAACTATTACGTGATTTTAATTCTAGGCATCCATAATCTTAGTGAAATTGTACTATAATTCACACATCAATACTCAATCTCCATGACTACTTATCAAATCCACAAAACATTTATATGGATTCATGCTTTAATCAAGGTACTTTAACTAGTTCATTAAACCAAAGCCAAAATTAAAACATAGATCAATGCATAATGACAAAGAAGATTAATGAAAGATCATTGATAAAATTTCATTAATAATTCATGTAAAATTTTATAGCTGGAGAGACGATAAATTATAAGACTCGAAATAAGGGAACAAAACAAGCTTAGTTGACCACTAGTTCTCCGAGTTTTATAACCTTGTCACGGAGTTCTAAATTTTCATAACTTCCCAATTCCCTGAATTGGTTCACTTTATCGAGTTTACAAGTCTTTGTTGGTCATCATTGTAGTCGGTGGAGGATGAGAGAGTTATTTCAATATAGAAAGAATTAGACAATGGTGAAGTTCATGCATATGTAATCTTTGAGTTATGGTGTGTGGATTTATTCTGCTTTTGCTGAGTAGTTTCCAGTGGATTATCTATTATTGGAATGATAGATTTTTGGTTAGTTTCATTATTGTGGTTACTATCACTCAATGTCGCAGTTTTGGTGCTTTTCCTAGCCTTAGTCGCTAGTCCTATGAGTTTTATAACCTTGTCGCAAAGTTCTAAATTTTCATAACTTCCTGATTCCCGAATTGGTTCACTTTGTTGAGTTGCAAGTCTTTGTTGGTCATCTTTGTAGTCGGTGGGTCGGAGGGTTCAAAAACTTTGAAACTTTAGACTTTGGTTCTAAGGTTCCAAGTTTTAGTAACCACTCGACATTATGGACTTATCTTGGCTTTCAAAGGTGTCGTCATCTAACATCTCATTAAATGCTATGTACGAACTAACCTTGAGTTGTCTTTTCAAGAATTTCAAAAAGCATGCAGGTTTAAAGACTATCTTTTCAAGGAATGAAATTAAATGCCGCATTTAATGTACATCCTATCAAAAATAATGGCATAAATGTGCGGTGAAGTTTTACTCAGAAATTTAACCTACATTCTCGTTCTTTTCCAATGCCAGTACTTCTCAAGTGCAAACATTCTATCTCCGCAAATTTGTGCTCATGTAGAGTGGAATTCAAAATCACTAGTATGGCATGAGGGACACTGAAATTGGGCATGTCAATTTGGAGGAGTTTTTGGTGCGTCTGGAGCAAAGGGAGAGAACAACACTGGAAGATAAAGTTTTGCAGAGTGGTTTGGCACATGCGAGAGGTTTTCCTGAGGCTATACAAAGCGTCAACCTGGTGATTGTGTGTGCAAGGGGCTACATTCTAGAGACTCGGGAAATTAGAGATGTGGATGGATCAATCATTGCAAGAATTACTCCTGAAGTGATTTTCGGCGCATTAGGAATTCCAGAGAAGGAAACTGTAGAGGAAATGTATGTAGCTGTTGGTGACGAGTTTTTCAAATGAATGAGGAATGGTGCAAAAATTCCATTGCGAGGAATTGGTTGAAGTACGAGAAAAAGGGTAAGTATCAATTGCCCTCAAAGCTCAAAAGGGTTCATTTTAAGGATGAAATTTTAGATGCTATCACCTTGCTACATTGTGTGGTTGGTAATGCATATTCAGACTCTTTTGAATTCTGGATGTACCATTTTATTCTGCTGATTTGTAGTGAAAATAAATTCATTGATTGGGTTGAGATTATTAGTTATCATTTAAATGAGCAATTGATATATTTATGGAAAACTATTGCCTTCCACATGTGCTCATTCCTAGTTTACATTCTAGTTAGTCAAGAGGTTGTCTGGGTAGAGTTGGAACTGCAAAGGTCTTTGACACTGGACATGCCTATGTATAGAAATTTTCCATGACTCACTAAGGAGGTTGGAATGAGGAATTTTTGTTGCATCAATGATGCATTTTTAATGGAAATTGTGAGAAAAATTGATGGAAAACCCGAGGTTTGGGTTTCACCTGAAGCGGCTGGTCTAGTATTGAGGTTTGGAAGTTTCTACATTTAGTTCAACAGATTTACTTATCTTAGAATTGGAGGTTTTGAGAAGGCTCCATTGAAATTTCCCCATTACCCAAGTTATTTCTTGGTTCTTCTTGAAGTTTTCCAGCAGATGACCATTGTAAATGTTAAATATTCAAACATGGGAAAGAAGGGGTATGATTTTCTATTGTCCATGCCTTCATTTTCTTGTAAAAGTAATAATATTGCTAGGGTTGTGCAGAAAGCCCTGAATGAATTCAATTTTTTAGTGTTTTCCCATGAGAACTAATTTTGATAGCAAGGGTTATGTTAAGGAAAAATTGTATGGAGTTGGAAGCTATGAACATTGCCTTGATATTGAAGATTTTTGGGAAGACTGTACAGATGAAGGTGAGGTGTATAGAAGAAATTTCATGAGATTGGCCCTAAGGAAAATACAAGCTTTTCGTATTTATTTCAATATTCCAAAAGATGCACAAGAAGACTTGGTGATTATTGATCTCGAATATCGGGCCCCTGCTGGTAAGCCCTTGTACAAAATTAATTGGTTAGAGGATGAAGTTTCAGACCTAATGGTCCTTTTTTCCCCATTTTTTAGAAGAACTTCAAACTGGTTGAAAGAAAAATGGCACCAAGGTGCGGGTTCTCCCCATGAGCACAGAGTTTCACAGAGAAAAGAGCAAGGGACTGTACAGGCTTCTGGCATAAATATATCAATTGGAAAGCAGTCAATTGGGCTAGCTGGCACTGGCTCACAATTAGGAGGAGATGGCGAGAAGCCAGAAGACATTGGGGCCTAGCTAAAATCAATTTGTGAACAAGATAGTGTACCCTCGATACCTAAGAAAAAGGATAGTCAAGAAAATCCAGTGCCTGTAGACTCTGAGGGCATTTTTCAACAAATAATTGATGATAATTCTTTTCCCACATTCTTTGAAGTTCCCCCTTCTCCACCATGAGACACTTTTGTTTCTCTTCAATCAACTAAAAAAATTGTTTCTATTCAATCAATTGAAAAAACTGTTTATGTTCCATCAACTAAAAAAAAAAAATGTAAGTGTTGTAAGTAGAGACACTAGATTAGTACCAGTGGCATCTTCCCCATCATGGTTGAAGAAAGCAATTGAGAAGAAAGGAAAGAATATTCCCGCAATGACAATTGAAGTAGATACAATTGCCATGTTGCTGCAAGGTCACCAGAAGCCCAAAAAGCCTAAGACGAATTGTCGCCGATTCCACTATTGGTCATCAACTATTGGAGATTGCTGATCTGGTAAAGGACCTAGATGAAAATGAGATAATGGAAGCCAACTACAAGGTTAGTCATGTTGATATGGGGCCATCTACTTTAGAAGGTGATGTATATCATGTCGATTACTTTGTTAATGCATTGATCAAAAGAGCAAAAGAACTAAAAAAGGAGAACCTTTAGTTGCAATCTCATAATCTTTCTTTAAGAAATTTTATTTCATCAATTGTGACTCCAACCACTAAGGAAGCCTCAAGCTCAAATGTTCAAGGTATTGATTTTGACACTGGTGAACGGGTTAGGAAAAATTTACATTATGCTAAAGCTTCTAGTGAATGGATAGAAGGGCTTTATCAGGATGGCCTTATCCACATTACTAAATTTAGACAATTCTTTGTTAATGTGTCTAATAAAAGAAAGGAACTAGTAGGTGAGCTCCAGCAGATTAGGAGAGAACATGGTAGCATATTTTTGCTTTCAAAGGAAATTGAAGAATTAGTCTCCATGGAGCACTCTTTGTTAATAAGAGAAAAATTGGTGGATGACCCTAAAGAAATTGATCCTACTTGGTATGATTCATTGGAGTGGAAATTGATAGTATATGAAGATTATATAAAGGAAATCAATAAAGTATTAGAAACATATATGACATATTGTTGCAGATCAAGGACAACTTCAATGATCTTGAAGTGGACCTCATGGATGGGTTCAATGAAAATGTACTAGATCTTGTAGACATATTGAGGAAATTTAAAGAGGTGTAATCATAGAGAAGTAGCTGATCCTAAGATAGCCATTGCAAACTCCTTCAAAAAATTGAGTAAGTTATAGACCTATATGAGTGCATATAAGTCAGAAAGTGAGAACATCTATGAAAGGCTAGCTGAGTTGGACTGTGTACTTTCAAGATGGAGGACAAGGATGCAAATCACCATGACTCCAGGAAGAAAACACATCACCCAATTGTCACCAAGTATTTGGAATACAGGAAAAGAGTAAAGGAACATGAAGCGTTACTGAAGGAGCAGGAGGTAGAAATAATTGAAAGCAAAGGAGTCAGTACTAAGAGTGGGACCGCTATTTAGTTTTTAGTTTTTATGTTATTTTCTTTAATTTGGTTCTCTTGATACTTCAAAGACTTTTTTATTTTAATTTCTAAAATGGTTGTAGATCTTCAAGAAACTATTATCAAGACAAAAAAAACTGCCATTTTTACTACTTTTTTGTCATTTCAATATAGAAATACAATGGTGAAGTTCATGCATACGTAATCTTTTAGTTATGGTGTGTGGATTTATTGTGATTTTGCTGAGTAGTTTTCCAGTGGATTGTCTATTATTGGAATGATATATTTTTGGTTAGTTTCATTGTTGTGGAATGTTTATCTGTGAGTAAAGATTTTATGGTGATGGATGCGTAAGGATTTCTTAGTATAATTTAGGTGATTTGGTAGTTTAAGCTTTTATTGTTTAAGTTGTGTGGATGCCTTTATAAGTTATTTATGTTGAACTGCTAACTTCTATTAGCTTATAAGTTATGGATGTTGAATTGTTAGCTTCTATTCAAGGAATGGATTAATATTCCTTTTAGTTATTTATCAAAGATTGTGTGAATGGAAATGCAATAGGAATTTATAAATAGTGTGATAAGTGTTATTTAAAAATGATGTAGAATCACATATCAAATTCAATACCATGGAATACAATATAAAATATAAAATGTCACAATTTCATGGAATACAATATAAAATATCATCAACTATAGTTTGGAATATGATTCATAAAGTGCAATATAAAATAAAATATCATGAAGTGCAATGATTCACAATTTCATTGAATACAATATAAAATATCATCAACTACAATATGAAACAATGGAAATTGATCCATGAAGTGCAATATAAATACCTAAAAGCTACTAATTCTCTTCCATTTCCCAAAGGAAGTCAGGGTCCTCAAACTGACGTTCATCTTGATATAAAGTAAAAGAGTCGTCTTGAATTTGATTCTGAGTCTGCTCTTCATTTTCTTTGGCTTGTGTCTCAAATTCAAAATTCATTGTGTGATTTGTGTCAATGTCATTTGTCTCAGTCCCACTGCCACCGCCACTGCCACCAATACCAACATTTGGAATTGGAGTATTACACAACCCGGTCCTTCTTCTTTCACATGTGGACCTCCAGATTGCGAGTGACCTTTCCAAAGGAAAATCAAAGACATTATATACAGTTCCTTTCAACCTCAAGCAGTTTTCCAAATTCTTGTCTAGTTTGTTTCTTAACTTTGATTTCAAAAACTCCAATGTACTGAAAACTCTCTCATCCTCCACCGACCCCAATATCATTGTTTGACATAAATTAGCAAGTTTGAAATATTCTGATATCGAATCACATAATCTTTCAGTCTAACCTAAGTTTTTCCAAACCTTTTTTATTGATCCCGATTCAAAGGCCTTCTCTGTGCCTATGGATTTATACTAGTCCCTCATAGCTATTGCAAAACTCCTAGATTATATTTTAAGCTTAGATTCATTTAAAATTCCTTCTATTTTCTACTCATTGTATGTTACACTTTTCAAAAATTGCTCGATCAAGATTTTTACTTGATCATGAAAATATTTTAGGTTAAATCTCGGTTTTCCCAAAATTGAGGATACACAATACCCATGGCTTAAAGTATTTCATGTCGAGGGAATCTTTCACAAATCTTTAAGGAAAGAGATTTTACAATTTCCTTCAAGTTATCACTAACAGATTTAACAATGCCGTTAAAATCTTCCTCGTTAACAGCTACTTCTCTACTAGAGCACCTAGTTGTCTTACAATGGTACATTGGTATCTCATATCCACGTGCATAGATACATAAGTTCCCACTTGCATTAAACTGTAAATAATTATCAGGATTATTCAAATCAATAATTTTCTGCCACATGAAATAATTTGGGCCTTCTTGTGTTAGATTTAGATATAGATGATTGAGGGCCAAGCATGTATGTTTACGTAGATTGGAATATTGATTAATATACATAGTTCTATCTTGGGATTTCTTCACAAGACTGTTCATCACATCCAACATGGGGAGAAGAATAGCTAAAGTCAAGAGTGTCTCTATATTGCTTAACCTATGTAAGAGGTCAGGAGCTTTGTCTACTGTGTTGCGATGCTTGTACATCACTCCAATCAAGGATTGATATTGTAAAAGAACTCATTGCGTTGGTCCATACAAGGAGATCCATCTAGTATCGACATCCTTGAGAAGCTTATTTCTTGGTGTTACTCCCTCAGCAAAATTTTGAAATTCTATGAAACGTTTGGGACTTCAGCAGAAGTATGCATGGATCTCGTAGACTATATTTTCAACTTTTGATACTATAGGAAACTTGCTTACAATTTTGAATGCTAAATTCATTATGTGGTCCATGCAATGAATTCCAATCATGTATGGTGCACAAGTAGTTTGTAACTTTGTGCAAACACTGGTCCTTTGACCTTGCATCACTGCAGCTCCTACACACACCAACTTTTTTGCAATTGTCAACCCCTCCATAACTACATTTCATTCAAATATTTCTTGACTAGTTTAAATAGATTTTGTAATGTTGAATTGTCCTTCATTTTATGAACACAAAGAAGATGATCTTGGTGAACATGTCGTTCTACAGTATACAAATGTATATAGACCCAAGAAGTATTGTCTACCGTAGTAACTTCATCTAAAGAAAATGCAATGAAATTTGACTCTTTTACTTTCTCCTTTAAATCTTCATTTTCAACTGTAGCAAGACAATTTTCCCATTCCCATCCAGTGTTTACTAACCAATGTGAGAAGGGATAGTGAAGAACACCCAAATAAGATAATAAACCATAATATTTTGGGTAGTCTGTCATAGGACACCCTCTGGAAAAAATATGAAAAACAACACTCATATAAACAATTTTTGACATATTTGTTGCTTCCATTGCTTTTCCAAATTGAGCCTTAAGTGTACCTTTACATGCAGCAAGCTTCGACATTCTTTGGTCATGCTCTTCATAATCCACGTCATACCTAACATGAAGACATTCTTCCTTTGATTTCCATCGTACAACTGATTGTTCCTTTTTGTCTATGATTTGTTTTTCCTAAACTTTATTGATATGCTTTTCTATAGTGTCAATCTTTAGCTGCAATGTCTTGTATCTTCCACATTTCCTACTACAAATTGTACATTTGGCCAATATTGCATTTTCAATATCGTTTTCTTTCCCAATCCCAACTGGTACAATGAATGGGTACTTTGACAACCAACCGAGTTGAAAATTCCTTGTCATTTCCCACTTGTGCCCCATTTTTTATTTGCTTCTTCTTTTCTTGCTACCAACATCATCCTCATCCAAGTCAATTATCTCATTCTGGCTAACTAGGCCTAGGGTATCCCTTGGAACATCTTCTGTGGTATTGCCATCCTCATTTGATACATTTTGATTTAACTCAATGATAATCTCAACTTGACCTTTTGGTGGTGGTGAGGTATTGTGAATGCCTTCTTCATTAATATTTGGTGGAAGAGTTGATGATGTAGCTCCATCTTGATCTGATGGATCAGAAGCATTGACAATTCCAAAGTAAGATTGTATGGTACCTCTATTTCTAAGTTTTGGGCGTTTTGATGGCCTCCCAGTCTCTTCACCACCCTAAGGAGCAGAAGGAGCCTCACCCTTGTTGCTTTACATATTGATCTCTCATTTCGAATAAAAACTGAAAAAAAATGTCTTCTTGTTTAAGGATAGAGAATATAGATCCCATTCCCTACTCAATATCATCTTTAACTTTAAGACTGAAGCAAGAATGGAAAAGAGATAAAGAAAACTTATTATTATAACTAATAACACTATGAGGAAATGATTACTCACATTTAAGTCTATGTTTTTGGCTTTTGCTGACTTTCGAATCGAGAAGTAGAACCTCAGAATTGAACAAAATGTGTAAGAATAAATGACAGTTTCAATTGTATTTATATCAATCTATATTTGGCGAATTCCGTGGGATTTTTAAATGGTATATTAAAAATTTGGTGAATCCCGCGTGCTTATACAATGATACGTTATAATTTTTAAGGCGAAATGTGTCCTCAAATGTAATTATTTTTTAATGTTATTGGTGAAATAGGTCCTCATAAGCAACTATTTATAAATTTTAATTGGTGAAATGGGTCTTCACAAGCAACTATTTGTAAATTTTAATTGGCGAAATGGGTCCTGATACAATGTTGTTTTAATAGTATTGGCGAATATGTAGGTGTTTTATTACATGCTTCTGGGATTCCAGGTGAAAATATTAGTCGGTTCATTTGAAGCGCATAGTTTGTTATGGCGAATTTGTTGCTTAAATATGCCTCGTAAAAAAAATAATTGGCGAATGGACATGCATTGGACCTATAGTTCGTAAAATTCAGGCGATTTGGACACCCCGTTGGTTTGTGCAAATTTATCAATTTTGACTTGGCTGATTTCTAGAATTCACCAATTGGCGAAGATTCGCCACTAAAGTTTTCCCTGATTAAGGGATCTTCCTCCAATGCATATACCTTAGTGGAGTCTTAGATTTCTTCTCTATTTCTCTATGGATAAACCTAAAACTATAAAAAAATATTCATATTCTACTCCTATTGGATTTTGTGGCTTCTAAGTCTAAAAAAAATCTTCATATTCTACTCTTAGTGGATTGTGTGGCTTCTAAGTCTAAAAAATTATTCATATATTTCTTCAACTCTTCCTCCTTGATCTAGAATTTTTTGCTCTATTGAAGATTTACCTTCACATGGAGCTACATATCTAAATTTGGACTTCCCATCTATTAATGTTACAAATAAGGGTTGAGAACTATATCATAGTTGCACAAAAGAAATATTCTTCCAAAAAGGAGCAAAGCCAAGGATAATGTTTTGTAGCTCTTGAGTTTGGAAGGTTGCATTTGTTTGCTTGGCCTTTCAAGTTTTTGTCAAGTTTATAGAGCTTGTGCTTGTATATTTGGTTGTATTCCTAATATATCAAATGTAACCTAGGCATATCTCTCTCCTTTTAAAGTGTTTTTATAATGGATAATGGCCCTACCCCTTCTTACTAATCAAGGATAATAATAAAATAATATTATTTGTTAATAATTGAAATATGATAGTTATAAATACAATGTTATTATAAATCTTATATTATTAATATATTGGGTGGACATTGTGTCATGGTGTAATGGTAATGAAATGATTTCAAATGCGAGTAACCAAGTTTAAATCCCACTCCAAGTTATAGCAACCTATCACTCAATGAAGCTAAGGTGTTATAAAACTAAATTAAAAGTCACATTGCTATTTTCAAATGACCATCCCTAGAAGGGGGTACAACCCACTAGGGCTTAGTGATATCCTCAATTACCGCCATCAAACATGTTTATTAAAGGTTTGATCAAATTTTATTAAAATATATTTAATGACTTGTCAATGCAATAAAGATGCAACCACATGGCCATATTGGTTGAATTTATAATATTGGAGGTTGGAGCTCAAGATTTTTTAGTTGTCCTTATCCATTTGAAACACACATAGGTCAATTAAAAAAATATTTATTAAACAACAAGAATATAAGTAGTAATCTTCACAATTATATCATTATTGATTTACCATTTAACTATTTATCTTTAATAATATCGCCCTCATTTCTCTTAACCTTCCTTATCTAGAAAACACAATTGAGTGCTCTTAACAAAATTGCAATGAGTTTAGTTTGATGTTAAATATTTGATAGAATTTGTATTTTAATAACTTTTTCTCAATAGAGTATAAATTTCAACCTTGTCAAATATCTCTATAAGTTTGTTATTGAAACTTGTAACTAAAACCTAAAATCATACAACTATAGGGAATTCTTAATGATAACATGAAAACCGACAATCACTTGGATAAGATTAAATGAAAAATTTGACAACTACATTAAAATGATGTAATATGTTCTAAACAGATACAACAACTAAAATTTAGAGTTTGAAATGGTTAATTTTTTAGTTGTTCATTGATGACATAAATTATTCTTTGTAGTCATTTTATGTCGTGTTCTCATTTGTTTGTTAACCCAATTTTTTCTAGGTTGATGAGATTTGATTATGTAATTTATCACTCCTGACAACCTCCAATTATCTTTTTAGGTATTATTTTTGCTTGTTTCAATACAAAAAAACTAAAATCATAATGTTGGCCTTACAATCTTCAAAAATCAAGCTCTAAAGCTAGTTAATTCTTTATTCTTTAGACATTCTTAAACTTTCTCTATCATAAACTTAACGAAAACCTCAACATTGTATTTTTAAAATTTTACAATTTAGAATGCCTATTAAATTTTGCATAATTAATTGTACTCTCTAATGATGCAATGAGAAAATAAAATATTATTCTCTGTCCTTGAAACATGCAATCTTCTACAAATTTGGACATATAGGCTGGATGTACTTGCAATTAAATATTATACCTCCTTGAAAAAATATTAAGATAATACATCATGTCAAAATCCAATAGTAATGACAATCCAACACCTCATCAAATACTAATTACAATTCACCACCTCATCACATTGATCTTTCTATACCATTAGTTTTTCTTAAAAAGGTTTAACTAATGTTATTAAAGCAATGTTCATCCAGGCCACAAATAGTATATTACTTACTATTTATCCTTGCAACCATATATTCTTTATTTTTTCTTTGTTTCGATACAAAAAAATAAAATAAAATAAAATAAAAACAAAAACATAATATTGGCCTTACAATCTTCAAAAATCAAGCTATAAAGCTAGTTAACTCTTTCTTCTTTAGACATTCTTAAACTTTCTCTATCATAAACTTAATGAAAACCTCAACAGTGTAGTTTTAAAATTTTACAATTTAGAATGCTAATTAATTGTACTCTCCAAAAATGTGCAATGAGAAAATAAAAATATTATTCTCTATCCTTGAAACATGTAATCTTCTATATATTTTGACATATAGGTCGGATGTATTTGCAATCAAACATTATACCTCCTTGAAAAAATATTAAGATAATACATCATGTCCAAATCCAATAGTAATGACAATCCACCACCGCATCACATACTAATCACAATTCACCACTTCAACACATTGATCTTTTATACAAGTTATTAGTTTTTCTTAAAAATGTTAACTAATGTTATCAAAGCAATGTTCATCCAAAGGCCAAATAGTAGATTACTTATTATTTGTCCTTGCAACCATATATTCCTTCTATGGTTGTAGGAAACTTGCATGGTTATGTTGTTTAGGATTCTCCCATGTTTAAATTTAATTATTTCATTATTTTTTTTGAAATCTACATTTCAGAGTTTTAAGTTATTTTAGACTTCAATTTTTCCAAACTTTGGTTAACCTTTGACATTAATAATAGTCTATCATAAAGTAAGCACCTTTTCAATTTACTTTTTATCAAAACTTTAAACAATCTTTTGACATTAACAATAGCCTACCATAAAGTAAACACCTTTTCAATTCACATGTTATCTTCTTAATAGTTAGATCACTTAAATAAGTTGTAGCATATTACACTACTTGTTAGTGTCTCTCTTCTACACTTAACAATTGTAACATTTAACTATTTATTAATATATTTGTCTTCATTATACTACACAATTGTAACATTAAACTATTTGTTAATGTCTTTCTCATTATACTTCACAATTATAACATTAAAATGTTTTATTGAGACCTCTTACCCTATTGTTTACCCCAACATTTAATTTCAAATTCTTGACAACCCCCTTCTTTAAAATACTTGATATTTTAAAAACCATCAATTCACCCTTCATCCACTTTTGATTTGTATCAATACCCTTCTAAATAAAGTCAATATTTGAAAATCTAAACTTTAATGATCAACGTCACATACCATTGCCCTTTCAGCATTCACCCAGTTTGTTAAAAAACAATGCCTATATATTTCCTTGATAACTACACCAATTAATAATTGATTCTTTTGAAAACCATGTAAAATCCTCAATGCAGTACATATTACATTTGGCAAACAAACAAACTTTGTCCTGCATTATCATGTTTTACATACACCCAATCATATCACATAAGAGAAGTTACTGAATACTTCAGATTATTTGCCCATCACGACCCTCAATGCAGCGAACGTTGCATTTGAAAAGCAAACCCACGGGTTAACACAAAATTTGTCCTGCATTTTCATTTGTTTTATTACTCACCTCAACTGGAGAGAACTCCGGCTCAGACGAAAACACCCAATCAGATTACATACTACGCTAGAAAAGGAGAATATATCTTTAAGCTATTGATCAGATGTTTCAACTTCCTACCTCGAATATTTGCATATTTTCTTACAAATAATAAGTCAGGGCACTAACAGTACAATTCTAACAGTTCTGCAGATTTCTTGACTACAATTTAACATATTTTCCTTATTACAATGTACATAGACCTATTTCTTTATATTTCATAAATTTTCCTCGCCCTGATACTTAAGACTGCACTCATTACTGCATTCTAATTGATTTCACCATACTTCTTAAAAGAAGACGCTATCATTTTAGAGCTAAACTGGTTTAACTATTATCTTGATAAGTTAAGATCCTCCCTAAGATAAATTGGAGGATACTATCATCTTCTTTAGATATAGGAAATCTGATATTATCTAGGAATAGTAGTGAACTTAAATAAAGAATAAAATAAAAAATGTCACTGGAGTTAATATTCTAACTACTTCAATCCCTTAATCGTTCTATTCTACTTTCTCAAGTTGTAAATATTTATATCTCAATTCTCACAAGAGCAAACTTTGAAGGCCAATTAATTTTTTGACGAGCTTTTATATTCTCTAATATATCTCAAATGTCATGACATACTACGATTAAAAGAGAAACATCACCAACGTCGGACGTAAACAAATAAAGTCCTTTCAGAAAAAAGGATCTTTTATTGTGTTATACAATAATAATGAAAAAAAAGATCTATATGCCCCAAAAGTTTTGAGGCTGGGGAGCGGCAATCTATATGGTTGAATGATAATTCTTATTTTTTCTGAGCAGGCAGGGCATTATGTCCCCACCCCCCAGTTTGAAAAACAGCTAAAAAAAAATTTACTGCATATAACCAAAATAAAACCATAGAATCCGTAACAAACCACAAAACTCAATAAAAAGAGCACGAGATATACATTAACAGGTAAATGCAGAAGAGCATTCATGACAAATCACAACTTAATCTGAAAATTTTAAGTTAAGCGATACTGAAAAGCATTCATGACAATAAGACAGTGAATTCATATTTCACTAAGTCATAGTTACCCAAAAAACACGCTTAACCAGTACAGATATGATCAAATCCCGCCTAAAAGCATACAAAACGAACGCTTAAACCAGTACAGATATGATCAAATCCCACTTAAAAACATACAATACGAAAGCTTAAACCAGTACATATATGATCAAATTCCACCTAATAACATACAAAATGAACGCTTATACCAGTACAGATGTGATCAAATCCCACTTAAAAACATACAAAACTAACACTTAAACCAGTAGAGATATGATCAAATCCCACCTAAAAACATACAAAACGCTTAACAGCTATAATATCAACATATTTGTACTAGAGGCCGGATTATAGGAGCTATCAATAGTTTCAACTTCTTGTTCAACAAGAAAGTTATAAAGTCTTTTGCAATTTAATGCAAACCCTAAGAAGTTATATCATTCAAAAACATAGAAATTTGCACCATCCTCGTTTGGATGTGGTCTTGCATCAATTCAAGTTACTTAGCGGCACCCTCCTCCACAGCGGCTTTCAGCTGCTGCAACTTCTGCTCTGTTTCCATTTCTATGTTACTCCATGATGTCAATACCTTCTTTATCATGTCGGTGCTTATAAAATCAGAATTGTCAATTCCCCTCGCCGTATACAAGTACTCCAGCAGTTGCTGATTATCGGCCTTCACTTTATTTATAATGGCGTTCATCCTGTCCGTAGTCTCTTCCATATATAGTTGATAACCTTCGATTGCCACATTTCTGAGATGGTCTTTCACCGTATTCATGATGTATTCCTTCACCTGGTTACACACTTCGAACTGAGACATTCCCGCAACGAATTTTTAATATTAACATGACTGTAAACAAAAAGATAGGTGTTAGGAAACCGTTACCTCCCTCGCAACAGTCGAGCGGTCTGTGCTACATTCATCCTCAGTGGCCTTCTCCATCGTCTTCCTTCTCTTTGCCATTTTCTCTCTGTCGTAAGACGCCATGCTGTAGAAACATGAAACAACACACAGAATAAATAGAGGAGAAGGCCGTATAGGTTGTGGCGAGATCAACTTAAGATCCGTATTGAAAGCGTAAGCCTATTTAAGACCCAACTCCCTGCCGTGCATTATTTAATTAACGCGTCATACAAGAATTGTACCAAAAAAATCCGCCAACATTACCAAAAGGATCTCTGCTACACTATATTAAATGTGCAGTGGGAGTAGTTGGTGGTAGATTTGACCTCCTCGAGGATCGAATATATCTTCGACATTCCCTACTTTCCTCAAAGGGCAGATGAAATGTTAAATATTTACCTAAATTATCTTTCAAAATGTATGATGAAGTTTTATGAGCTCTTGAATTAAAATTAGATGTAGGTACCAGCATTTTTTTAGACTATTAAATTTTTTTTTAACCCCTTTTTTTTCAATTTTAAAAAATAAATAAATTGAATATTTTAAATGATAATTCAATTTTGGATTAGATTTCTTTCTAATTAATTTATTATGAATTTGAGAAAAAAAATTAAAAAAATATTTAATGTGTAATTTAAATCAAATTTGTATTTTTTTAATTAAAAATGAAGGATTTTTAATGAAAAAGAGAATACCATTTCTGAATTTCTTGATAAAAATATTAATTTAATTATTTAATCTTTCAAAATAAATTATTATTTTAAAATATTTTTATTAAAACAAATTAAAACAATTATTAACTTTATTTAAAAAATTAATTATTTTTTAATATGACAAATGAATATTTATTTTTTATTTTTTATTTATCTATTGCACTTTTAACATATTTTATAGACATTAAGTTATTTACTATCAAATTTATATCAATCTTATATATTATTAACATGTCTTCTAAAATTTTAGTTATTTATTCAATTAACATGTCTTAAGAATTTAATTTGAAAATTTTAATGTAAAAATCTATTTATTTGCCAGTTAATCTCATACAATTAGACAATTTTAGATATCATAACAAATAGAATGCATGGAAGTCAATTTGAACTATGGGCTAAAACACTTGAACTTATTGTAAATGAGTTTCAAAAGTGTCATGGTATTAAACCCTAAGTTTGTAGCTTTGTCTTAAAACAAAAAATAAAGTCTTCAATAATGTCCAAACATTTTTATTGAGGAAATCCCAATCAATATGGTTGATAATGTTCCATGACTTATAAAGATCTAATAGAAGCTTCTAGCATTTATCTTTTTAATTCTTGAGAGTTTTTATGGATTAGAAGTGAGAATTAAACTTTCTAGTATTTGGATTATATAACAACACATTTACTAAAATCTATTGGTCAAACTTCAACTATAATTAATATTTTATTTTGATAAATTTGAATGAGTATTGCAAAGGTTTGAGAAGGAATGTTATTTTTCTTGCTTTTTTTTTTCGAAAATTATCATAAAGGCTTGCTTTCTCTTTTTTAAAGATATATATTGAAGAAAACATGAAGTTAGTGTGAGATAGAAAATTGTCGTCACTTATGGTTTATGACATAGGACAACAAACTTTCTATACTCCACATTCAAGGAAAACCTAGAGATCTCAATCCAATGAAGAAAGGGAAAAGAGATCTAACAATAGGGTTGTCCTAGGTTCGGATTAGAGACTAATGAGGGTTTCACCACCAAGCTACAACTTGGAAACACTAATGAAATGAAAGACCTGGTTGTGAAACTCAATGATATGCAAGATTTGAATAAAACACCTAGAAATGCAACCAAATCAGAACAAAAAGCCAAGAGATCAGAGGTGTGCACTTGGGAACCTAAAAGAGCTTGAATTAAGTCTTGAAATGTTGTAAACACTAAATTTAATGTTGAGTGGGAATCATACGCTAGTCTGGGTTTTATGCACCAAAACTAGAATCTAATAGTGCTGATTTTGAATCTCCAGAAACCTTGAAAATTGGTTGTACTAGGACTCATACACCCAAGGTGGTGTATCATTCCTAGTGTGCCTTTTTAGAAGGTTAAGGTTTGATTCTACTCTCCATCACTTCTCTTTGCCACACTTTTGTTTTCAGACATGTAACCCTAATTTTGGACTTGTAGAAGACTTTTTGTGAAGATAGCAACCTTGCAAATGAGGGGACAACTCCAAGAAATTTATCCAAGCTTGTAACCTAACCTTCAAGGGATCTTCAAGCTCCAAGACACCTAGATTTGCACTAACACATGTAGAGAGAGAAAAACTTGTTGATTTGTTAGTGAATGGGGGTTTTCCTTGGTCAAACCCCTTTGAGGTAATTAAACCAAATGATGAGACAATGAAATAAGAACATGAAACATGAACAATGATACCTTGAATGATGTCTTGTAAATCAACAACCTAACATGAAGTGGCCATGAAGGATGTGGATCTAGATCTTGAAATAAGTGTAGAACAATGCTTAATCTTGGATCTTCAATGCTACATCACAACACTAACTCAACAACATGCTTGATGCTTTATGATCTTGACATGATGATGAATCTTTAATTTTTGCAACAATTGATGAAGAATTTTACCCTTGAATGCTTTAGAAATGATCTTGAAAGCTCTCTTGATGATCTTGTAATGTCTTGGAATGCTTAACTCTTGAGTGCTTGACTTGATATCATGAATGCTTAGTCTCTCTTAGGTGAAATAATGATTTGAAAGCTTGGTTATATAGGTGTTGCATCCAATTTATCGTATATTAGATCCCAAAGGCCGACATTCATAAAATTTGAATTTAAAACCCTAATTTTTCACTCAAAACCCTAAAAAGGGGCCAAATGGGACTCATATTCCCAAGGTGGCATATGGGTCCCACATGGCCTTTTTCTAGAGAGAAAATGTCGAGTGAAAAAATTAAGTTTATTTGAGGTCTATGTTGGGATTTTTGTTAAAATATGCCTTGGGATGCATAATAAAGGGTCCTAAAGGCCTATTAATGATGGTACAAAAGTTATAAATGCAAGAGGGCCCAAAATCCAATGTGAAAGTGTAAATAAATACACTTTACAACATTAAATTAACGCAAAATCAAGTCAATTTAAAGCTTAGAAGGGCCCAAAATCCCATGTGAATGTGTCTGACACATTACAACACTAGATTAGGTCCATTTAGTTTAGAAGCCTCCTAAATTTAATGTGAAGGTGTAAATAAATACACTTTACAACACTAAATTAAGGCAAAATTAAGTTTTTTTTTATCTTAAACGGGCCCTAAATCCAATGTAAATTTGGAAAACACATCACAACACTAGATCAAGGAAACATTTGGTTCATTTTAACATTAATTATTCCCAAATTAAATGAAATTGTACCATCTCCAAGGGCATACAATTTTCGTCATCACAGTTAGTTTGTGTTAAGTAATGGAAATGAAAAAAAAAAAATGTGGTAGAATGGAAAATCTTCTTCATATATTGGTATATGATTGCCACTATCTAGTTGTACATCAACAAGGTGTAAATGTATCAAGTTATAATTTTTTTCTAAAGCATATAATTATAATTATGACAATGAAAAGTATACATTGAAAGGTTATTTACATAAGGTTGCTTTAAAATTGTATGTTATAAATCATTTTAAAGAGAAATTTAGTTCTATATATGGAGCCTTTATTGATTTAACTATATATAAAAGTTAAGCACAATCTTTTTATTTTATCAATGTTGATTGTCACTTTGTTGAGTGTTAATCCTTGGGATTTAAGTATAATAATTATCCATGCCATGGATAATGGTATTTGTTCATACTTACCTAACAATATAGATATTATAGGTATAATTTTTAGGCCATTTTGGTTCTATGGTGGACTTCTATATAATAGGCCAATTATCCAACCTTAGGTCGATTATTTTTCATGCAACAAAACATAAAAATATAATGAATAAAACATTTAGGGTTCAAAACTCCCTTATATCTATTGGGAAAACTCTTATTTTTCATGACGTGATACCATGATCATTATTAATACCATTTTTTTTGTAGGAAGCAGTTGAAAAATGAGCTTTAGAGATATGTGAAAATATTTAATGTGCACTATGCAAAAATCCATGACTTAAATGGCAAAGAAAACTTAATCTACTAAAGAATCTATATACAACTAAAATTATCTCTTGAAATTTCTACTTTCCTAGACATTACCACTTTCTAATTTAATTGAATAAATCCTATTTATTTAATTAATTATCCCAATTCTTCTATCAATGTTAATTAAATAATTTTAATTATTTAATTAATCAATTTGATTATTCCTCTAGCATTAATTAAATAAATCAAGATGATTTATTTAATCAATTGATAATTTTCTAGTGTTCAACCTTAAATAAACGAATTTAACATTTATTTATTTAAGCATCATTCTCATTCAAAAAATTAAATGTATATGATCTATGTATTTAATTCCTCATTATTTTATTAAATAATCAACTGAATAAAATCAATTATTTAATCTATCTAGTCATTTGCATAATCCAAATCATAATTAATTAATGCAAATCTTGCTTATGGTTCAAAATTATACATGTGTCAAAAAAAACCTTTTTCATGTACATAGATCCATGCTTCATAAGTCTCCATGAAGTTCTCTCATCGAATCAAGTATGCATCCATTAAATCTAGAAAACACTAGTCTTTCACATAACTACAAAAAAATAAAAATGATCCTTACCATCCATCTTTATCCAAGACCTTCACTATTGAAACCCCATGGATAATGGAAATCCGCTTTTACACCAATTACAAGGTGCCACTTGGAGGCATGTCATGGATCCAATATTCTAAATAAATATTCTCAATTGGCCTCTTGAATCAATAGTATCACTTGATCCGCCATCCCTCAAGTCTATAAATAGCTTGTCATATGAACTATTTTAAAAAGAATTCATGAATATAATGTTATTCTACCAGTTTGAGCACCAACATACTATCTTCATCACACATCAAATCATCTTAAGCAAATCCACTATTTGTGTGTAGCAAGGGACTTTTTAGTGAGGGACTTGTTATAGTTTTTCATATTGTATGCATTAGTCTCTAAGGTTAATTTGATATTTACTATTAAATATAGAATTTGGTTTGATATTAATAGTTTGAGTCATCTTATTTATGTTATATGTTTACTTGTTCATATTTTTGTGCAACTGGTGGAACCCACATTTGTTCTAACATCATTTTCTAGTTCTTCTTTGTAGCTTTATGTTGTAAGTTGGTGGTTCAATGTGTGACTTTCTTCTTTAACACACACATTTCATATTTTTAATGTTTTTTATCATTTTAGGGTATTTTTTAGTGTTCTAAAAACTTAGTGATTAGAAAAATATAACACTTTTTCTTTCTAGTTTTATATTATTTTAACTCCTTTTGATTTACATGTGTAGGGGATTTAGTGTATTATCTATTTTTATACTTTTCCTAACATTTGTGCATATAAATGTTAGATTTTATAGATTTTTTATGTGTTATTCATCCTTTATCGCAATTTAATGCATCCATTCATACTTCTAAATTTCAATGATCTTATGGCTATTCCATTTTATGGATTGACACCTTTGTCTTTGACATTGATTTTTTCATTTTCTATTGTTAAATTGTGCTTTTATTTTTTTGCAATTTAAGTCACTTTCCATTCTTTTGGATTTGCAAACCATTTTTATGTCAATTTGATCATTTAACTCAAGGTTAATCTTTTTTTTCTTTTTTCATAGGTCTATTTAAATTCTACTAGCACACATTACAAACTAGTGTATCCAAGCCTACTTGAACATTTTTTTCATTCCATGGTGTTTCTATTTCATTATTCAAAATTTTTCATTCCCAACCCTAAATTTTCATTTATGACATTTTGGGAATCTATTTTTGTACCATTTTCTAATTTCCTAACTCATTAAATTTCTATTCATCATCATTTCTTATAACTCTTTATTTGTATTTTATAATATTCTTTGGGAGAATTTCATTTATAATTGTTATTCTACTATGCAGGGCATGCTTCAATGGATTTGTTTACCTTTTGGAATTTGTGTCTACATATAAGTGTTTATACCTTACCAATCAACATACCCAAGGTAAAATCATTATCACCTTTCACCATGTTTGTGCACATTTTAACATTTCTATTCTATGATTGGTAATTATATGTCTCTCTCAGTATATATGTTATGTTGTAGAACTTTATCATTTTCTTGGGTGATATGTTTTCCACTAATCATTGTTTCTAACTTGTAATGGATAATATTCTATTCTTGTAGCTTTATATTGGATCAAGAAACTTTGAAACTACTAACTTTTTTTGTGTACGTTCACTTGTCAAACAATCCATTTTATATCACTAGCTTAGCTACATATTTGTATGTTGAGTTCAATAAACATTTTTTATATTTTTTCCTATTCTTTTTAGTTTAAATCCTAATGGGGTTTGATTGTGTATGCTCTTCCCTCACACCAAAAGGTGATATTGGGAAATAAAATTATCGATATTGTTTTCTCTAGCAAACTTTCCCTCGTATTTCATTACTAAGGGGGGTGACCCAAATACACATGTTCTAACAAGGTATAGAAATTATTGCAAGAATATGACACAACCTTTTTTTCCATTTTATGGGGACAAGATGAAGTGGAAAGGGTTTGAACCCAACCACATGCTTGTATATAGACCTTAATTTTTCATAATTTGGCCTCATGTACCCTTGGGTATATAGAGGATATCTCATAGTAAGCTTGTACATCTTGGATAGGACCTTTCATATATGTGTAATTGTGATTCATTGGTAAGCAATTATCCCTAAGAATTTACTTACCCTGTGTCCACAAAAATATGTTTATAGGCCATACATGATCTCCTCTTGTTCCTGAAAGGTGGAAAATTGGATGCTCTCCCACCTTTGGGGGTTTTAGGACCTAGAAGGGGGCAATTTTCACTAACTTTCACTTAAGAACAAACCCTTAAGATCTCAATGCAAAAAAGAGAGATATTGCAAGAGGGTTGTTCTAGGGGCTAAATATGATCTAATGAGGGGTTCACCACCAAGTCTAAACTTGGAAAAGACAATGAAATGTAAGGTGTAATACAAAACCATAATTCAATGCAATGACCTATAAAATGCCTTAGAAATGGAAACAAAACATAACAAAAAAGTAGAAAGATGAATAGTGTGCACCTGGAAATATAGAAGTGACTGATTGCAGCTCTGAAACACTAAATTTTTTGACTTTTTGACCAACTAGGACTCATTTTCCAACTTGGGTGAATCAGTCCCAAATCTGGATTTCTGCACGGAGGCTTGTTTCGAGAAAAATGGTATTTGAATCTACAAATAGATCTGGAAAACACCTACAGTGGGACTCATTCACCACTCTTGGTGAATTAGTCTCATTCTGCCTTTTCAAGAATTTAAAGTTTTGATTTGCACTTCAACACCTACCCTTTCCTTCCAACCTGAATTCTGGATCCGAATATGTGAAAATACCTACAAAATAAAATATAAACTTGATTTGCTAATGGGGGGTTTTCCTTGGGAAAACCCCTAGTTTGGTAATTAAACCTTGAGAGGAATAATGAAATGTGCATGAAAACCCTAGCCTTAAGTGTGTCTAAGACTAAGAAATTTGAAACATGATGCAATCCTATTAGATAATGTGTAAGAATATGATAGAAGAATGGAAATGTGAAGATGAATGACTCACTTGAGGAGATCTCTAATCTCCCTAAATGATCTCTAATGATGCTTGTACCTTCCTTAGGCTATATGTAGAGTGATAATGGAGGATGGAGTCACTTAGGAAACAAGTCTTTAGGCTTGGATTGATGGCTAGTTGCATCTCCCCAACCTAGAATTCATCATGATTCGCCATAGACAACCATGATCAACCCTTGACAATGCTAGATATTGAATGAAAGTGAACTTGAAGACCTAAAAAAACACTTTAATGCTACTCCAAGACTTCAACTTTGCTTTCTTTTGAAACTTGAAGACTCTTGATGCTTGTCTCTTGAAAAATGCTTGCTCAAAGTGCTTAGATTGATAAAAATGACTTAGAAGCTTGCGTATATAGGCATTAGAACCTAATTGACCATTATTTAGATATCAAAGGCCGACATCCACCAAAATTTTGAATTAAAATGGTGAATTTCCCACTCAAAATTGGAAAAGACCCCAAATGGGACTCATTCGCCCAAGGTGGTGAATGAGTCCCACCTTAGCTTTTTGAGGTGGGTTTTTGGGATTTTTAGTGTTTTAAGTGATTTTGTCAGGTTTTTAGGTGAAATAAGCCTCCATATTTGAAATAATGGGTTTTAGGGGCTTAAAAATCATGATTTTAAAGGATAATAATGCAAGGGTGCCAAAATAGGTCCAAATTAAGTGTGAAATTGCCTCGCTTTCAAGAGCGTATAATTTTCTACACTACATTTAGTGCCAAATTTAGTGCCCATATGACTCTACGTGCATATGCAAGCTAAAGGACTCCAATAAAAACCTTTGTTTCATAAAAGGATACACATATAAGTTCAATCATGATACGGGAGAATGAAGCCCCCACTGTAGCTATTTGCAAAACCACAATGTTAGGAACCACATCTTGCAACATGAATTCCTTAGTTGCCTTAAAATCCTCTTATCAAAATTCTTCTAGAAATCAAATTCAAGGGTAGATGTATGCCCCTCTTGATTCTACTTGCTTTATGAAGGTGGAATCAAGGTACAATTCTAGCCACATCGAATAGGGTAAGTCATATCATAGGGTATTTCCAAGTACCATACCACATAATGATAGATAGTTGATGAGGACAGGAGTGGATTCATGATTCCAACACAACAAACAACATTGAAAATGGAGTTCTCTAGCACCCGTTATGTTGATTTGAATGAAAGGCACTTTTTAACCCTAATATAGTAAAAACCCTAATTTTAACTTATATAAGAGCAAAAAGTGAAGTAAATTCTAACTATTTTGTCATTTTCCTTTTTGTAGCTTGAAAGTGATTGAAGAATAGTAAAAAATGTCGAGTCGACTAGATTACAGGCCTGCGAGACTGGACATGTTGCGAGACCAGGTGGCATGCAACGAGCGTTATCATGAGGTGAGTTTATTTTTTTGCCTTAGCTTTGTCCTTACACATTTATTTTATGATTTTTATGCATTTATAGGTTAATCTAGGGCCTTGAAAAATGTTCACAAATTGTTCCCTTTTTTTGCAAAGTGTCCCTTTTGTTCTCGAAGTGTCCCACTTTTTTGCAAAGCGTTTCGTTTCTTTGCAAAGTGTCCCAAAAGGGTTCTAAAGTGTCTAGGACCTCTAGGAAAGTACACTAGAAAAACTTTAGTACGCTTTTATGATTTTTGATATAAAAATTTAAGATTTTAGACTAATTATAAGACATATTTTTGCTTTTTTTGTTAGGTTCCCACTCATTCGTGACAACACCTAGGTGGTAGGAAGATTAGTCTTCTTCAAGATTTAGCCCCTGCTCTTTTAGTGGAGGATATAGAGCTTTTGCAAATTGTAGGATTATACTGGGCGTACCTCATGCCCCCCATAAGGTACCATGATCCAATGTTGATGGCATTAGTAGAGAGTTGGGACATAGATACAAGTACATTTCATCTACCTACTAGCGACATGACCATCACGCTGGAGGACGTACACTGCATACTCTGAGTTCTTATTCGAGGTGACTGATTTCTTTTTTGAGTGGAGAAGTAATTTCATGAGATGAAATGTGACATGTAGTTCTACCTTGGTGGACTAGTACATGATGAGAGAGTGAGGGCACAGATAGATCTTGCGATGCTACTATACTCACAGGCCCCACTAGTTACATGGATTATGATGATGACAATAGCACTAGTACTCATCCCTGACGGCCGAGGAGCGCACCTGGAGGGAGGAATAGTACACATGAACAAGCGATGGCAGAGCACAAGATAGTATATGCCTAGGGGTGCAACATCCTAGTGCACCTATACTATGATCTTGGACGATTTGCATTTCGAGAGGTGGAAAGCATGGTACACTGTACGCTTATACAGGTTTGATGCCTAGAGCATATCACATGTACCAGACCGGTTGGGTTCCTGTGTCCAACAACCTTGGGGTATCCTTGGGCTTTTAGCTATCCTCTATGGTGGTTTTGGTAGTATGGTGACTTGCACTTCTCGAGAGTCCTATTTGATTGACCGGAGGAGGATGAGATCCTTTGGAGACTTTATTAGTTGGTGCTATAGTGGCCAGATCGCACTTGGTAGATAAAGATATTACAGATGGACAAGTTTTTTATTGGAAAACATGATTACATAGTATGTCCTTTCTACTATGATCATGTCATGTGACAATTTGGTTAGGTCCAGATAGCACCCAGGGCATGACCCTTTTTCAGGAGGTCAGTACGGAGTGCCCGGAGACTCGATGATTCTAGACGGTTCATTTTCGAGGATGTTTTCTACAGTAACTCTAAGTATTCATATCATGATATGCCTCTGATCTCTGATGTTGATGATGTTGGTGCCACAAATGACTATGAGGAGTGGTGGATAGTATGATGACCAACTCCTGTATTCTTGATGGACGAACCGATAGGTGATACAGGACCACTCCCAGATGAGGGGGATGAGGTAGAGGACAGTGCTAAGGAGACACGCTACAGGGTTGCAGACATATTTACAGATGTGATAGACGAGGAGTATGATGAGACTATGATCCTGACTATTATGGCTAGGAGGGGAGTGATGAGGAGGAGGAGGAGGATGAGGAAGAGTAGCAACCCATGAGTGAGGGTGGTTAGGCAGTAGATGAGGATCCAACAAGCCATGAGTGAGGAGAGCTATCTCCTATTCATGCTACTAGATCATGAGCAATAGCTGCAACAAGCACCAGTACCCATAGCCATGGAGAGGCTAGCACATCCTCCATGCCCCTTGCACACAAAGAGGTTGATTTCACACAGCCTGCCAGAGAGATAGGTGATGATATTTTATTTACCACTATGCTTTATGCTTATGCTTATGGTTTATACATATATATCATGATGTGTATTGATTGTGTTTATGGTTTCTATCTTGTAGGGTCTGTGAGAGATCTTCATGATCTCTATCATCAGGTGGTTGCAAAGATA
The DNA here is from genome assembly GCA_007258455.2 of Sequoia sempervirens. Lineage (NCBI taxonomy): Eukaryota > Viridiplantae > Streptophyta > Pinopsida > Cupressales > Cupressaceae > Sequoia > Sequoia sempervirens. The sequence goes on from VDFB02000015.1 coordinate 75,338,873, forward strand.
GTGCCCCCATTAGTCGATGAGGAGGCCATTGACTCAGAATATGTGCCCCCACCCATTATGGAGTAGTACCAGAGTTGTTCAGGCCATACGTTGGACTGTGGGTGGTGTATGAGAGTCTTAGGAGGCACATCCACCGAGCCGATGCTACCCCAGAGGCATAGTCATCTTGGACCCCCAACAAATTTTGAGAGACTACAGTTAGAGGTAGCCAAGCTTCAGGTGGAGAGAGATAAGATAGTAGGGGAGCATCAGGAGGCCCTTAGATAGGTACGAGGCTTACAATTTTCTCTTAGTACACTCGACGGATCACGATCAAGATTGCATACCACCGCCTCTTGATAGATCGCCACTAGACAAATGCGAGCACTAGGTCCCAAGGGATCTAGCAGTCATATACTTGAGTAGCATTGTATATATTGATGACATGTACACAAAACTTTGATATATATGAGTGTTTTATTACTTGTGTTTATGTGTTGAATGTTAAATGGAAATGTGATTAATTAAATAACCTTTGTAAGATTATTCAATGAATGTCTTCATGATTTAACATGTTTTATGTGATATAATTAAAACTCATTCTAGTTTCTTTTAGATCCAACATTGTGATTAAGTATGTTATGCTAAATTAAATGCAACTATGATCTAACTAAAGAACATTAGATGCATATAAGGATCTAATCTAACACAATGTACAAAATGAACTTGAATAGCATGGAACCTAAAGTAATCACTTAAAAATGGATTAAATAGTCACTTTAGTATTCAAGACACACACATAACTATTTGTCAAGAATGAAGCAATGCGAGAGAACATGGAATATTATCCACTAACTCTAACAACATTGCTTTATCATTCATACTGTTCAAGGAGGTTAGACATAATACCAGCACAAATGTGTGACATTAATAGGGTCTTTGAGAGGCTAACCATCCATTTCTATTAACATGTATGCATCAGACCCATAACTTTCATTAATTATATAAGGTCCTAACCAATTAGGACTAAATTTTCCTTTTTTCGTCGGTTCGAAATTAACGTTGCCTTAATTTTCATATAAGACTAAGTCACCTTTACTGAATACACGAGGGATGACATGATCACTATAACTATGTTATAATTGTCTAGCATAGGCTTGGAGATGCTCAAGAGCGTTAATGCGATGTTCATCAAGCATCTCAAGTTGGTGTAGTCATTGTTCTTTATAAGTGTTGTCATCAATAAGTCCTTGAAGAGAAATCCTTAATGTGGGGATTTCTAACTCCAAGGGCATAATCACCTTGGTACCATAGACAAGGTTATAGGGAGTTGTTCTAGTGGATTTTTTGATGCTAGTACGGTAAGCCCATAACACATGTCAATTATGTGTGCCAATCCTTGTTATGTTTGTTTACTGTCTTCCTTAAGATTTTTTCAAGAGTTTTATTAGTTGATTCAACTTGACCATTAGATTGTGGGTAATAAGGTGTTGAAAAGCGATATTGGATATTAAATGTTTCTATGAATTTCTTCACATCATTATTCTTAAATGGTGTCCCATTGTTTGAAATTAATGCGAAAGGAAGTCCAAAGTAGGCAATAATGTGTTCCAATATGAAATGACATATTATATCAGCAGTTGTTGATCGAAGGGGAATAACTTCTACCCATTTTGTAAAATAATTTGTCGTGATGATTATAAAGGTATGTCTGGTAGAGGAAGGTAGTGAGAATTTTCCAATTAGATCTAGTCCCCATACTAAGAATGGCCAAATGGGAATTTGGGCTCGAAGCTCAGAAGCAGGTGCATGAATCAAATTGCTATGTTCTTGACATCTGTGACATCTCTTAACATATTCAAAGCAATCTTTTTCCATATGTCTCTAGTAATATCCCATGTGAATGAGTTTTTGTACTAATGATCTTCCTCCAAAATGACTGCCACAAGCACCCACATGAGCTATGGGGATTTTAGATTCTTTAAGACATCTAAGTAAATGGTCGTTAAAGGATCTTCTATATAATATGTCGGAAAGAATGATATACTTAGTTGCAAGCTTGAGAAGACAATCTCGAGTATTTTTAGTTGCGTCTCCAAAAAGGTACCCTCTTTTAAATAATTAAATATTAGTGAATACCATTCACTAGAGCTTTCCAAAGTTGTTATTAGTACATCTTTGATTTTGGACTCGATCGATGGTTTCATGATTGGATGAACAGTAAATGTGAAATCCTTTGAAGGATCTTGAGGCGATATAAGAGAAGTTGCACTTGCCATTGCATCTACATGTCGATTATCCTTTTGTGGGATGTTGTCAATGGTAAATGATTCAAACTTCCCTAACAAACTCATTATGAGATCCTTGTATTTTGATAATTTTTCATGCTTTTCTTGATATTTTCCATTTATTTGCTTAATGACTAACTTTGAATCACCAAATATGTTGACATGTCAAACTCCTAATACTAAAATTGCATGTGACCTGGCAATTAATGCTTCATATTCTGCCGTGTTGTTGGTGCATAGGAAGTTTAAGCAGTATGATAAGGGAACAAGCTTTCCTGCGAGCATAATTATTATAATCCTAGTGCTAGATCCTATTCTACACTTAGATCCATCAAAGTATAATCCCCATGCTTTGTCATCTTTTTGAATAGTCCATACATTCTCATTAGGGAATGTTTCAGCATTAGGTAATGCTAAGGGTGAGGGAGTGTCAGCTAAGTGGTCGGTTAAGGCTTGTCCTTTTATTGCTTTGTGTGAAAAAAACTTAAGGTTAAACTCTATTAACAACATCACCCATTTAGCCAAGCGTCCTGATAAATCTATTTTTTTGAAAAGATGTTTTAGAGGATCAAATTTTGTCATCACATGTATTTCCACATTCAATAAGTAATGTCTCAATTTACTTGTAGCGAATACAAGAGCCAAAAATTATTTTTCTATTGTTGTGTATCATTTCTCATAATTAATCAATGTTTGGCTAATGTAATAAACAAGATGCGCTTTACTATTTTCATCTTGTTGAGCCAACAATGTTGCAAGAGCATGGGATGATGTGACTGTGTAAAGTATAAATGATTTGTTTTGCATAGTAAGTTATAAAAAAGGTGGAGTTGCAAGGTACTCCTTCAAGCTCTCAAAATATTGTTTACAATCCTCGTTCCAATCAAAGTGTACATCCTTTTTTAGGAGATGTGTAAATGGTAACATTCGATCAGCTAAAGATGTGAAAAAATGATGAATAGCTTGAATTCTTCCTTGTAACGTGTTGGAACTATAAATTTCTAAAAAATTTCACAAGTTTTCCATAACCCTAAGTTCCCATATGAGTCCTCATCCTAATGCACTAGGGTTTGTTTTCGTATCATTCTACTCACCCTTTGCATATTTTTACCCCATGTTTCCATCGGGTCGTGCATTTATTTTCTTTCTGGTTCCTATTGGTATGTGTCCATTAGTTTCTTCCTGGTCCATTTTGCGTTTTTTTGCTTGCATGAGTCTGTATTGCCTATCGGCAAGACTCATTTGATGTCACAGTGAATAGATTTTATCTACAGGTAGTTTTTGGCATGAGCTTGGGTCATCAATATAATGTCATGGTGAGATGGTTTGTGTCTTGCCGACTGGTAAATGATGGTGCCTATCGGTGTGAGTCTTTGCATCGGTGTAATGTTATGGCGAAGTCTTTCTTGTCTTACCGATTGGCTCGCAGTGTTTCTTTTCGGCCAAACCATGGTGTGTCTTACCAAGTTCTAATTGTCTTACTGACTAGGCGAACAAAGGGTTGTTTCGGTCAGACAAAATGATATCGATACATGGTCTTAGCGAAAGGGTCGGGCTTTGCTAACAATGTTTAATGAATAGATGCCTCTCGGCGAGAGTTCACTTTTGTTTCGGCGACGCAGGATGGTAGGATGGCTTTCGGTGAAACATAGTAATCTACAAGAGGTCTTTCCGATGTCAGAATGTTACGACAAAGTGGATGAAATGAAGATTGCACATTTTGGCAGGAGTACATATATGTCACAGCGACATATAGGAGGAAAAGGGGAGACTCTCGATGAAACATAATGATGTCTATATAAGGTCCCCCCGAGAGCGGTATGTCACGACGACATGCTTGATCACTGGAACTTTGTTGGTATGAAAATAATGTTGTCTTGGAAAATAGAAATCATCATGAGGGCTTTCGGTATGACATAGTATGCTCTACAAGAGGTCTCGCCGATATCAAAATCTCACAGCGATAGTAAATCAAAACAAAAGGTTCATTTCGATAAGACATTTTCTTGTGTCTCGGCGACTGAAACAAATATAGCAGAAGTGTGATCTCGGGGATGCACGGAGGTTTTCGATATGATATCTTACCGACACCACAGGATCTGGGCGAAACACAAAGAGCAAGGGGCGATAAGCGATATTTTGCCTTCAGAATACTTACAGGGTGTCTTAGCGAATGGCTCAAAAATTATATTCAAATGTTGTAGGCTGACATATGTGAAATTCTAAATACCGTTGGAAGCCGACATGACTGAGCCCGATCTCTACGGTGGCCGACATGAATTTGAAGTGATTTGTTTCCTGATTGCTAGTGTATATATATGCACCCCGATTGTAATTGATTATCATCAGATTTTAGATCACAGACAGTAGATTAGGAATGGCTACATTAGAATAGCTTTCTCTTATCAGAGACTATGTGCATGTTTAAAAATGACGAATTCAATGAAAATCAGCTGATGTGGCAGGTTATTTTTTGTGTCAATTGTATGTTGAGTTTATTGAAAAGAATTGCTAAGATGTCTCCAAGTTGATTCTTTATGGTTGTTTAAATTGAAGTAACAAGCTTATTTTCAGTTTATCAGTGCACATTTGTTGTATCTGTGTGATTAATTGACTGGTTCTCTCAAGTAGAGATTAAATCCTTTTCGTTGGTCATAGTAATCAGGAAGATTCATCTGGATTATTAAAGTAGAGCTTAGTAGTCATAATCCTGCATTGTTTATACAAGTTATGAACAGATCATATGACTGCAATTTGATTTTCTGCCAGAATAAGTTGCTCACTTTTGTTTCATTTGACTCTGCATACCCAACAAGGCACTGGTCTCTACATTTCATCATTTGATTCATTCAGTTTCTTTACATCTGTTTATTAAGCATTCTAGGATTTAGATTAGAAGATTGTTGTTGCTATCTCAATCAAGTTTGTTTTCATTTGTTCACTCTGATCTGCCATTGTGGACAAAGCATTTCAGAAGGATAATCATAAGTCAGATCTGCTTCATTCAGAAAGGTACACCCGCCTAGGTTTAGCAACACCTAAAGAGTAGAAGGTTGAGTTCTCTTGACCTTGTTTGTTACCCTGAAACGTATCAAGAGATTGGCAGCCTCTTGAGGCATTCAGCCTACGTTTTTGAGAGCTAACATAACGTGCGTAATTGAGAAATGTTTTTAGGTGGCATATTAACTATAGCATCTATTGTCTTCGTGTCCACCTCGATTCCTCTATGAGATATGATAAAACCTAGAAGTTTTCCACTATCTACACCAAAGACACTTTTTGGGATTCAATCTCATGCTGTATTTTTTCATTCGCTCAAATATTTTTCAAAGGACATTCACATTATCTTGTCTTGTTAAATATTTTCCTATAATGTAATCAACATAGTCTTCCAAAATCTTATGTATGTAATCGTGAAATATTAATTTCATCGCTCATTGATATGTTGCGGCCACATTCTTTAATCTGAAAGGCATCATGACCTAGCAAAATGTTCCCCAAACTATTGTAAATGTTGTTTTATATTGACCTTGAGGGTTGATGAAAATTTGATTGTATTCAAAAAATTCGTCTATGAATGACAACAAAGCATGTCCCACAGTCAAGTCTACTATCATGTCGATATTAGGAAGGGGAAAGTCATCTTTTATGAGGATTTTTTCAAATCACAAAAATCCATACACATCCTAATATGATTGTTAGGTTTTGCGATTGTGATAATGTTTGAGATCTAGGGAGAATAATCTATAGATCTTATCAAACCAACCTTAAGGAGGTTTTCAATTTCACCTTTAACTAGTGAAGCTATTTTAGGATTCATCTTTCGTATCTTTTATCGAACCAGTTTAGCATTTTCAACAAGGACTATGTTGTGTGTCACTATCTTAGCATCGATTCCTAGCATATCTGAATATTTCCAAGCAAAAAGTTCAAGAAATTCATGGAGTAACATTGTGTGATCCTCTTGTTCTTCATCATCAAGGAACTTTCCTATCTTAATTAGTTTCTCCTTATCATTGATGTCCATTGGTAATTCAATTGTACTCCTAAAGGAAGTGCACTTAGCTTTGGAAATTCAGGGTTGTATTCTTCTTTACTCATATCTATCTCATTACTTTCATCTTCCGCATCTTTTTTTTTGGAGCTAATCATAGCACATGTAACCTTTTTATTTTGAGGAGTAGTAGATTATTTGTCATAGAATCCTAGCATTTTCTTCAAGGCTTCATCATCCTTAAATTATTCCCATGATGGTTTAGAGTGTTGGATTATGTAATAACTGAGACAAGATTTGTTGTCAGTAGTAGATCATATACACTCCAGTCAACAAATGATTGAAAATCAAAATAGTAGAATGGAGAAGAAATCTGAAAAAGAGAAAGAAAGAAAATAGAGACAACACTGCAAGAGAATTTTGAGAAGACTCTCGTCACTCTCACAGAACGATCACCGAACTAGCTAAACCAGCTGAACTAGTGAAGGTGAGAGGAGAGTGCTCAATATATAGAAGAATAAGGGAAAATACATCCAAGAGGTGCATTAACTCCTACTACCCATAAAAGGTGGGAGGTTATCACCTACTTGGTAAATGAAAAGACATGTGGCATAACCTCCACAAGTGAAGATGAGAGAGAGGTTGCACATAAAGCCAGAAGAGGGTGAGAAACCTAACTACCCCACAAACTACTCAAGTGAAAACAAAATAGTGGTTATGAGAGGTGACACAACAAGCCAAAAGAGGATGTGTAACTCAACTACCCATGTGTGGGGAGGGAGTGACACATGCAGTTGATGTATTTTGCCATGTGTCCTCATATTACCACATCTAATAAACCTAAGAAAAATTAAATTATAATGTGTAGGAAAAAATAAATACCCCTAACATAAGGAAAATAAAAAAAACTACACTAACACCCCCCCTTAAGTGTAGCTTAGGTGGGTGAAAGAATGGGTCCCAAAAAAATGATGCCATGTTAGGTACCCATGTACATAGAGATCCCCCCCAAAAGAAAAAGGCCCCCCCATAAGAGGAACACCCCCCTAAATAGAGAGAGTAGAATGAAGGACTAAGAAGCCCCTCTTGAAGTAGACACCTATCGCACCCCTAGAAAAGCTCACAAATGAAGGAACTTTCTCTCTATGAAGGGTTTGGTGAAGATGTCCGCAATCTGCTCCGATGTAGAAAAATACTTAAGATCAATGATGCCTTCATGAATAAGCTCCTGAATGTAGTGCATACGTATCTCAATGTGTTTTGTCCTTTGGTGATGAACTCAATGTTATGTTGTGGTTATGTTTCTAATATGTGGTTGTCATTGATGTCAACACTATTAGCATTAGTGCATTTGAAGCTGTGTATGTTGAGGATATTAAGAAAATTGTAATGGAATGAGTTGCAGGTTGTTAGTGGTGAAGTGATGTTCTTTCTGTCGGTGAGTTCCGTACGTTGTTGATCAGAGGTTGTGGACTAAAGGGTTTCTTATTGAGTATATCTAGTTTATCCATGTTGAGTTTTAGAGATCCGCGTGAAGATTTAATTGAGTTATGAAGATTTGTATTTTGATAGTCTTTTTATTACTTCAGTTTGTATTCCTGAATGAAGATTATGTGATTCCAGTTATTTCAGTTGTTGCAGATGCTTCTCTAGTGATTCATGATGCTTGTGGATGTTTCTAGATTGTGCTTTATTTATGTTGCACATCCACGTTGATTTTTGTGATCGCGATCCGAGATTTTCTCTTTAGTGTTCATGTTTTCATGTTCTTGGCCGACAAGGTGTTGAAGCGTGTTGTGGATCTTTGAGGAGAAATTAATTGAAGTTTTTTTGTGTTGGAGATGTTGATTTGGGTCCTCACTATGTTGTGGCCAACCATGGTTGATTCACATTGAAAATTATCTATTGTTTTGGGCCTACAGTTTGTATTCATTTTATTATTTCTTTGTCGTCGACTTGTAGCAATGTAATTTCATGTTGTGGATATATAAGAGCAATTTTTTATTTGAATTGAAGTGTACTCAAAGGTGTGCTTGTGTATGTGATGTGTGAATAATGTCCTAATCATTCGAAGGCAAAGCAGAGTGTGAAGAAGAGTGAAGAAGTGTTCATGTGCTTAACTAGAATTGTAATCAAGCGTTAGCAGATGCTATTTTCTCAGTTCAAAATCTGGATGGTTGTAATCTGAATCTCTCTATAAGACAATATGTCTTCCTTTGTAATTGAGCAGTGAGCTCTAGGTAGTGTGCTTGAATGCATGTGCATTCCCCATTTATTCTTCTAATACTTTTAATATGGTGTAATCTTGTGGACTGACCTCCACCATGGTTTTTCCCCTAAAAGGGTTTCCACTTAAAAAAATCTTGGTGTTATGTGTGTTTTTGATGTGTTGTTGATTCATGCTTTCATTGATATTGATCAGATCTGAGAATAAGGATGAATAAGTTTAATAAGTTTGAAATTTGGTGACAACTGATTCACCCCCTCTCAGTTGTTTGCCCTTGTGTTGCCAACACTGGATTCCTTGAGATCAGTATAGCACTCTGAAGACACATAAATTATATTGATTGATCTCACACACTCGATCCTAATTCACTAACACCGATTCTGCCTAAATCATCTCTCTGCTAACCATTTAATCAAATAATATTTATTTGATTAAATTCATCATATTTCATCTTTTAATTAAATAAATCCACTTTATTTGATTAAATCATTATCTCCTGTTAATTAAATAAATCATTTTATTTGATTAATCCTAATGTTCATATTTTGATTAAATAAATCACTTTATTTGATTAAATCATATTTCATCTTCCTTTAATTAAATAAACCTTAAATCTAACATCATCCCCTTCAATTAAATAAATCAAACTTTATTTAATTAAGTCTAATAATCATTATTCCTCCCATTTGATTTAAATAAATCCAAAAATCTAAGTCAAATGTCAAATCAAATGAAGTTCATCTAAGTTAATTAAATCCTAATTAACTCTAACTCTAATCCTCAAATCCTCTAGATTTTGCAACTTGTGCATGTAAATCAATTTATTTGATTTATAAAATCTTTTATTTTTATTCAAAAAGGCATCAAGTTGGAATATTCCTCCATTTTGAAATCTCCCTCCTAAAAGGTCTTGTCCTCCAACACGACATTTATATCTCTTACAAATCCTTTTTCTTGAGCCAAGTGGCATTAACTCCTCTTCCACATCTCCCTCCACAAGCCATCTTTGAAATTTCAAATTTTCACCTAATGGCATTTATTTGCACATTCATCAAAATGTGCTCCACCTCCTTCCACTAGCATGTTGACAAGTGTCAATTTGTTATTGGATCATCTTTAATCCCACATTCTTCATGTTTTTCTTTCCTCCATCCTTCTTTCCTATAAATGGAGGACTCTTCTATTGATTTTGGATCCACAACTTTATGCAAAGTAATTATCTACAGGTTTTGAGCAAATTCATCAACACTTCAACCAAGTTTTCATAATTTTCATCCACCATAGCTAGGTTATTGCAAATTTCATCAAGGAGCACCATTGTTCATCATCAAAGCTTGCAAGGAATTGGGAAAGGGCTATTTTCTACATCAAAATAGCACCAATTCCCCCATGGGATTGGGGGTTTGAGAATTTGAATAGGATTTAGATTGTTTTTACTTAGTTTCTTTACTTTATTTCTTGTTCATTATGCTTCAAATGAATCTTATGGGGAATGTTAGTTTAGATTTGTATAATTGACTAACATTGTGTTGTTTGCTCATTTTTATGCAAATCTAAAGCTACCATTCACATTTTGGTGCTAGAAGGAAGGCGAAAATATCAAATTTAACATGTCTTTTTGGTCAATTTCATTGTTTTTCAACATGTATGTTTGTTAATCTTGATGTAACACACCCATGGCTTCTTTCAGCGCATAGGTGGTGACTTTTGGAACATCCAGGCTCTGTTATAGTGCATCCACGACATCTTCTAGCACATTCACTTCCTATTTTAGCGCATCTGGTCATTGTTTTAGGTCTTTTTTGAAGTTTTTTTTTTGAAATGGGGTAGAATTTCATAAGCTATGAAATAGTGTAAGTTTTTCTCAATTTTTGTATAGTTAAAATTTTAAACTTTACATCTAAAGTCAAAACACGTCGTAACGTGGTCTAAATTTTAGGGTTTTTATGCTTAATCATTCATCTAACCCTTATATCTTCTTGTTTCTTAATCTCATCTAACATTTTGAGCTTTTTTGTAGGTTAGGAAATCAAGAAGGGAAAGAGGAAACAAAGGGAAGGTTTTTATGGCACTATTTCACGATTGTAACAAGTGTTTTTTAACACTTTGGGGACACCTATAACCAAATCTTTGGAACATTGTTATCTTTCAGCTTTAGAACTTAAATACATTTCATTTGGGTTTTAAAAAGAACAATCAAAGGGTTAAAAAGAACATTAGACACTTACTAAATTTGGTTTTGGATCTAAAAATTGAACAAGCAAACTTCACACTTCATCTTGGTGCTTAAAAAGAATGCATTATTGCTTTTGAAGTTAAAATAAACATGTGTATTTTGTATTTTTAGTCTCTTTTACAAAGTAATATCATTTAAAAGGTGTATGCACTTCTCTTGTGCTTCACAGTGATCTTGAGAATCAAAAGTCTTTTGGTGATATTAAGTTGTCTAAAAGATTGCCTCCACACTTCAATTTGGGTTTTTTTTTAAATTGAACAAAATTTTGCTAGTGTGAGTTAAGTATATTGTGTGTGTTCTCTCTTTGTTCACACAAACAAAGATTGATCAAACTACAGATGTACTTACTATCTTTTTTTTACCTTTAGAGGGCCTACCTTGGTGGGAAAAAAATACTCACCCCAAGGGAATGACCCAAACGGTAACAAGCATAAGCCAAGCTCTTCCAAACCACTATATAAATTTATTTTGTCGATGAAAATCGTAAACAATGGGAAGTGATGCATGATAACTCTCCCCTAGTATCTTTATGATGCGTAAAGCCCTTGTGCTAAAGTTTGGGAGATCTCTCACAAGGAGTTTATCATTGCACCCCCTAAACCAGATGCCCTTACTACAAACCTTTGTTTAGATTCCAAAATCCCAATATTTGTTGGTGTGAGGATGGTGGACCTCCAGAGTCGTCCCACATACTTGTGATTCTTTGTAGAGATGAAAAGTTCATCATGGGAGATTCATGAGAATTGAAGCTTGGTTGACTCAAGAAGTGTGTGTTGTGGAGAGGAGCCAGTGTGGTCAAGCTTCTAGTGATCCGGTCTGAAAAAGTGCAAATGGATTTATCCAAGTGGGAATTCAACAAACATTTTCTCTTCTATCCTGGGGTTGTGCAAACTTTGAGTCAGTTAAACACATTACTTGGATCCAAAATATTGAAAACAAACATTCAACAAAGCTATCAAATTTAAAACCCTTTAGGAGAGGCAAATACCTTTGAAAAATACAAGTGCTACTGCTTGTCCCTTGGTATTCCATCCTTAGAGGCTTCTAAGTATTCGGATTTATATCTCAAGTTTCTCTCACTAAAGTCAACATTAGGGAACTATTGCCTTGTTTCTCTTGATTTCCACATAATGGACCTTGTGGGATGAAAATAAATTGAGACATAGACATTCAATTTGAAAATTAAGCAAGACATTGGATGTGGTAAAAACAATTCATTAATCAAGATGAAATCAATTGAACCCCACACATGTGCTTGTTTATCTTTTATCTTATGGTCTTTTGATCAAACATTGATCTTTTGGTTTGAAGTACTCTTAGGGAAAATCATGTTCTTCAAAACCTTTGTCTTGTAAACAAGTTCCTCTTGGGTTCATTTAGGATCAAAATAACCAATCATTTCATCCATCTCAAACATCAATCAAATCCCATCTCAAAAACAACTTTTGAACTATTGGAAAATTCTTCTAAATCAAAATCAAAACCATCTTATTTTACTAAGTGTGTGTAGATGAATCCTTCTTCATACACTTAGTTAAATTATCACCTTGTGGACAAGTTTATTCCAAGATAACATCCAACATCTTGGGGTTTATTAGTTCATTATCCAAAATCAAAATTAAAATTAAATGCAAATAAAAATCCAAATCAAATCCAAATCAAATCAAAAATAAAAAATCCAAAAGTCCAAAAGTCTAGTATTCCTCCAAGGATCTTAAAAGTTCAACACCCATATCACTCACCCCTTTCATCTTTCATCTCATCATTGGTCCTAAATCCCTTAGAGGTCAACAAGTTCAAAACACAAGAAGAACATGGAATATAAAATTGCTCCATAAATCATGAGTAATCTAAACCAACCAAACTATCAAATCCTTACAATGCCAATTGATTATCAAAACTCACATTTATACAATCCATACATGGGAGCATTGTCTCCTACAAACCTTGATGGTACAAAAAATGTGAGTATGCCCAATCTAAATTTTGGAACACCTTTCCCTATGGTAGATTTAAATCAAAGTCCAAACCTACAAATCTATCAACTAAACAATCAATGCACGAGTCTTCAATAAAACAACATTATCCCACCAAATCCATACATGCCAAATGTGAATATACCAAGTACAGTTTATCAAACATGAACATTTCAAATCCACACTTGGTAAAATTTGGGATATATATGTTTGTGAATCATACAAATGTTGTTCAAATTCCAAACAATATGTTGTATTGATCCAAATCAAGGTAACACCATGCAAAATAAAAGTTATCTAAATCAAGGCAATGTGATTCCAAACCACAACAATGTTCAATTTCAACCTATAATGCCAAATCTAAACATCATCCCAAATTAGAACATTGTCCAAAATCAATTTGTCCATGATACCATACAAATACCACAAGTATACATTCCAAATCTACTTGAACAAAAACCAAATCAACTATATCAAGGGTGTCAAGATCAAAATCAATATCAATTTTTGCGAGATCAAATTGCTACACTTACTAAAATAGTTGGTTCAACCATGTCATCAAATCATTGAGTTGTGTCCACAACCACATCAAGAACAATATCTCCAATGCCAAGAGGTTGGATATCAAGATCAACAACAAACCCAATCACCACATCTCCAAAATCAATCACCACAAGGTCAATTTAAAGTACAAATCTCACAAGGTAACAAATGAAAAATACACACCACTTGGGGAACCAATGGAATCGGTCATGCAACAATTGGTACAAGAAAATCTCATCAAAATCCCCGTTTAAGAGAATTATCAAGAGCTCCAAGTTAAACCACCAGGGTATAACAAGAAGCACCTTTGTGATTTTTAAAAAATAAAGGGACACACAACATAAAATTGTATTCGACTAAAATATATCATCCAAGACCTTATTGATCAAAAAATAATAACTATTAAGGACAATGATGAAGATTCAACCACCAGTGATAGCATTGATAATCTCTCCACCATAATTGTTGAAAACAATGATCAAAATCTATCCATCAATGAGAACCTTGAAGATGTTTCTACCTCATCCGATGATCAACTCAACATACATCAAGAGTCACTTTTTAGTCATAATAAAAACCCCTCAACAATATTTGGCAATGATTTGTTTCAAGGAGTGTTAGAATTATTTGATCCTATTTACATAATCCATGATCCATCGACCAATGATCATGTTGAAAATGTCTCGACATGATCACCTAATGAGTTAGAGAACATATCTTAAGAATTTATTCCAAATCATGATCAACATCTTTTACCAAAGTCTAGAAATGGTCCTTTCCAAGGCATATTGACATCCTTTGACCTCATGGTTACAGATACTAAAGGGATCCTCAACTCAACACTTGATCCAAATTCACTCAAAGATCAAGAGGATATTGAGTTGCTTCCTATGCCTAATGAAGACATCCATGGAACCTTTGTAAGCAATCCATCCTTTGAAACTGACCTATGTCAAGAACTTGATCCAAAGAATGTCGAAAGCAATTTTGAAACCATTCAAGATCAATAATTTGTATCTCCAAGATACTACAATGATCTAATGGACACTCTCCTATCTATACAAGATGTCACAAATGATGATCATATCCACATAGCACACAAATTCCTCCATCTACCTATGAGATGCTTACTCCTAATGGACATGTAGATGATCTTCATTCAAAACAAGAGTCTCATACTCTTGATATCATTACTAAGGAACAAGAGTCTCCTACACTTAACATTTGTACACATGATCAAGATACAAAAAAATATACAGACATCAAAAATGGGTCATGAAGAAGGATTCTACAAAAGTTGTGAATTAGAAACATCTTGTGAAGGCATATCAATACTGAATCATGAGGGAGACTTTTATGTGGACAATAAATCATCAACACCTCTTGAAGAAGCATTAAAATCTAATATTTCACAAGATCAAGCCAAAGATATGAATCAAGAAGTTATCCCACTTATGGAGGATCTTATCACTTATACAGAAGCTATCACCTTTGAAGATCCAAAATAGAGTAGAGAAGGAGTAGCACCTTCATATCCTATTGTAAATAAAATGTTTCAACATATGAATTATCAAGGAAAAGGATTAGGCCTACATAAAAAAGGTGTCCTAGAACCAGTGCAAATTATTGGCAATCCTAAGCATCAAGGTCTTGGTTATTTGACAATTAAGGGATCTAAAAAATATCAGTGATACGTCTATAATATTGGGGGGAATTTTATCAAGTGCAAACATCAACATAGGAAGCACAAAGAATCATTATGATGAAACTAATTCCAATACTACAACCAACCACGCCACTAATCTTCATCCACACACCACCCCATCCACGAATTGGGACCAACATCAAAAGAAGGATGTGAATCAAAGCAAGAAGAACATAATCAAAGAAAAAGAAGTTGAGAAGCATAATGGAAAAATCAAATACACATGGATACCAAAAAATACAAAGAAAGATTATCCCTATCAAACTCCATTAGTCAAAGAAACTATGGGGAAAAATAAAAATGGGAAAAGTATCCATCAAAGATGTCCACAAAGGAAAAAGTAGGCTTCACAAGCGACGTACAAAGTATATCAAGCAGTTGGTATGAATTCCATGCATACTTCCATATTCACCCATCATTGCTCATCTTCCCAAGTTTGGAGAGTCAAAGGTTCCAAACTATCAACCAATCCATATTTTATTCCTAAACACACTCCATCCACGCCTCCACACATGATATCCAATTCTCACATTGACCATGTATTGACAACCACCCTTCATCATAAGGATTCATAAGGCACTCTACCTCAATGTGCGTACAAAGAGAAAGTTCACTCTGGTATCAACAAAGTAGACCAGGAATCTCAAAAGTTGTATTCAAGTGCACGTATCTTGGCAAAACAACTTCTTTAGGAAGGATATTGGTGACACATTATGATAGAAGCATCTACATCAATACCTCCAGGTGATTCAACATGAGCTTAAAAATCTTTCATAGAGAAATACAAAAAATAAAAATAAAATGAAAATCTAGAAAAATTAAAAAAAAGGATTGAAAACAGTAAAGAAAAAAATTGTCCTCTAGTGAAAACCACTATGGTGGTGCTTTGGACAAGTACCATGATGAAAACTTGCCAAATAGGCATCATGTGTAGAATCGAGCATCTATGTGCTCTAGTTCAGGTGGAAACATCTCATCCCATCCATAATAAATCCAACATTCCATCCATCTTATCCATAATAAATCCATTCATCCATGAACCATTTATCCAATTCATTTGCATCCATAGTAAAAACTATCTTGATCTTGACAAATTTTGGTGCACACTTTGCACTTGCTTATGGTAAACATCTTGACATGGGTCATTTTCATTGATCCTATCCTACCCAACATTATTTGAGCCATGAAACATTATCAAAATGAGAATCCTCTATTTGAACACCTTATCTTATCGCAAGATAATCCATATCCATCCATCGAGACACCTATCCATGCATCCATCCATGAAATTTTGAACATTGCTAGACACTGGGGGTAGATATGCACATCTTGCTTCAGGAATAAATCTTGATATATATATTCCAAAATATGTGTTGATCCAAACATTGGAAAAACGTGAAATCAAATTGGTCAAGCATTTGTGAGCCAAAATCCAAATCACTAGCCCATGGAATATTTTGATGAGAATATGTTTCTTATCAAGCTTTATCTTTCATCGAACATCAATCCAAACAATTAATATCAGTTGTATCTAATTTTAAATTCAATGTCGCATCAAATCATTCAAACAAATTTTGTTCCAAATCAAGCTTCAAAATCTTGATCAATCAAATCCAATCAGTCCATCATCATCTTGGGATATCCATCCTAATTCTCGTGTTCCTTAAACACTATCCTTGCATTGTTGTGTATCCTCAACAATGTTATCATCATCAATCCATCGATCTAATCAATCAACCTTAGCTTGGTTTTCAATCCCAAAACATAGCATTGATATCATCACACATATTCATATCCAAATCGTCAAAATCATGCGAAAATCCAAAAACATCCAAAACATATCAAAATCCAAAACAAGTCAAAATGTTAGAAAAAATCAAAAACATGGTATCCGAACTTCGTTGCCTCTGAGCTTAAACATAGGAAAGGCTAATATTTGATCAGCCCTCGAGACACAAAAACACAAAAACATTCAAAAAAACACAAAACACAAAAATATTTGAAAATCAAAACATTTGTAAAACATCTCGAAAAAAACCCAAAAATAGCCTCGAAACATTTCAAAACATCAAAAAAATTTAAAAACCCCAAAAATCCATCTGTCCCATTTCGCTTTCACCCACAATAATCTCATCCATAATAAAAAAGTTGTCACACTCACCCTTTGGCAATACAAATAGAAAACAACCACAACAATCATCAAAAACAAACTTCAAACACAAAATCAAAATCAAAACAACAAACTTTTAAATGCAAAACCAAACTCTTGATCATTCGCAAACATGTCAATCAACCTTATATCAATAGCCTTTCAAACAACCTATCAACTTGCCACCATCCACTAACATGTCCTAGGATGCATCCTTCCTACAATGGGAATTATTTTTGGCAAACACTTTGGATACTTGTCCTAAACAAAACACAACCCTTTGGCTAGAGGTATGAAGAACATTGGATTGTTTATGTACTTGATCTATTCTTTTTTTATTTATCTTATTGCGCTCATTCCAATGACCTCTCAATGATGTCTAATCAAAATGATTTAGAGAGAAAGGAATGGGGCAACAATCATTATCTTTTTATCTATTGTGCTTGTTGGATATGCTTGTAATATAACCTTGATCATGCCTACTTTGTTTGGTCTGTAGGGAGGGTGTTTTAGGTATCTTGTTGACCACATAGGGAGGCTTTCCTTTCTATGTTTTGGTCTGAGATGTTTGAAATATCTGAAATATATTTTGAATGAGGTTTCATATGTCAAGTATGAATAAGAGTACTCCTATTTGATTTCTGAATCAAATTCCATCACACTAGGTGCAACATCATCCTGGTTCTTTATACCTTGATGCATCATATCTATGTGTGTAATCAAACATAAGGTAAGTAATCCCTTTTAAAATCCCAATTCCTAATAAGCATCATCATCATCATTCATCATCCTCATCTAATAGTGTCTCGTAGATCATGGACTTGTTGGATCCTCTTGTCATCCATCTTATTCTTCTATCTTTACTTATATTTCTATCCAAGTATCAAGTGTGTGTAATATATCAAAATATACATGAGGCTACCCATGGTCGATGAAATATCTACATTATCAAATTTTTCTACATCAAACATTCGAGTTGAACTAGTTTAGATTTGTATAATTGACTAACATTGTGTTGTTTGCTCATGTTTGTGCAGGTCTAGAGCTACCATTCACACACTCTGATTATCACAAAAGATGATTGTAGGCTTTCTGAATGGAATGCCAAACTCAATGAGAATATTCTAAAGCCAAATAGCCTCAGTGGTGGCATTAACTGCCCCTCGATACTAACCTCTATTGATGAAAGAGTAATTGCAGACTGCTTCTTGCTCAACCAACAAATTGGACCAAAACTAAGAGAGAAGTCATACCCAGAAGTAGACTTGTGATCCTAAGAATCGCCTACCCAATTTGAATTTGTATGTCCCACCAAGTCAATATCCACACCCACTGCATAGTGAATCCCATAACTGTGAGTACCCTTAATGTAGTAGAGGATCCGGTTAGCTACTTTCCAATGCAACTCATGTGACTCTTGCATGAATTGAGAGACCATGCCCACATCATATGAAATGTCGGATCTCGTATGAGTCAAGTAGATGAGACTCTCAACAAGCTATCAGTGTAAAGTGCCATCAACCAAAGGTGAGGAAAACTTAGCCTCAAGTTTGACCCCTAATAGAAATGGAGTCAGTGCAGGCTTACAATCAACCGTGTGAAATATGGAGAGCAGGTCAAGTGCATACTTGGGTTGTCCAAGGAAGATACCCAAAGACGTCTGAGTGATCTCAATCCCCAAGAAATAATGCAAAAGACCCAAGTATGACATCAAAAAACTATCATGTAGAGAATTTTTCACTTCCTTGATGGTGGATGAGTGACTCCTAGTGATCAACAAGTCATCAACATTTAGAACCAAAAATGTGAGAGTGTCATCTTGCTACAAAATGTAGATGTTCAGATCAGAATGACATCGAGTGAACCCAACTGTTAGAAGGAAGGAGTCCGTCTTGGCATACCAAGCTTGAGGAGCTTGTTTAAGGTCATAGAGAGACTTCCAAAGATGACCCACAAGTGAAGGATCCTAGACGAACCCCGGTGGCTGCTCCATGTAGATTTCCTCTTGAAGGTCACCATGAAGAAAGCCACTCTTCACATCCATCTAATGAACTTTCCAACGATGTGTTGCAACTGTAGAAAGGACAAGTCAGATGAAATTCATCTTAGCAACTGGTGCAAAAGTCTCAAAGTAGTCAATCTTGGGAACTTGGGAGAATCCTTTTGCAACCAAGCGAGCCTTATGCTTATCAACCAACCCATCTACTGTAAATTTTTGTTGATAGATCCAATTGTATCGAACAATTTTTCTTCCTTTAGGAAGAGGGGCTTGATCCCATGTGTGATTCCTCTCTAAGGAATTAAACTCTTCCTACATTGCAACATCCCACTCAAGAATACTTGAAGCTTCTCGAATAGAATGTGGATCATAAGCTAAAGAAACAAAGAGATGACGAGCCTGCTGAAACTATGACCTAGTTCTTCTAGTAGCTGATGGATCACCAACCCAATCACCTGCTGATTCCAATGTCTAATGAGCCCAAAGAGGTGCAAGGGATGGAGAATCTAGAGGAGAATCATCAACCTCTAAATGATGAATAAGAGAAGAATGAGAATCCACATCATTATTGTCACCATTTGAAGTGGAGGAAGAAGAATCCTCATCAATATTAGGAGGATTGAGATCCTCTAAAGAACTATCATCATGATGCATAGGCTTCAATCTGATAGTGGAGGGAGAAGTGATAGGAGAAGAACTTGAAGGGCTCTCCTCAAAATGAACGCTCCTATCAATGAACAACTCATGAGTGGTAGGATGGAGAAGCCTATAGCCTTTGAAATCATCTGGATACCCAAAAAATATGCAAGGCTTACTCTGTGGAGCCATAGCCTTGCATTTCTCTACTAGAATGTGGGCCCATGCAAGAGATCCAAACACTCTAAAGTGATTAACTGTGGGTTTCCAACTAGTCCAAGCTTGAAAATGAGTTACCCCCTTCACAACTTTGTGAGGAACTCTATTCTAGATGTAACATGCATAGTTGATGGCTTCTACCCAGTATTGAGGTGTCAAATATTTGGAGTGAAGCATACAATTAGCCATCTCTTTTAATGACCTTGCATTTTGTGACACCATTCTGCCGAGGATTGTATGGAACTGTGTGTTGCATGTTGATACCTTATGAAGCACAAAATTATTCAAATTGGTGATTAACATATTCACCCTCATTATCTGTATGCAAAATCTTGATGAACTTCCCAGACTGTTTCTCTACAAAAGCTTTGAAATCCTGAAAATGCTCAAAGACCTCAGACTTCTATTTGAGAAAGTAAACCCAAGTGTATTTGGAAAAGTCATCAATAAATTTCAAGACATATCTAGCTATACTGAAAGATGGTTGTAGAAATTGTCCTTCCAAGTCACTGTGTACCAACTCCAATAGCAGTGCAATCCCCCATGCTTTGCCTTTATCATATTTCTCCTCAGGATGCTTACCAAGAATGCATCCTTGGCAAACACCATCAAAAAATTGAATAGAAGGCAACCCTATAACAATATCCTGCTGACTAAGTTGTTGCAAGTAATGGTAGTTTGAATAAGTGGCCAAACTGTTGATGCCACGAACAAATCACCTCATTTGAATGAGTGAGTAAGGCTATCAAAGGAGATTCAAGAAAAAAGTGAGAAAATTGATATAGTCTAGACTGATGGTCTACTTTTCCCATGACAACTGTAGACCCATTAAGCATTTCACAAATTACCATGGTATCTGGAGTGAACTCAACTCGCTTGCCAGAACTAGTGTGAGTGATCTAATAAATAGATAGGAGATTGGTTGACAAAGATGGAACACAAAGAACATCCTCAAATGTCCCTTCACTAACATCAACATACCCTTTCCC
This sequence comes from Sequoia sempervirens, assembly GCA_007258455.2. NCBI lineage: Eukaryota > Viridiplantae > Streptophyta > Pinopsida > Cupressales > Cupressaceae > Sequoia > Sequoia sempervirens. Next base: position 75,359,813 of record VDFB02000015.1, read on the forward strand.
ATGCACTTCAATAGGAGTGTCATCACCCATTAATATGGTAGGCATAGAACATCGCTCCAAAGAGGTAAAATTATCCTCTGATGAGGCCATATGGTGTGAAGCACCCGAGTCAATGATCCAAGACTCTAGTTGTGAAACAATAGAAAATAGGGCCTTTCCCTTTCCTTTCCCCTTACTTTTTTTTGTGTCCTTAGAAGACCCTTCTGATGAACTCTGTTTGACTGAATCATGCACCTTGATACTATTCTTTTCTAGAAGATGTGAAAGGTGATCAATTTTCTTCTTTCAACACTTATGCTCATCATGTCCAAGCCTCTTATAGTAAGAACACTTGACCTTCTCCTTCTTAGGTTGTTCACCTTTTGATGAAGAGGTCTAATTATCTGTTTTTTAAGTAGTAGATTTTTGATCTTTCTTCTTCTCTCCTTGGTTCTTTTGTTTCTTATCTTGCTTATTAGAACCTTTCTGTTCTTTTGTTCCTTGATTAACAACCAAGGCATGTGACTTAGATGATTTAATTTTACCCATGAGAACCAATTTGTCTTGCTCCCTAGTGAGTTCTACAACAAATTCATCTAGAGAAGGCATTTTGTAGGTTGAACCTAGGGCACATTTTGTAGCATAGAATGTAGAAACAAATACTGAATAGTTAGGAGCAAGTTTAGAAAGAATACTCAAGATCAGTTGCTTATCATCCTTCTTGATTCCACACTATTCTAACTACAATCTAATGGCCTTCAATTTTGTGAAGAAGTCATGTATAGTGTCAAAACTACTAGGACTTAACCCTATGAGTTCATTCTCTAATTGATGACCCCTTAACTCATCCTGCTTACCAAAGAGGATTTCCAATTTAGACCACACTTCATTTGGTGTAGTGGCAGATTCAATGTAAAAAAGAAGTTCAAGAGAGACTAACATGCATAGAGTACCAAAGGCTTCATCACATTTATTAAACCATTTAATCTTTTATGCATCACCTTTAGGTTCAGTTTCAAGTCCCATTGTAACACGGTGATATCCATGTCTTTTCAAATATATTATCATCTTAGATTTCCATTAAAAATAGTTATATGGAGTTTAAATTGGAAGTGTAGATGCATCCATGAGTGCAAAAAAGAAGATTGCAAAGCAGAACGAAAAGTGTGAAAAAGAAGAACACTAGACACCCCCCCCCTTTCCACTAGTTTTAAAAATCACCCTCCCCAAATATTACAATGTTGGCACTTTATGATCAGTGATTTTACAAGGCTTTTCCAGATTACAAAACTTTTAAGGCCCTTAAAGGCCAAAATTACAATTTTGGTACAAATTAATTTTGAATTTTTTTTTGAAAAAGAAAGCCTTGTAGCTGTGATTTACCCTTTAATATCTTTCCTACACCATTTTATTTTTGAAAAATAGATTACAAAAGTGAAAGATATGATTTACTAAAGGTAAAAAAATGCAACAGATTCAACCTGTAATATCTGATAGAAAGAGGCAATTTTTTTTTATCAAAACCTTCATGGATGGAAAATGCTCCTTTCCATCTTTCCGTCAAGTATTAGTTTGAGAAAATATGACGCTTGAGGCAAAAGTTATGTAAATTTGAAGAACAGTCCAAAATTTTCTCGTCATAAACGACTCACACCTATTTTTGACTTGATTTCTGCAAAATTATCAACTTTTTGCAAAAAGTAATGACTATCGAAATGGTTTTTCAACCCTGGGAATAAAACTGAGAAATCATTTTTTTTGTAAATGAGTGGAAGCTAGAATTTTGAAGCCAAAATGAAAATGGCTCTTGTAAAAATTTAGGAAAATTTTTACACTGATTTTTACTGTGTCCTCCAATCTTTGACTTTGGTGAAAAAAATTCAATCTTAACTTTCTAAAACCTTCTAGACACTCTGCAAATGCTGAAAAAGCCTCCAATATTACCAAAAAGCTACAATCACCCAAATCTCACAGGAACACATACATATATAAACCAGATTAAATAGATGTTTATTTTTCCTTTAAACTGTTCTGATTCTCCAAGTCATTTGAGGATGTAGGAGAAGAGCATACTTGGTTTTTGAGGAAAAATTCAATAATATATTATTCTCAAATCTGTCAAAACAAATTTAGAAAAACAATGAGCTATACTAGACAAACCCGCTCTGATACCATGTTGGATTCTGCAATAACTGAGACAAGATCTATTGTCGGTAGTAGATCATATACACTCCAGTCAACAAATGATTGAAAATCAAAATAGTAGAATGGAGAACAAATTTGAAAGAGAGAAAGAGAGAAAATAGAGACAACATTGCAAGAGATTTTGAGAAGAGTCTCGTCACTCTCACAAAACGATCACTGAACTAGCTAAACCATCTGAACTAGTGAAGGTTAGAGGAAAGTGCTCAATATATAGAAGAATAAGGGCAAATACATCCAAGAGGTGCATTAACTCCTACTACCCATAAAAGGTGGGAGGTTATCACCTACTTGGTAAATGACAAGACATGTGGCATAACCTCCTCAAGTGAAGACAAGAGAGAGGTGGCACATAAAGCTAGAAGAGGGTGAGAAACCCAACTACCCCATAAACTACTTAAGTAAAAATAGAATAGTGGTTATGAGAGGTGGCACAAGAAGCCAAGAGAGGATGTGTAACTCAACTACCCATGTGTGGGGAGGGAGTGACACATGTAGCTAATGTATTTCACCACGTGTCCTCATATTACCACATCTAATAAACCTAAGCAAGCTTAAATAATAATGTGTAGGAAAAAATAAATACCCCTAACATAAGAAAACTATTTTAATCTTAGAATAACATGAAAATATAGCCAAGATTCCATATTGAGCAATTCAGGATGTTTCAAAGTGAGATTGATTTTTGGCTTGCACATGATGGTGTTGATGTTTGACGATGGTCTCTTTGTTTCTTGCATAATCTTAGAAGGACAATATCCCAAACCGGTTTTTATCTCTTGCATGTCAGGCTCTATAGGAACTCGAATGCCTTGTTCTTTCTTTCCACATCCTTTACCATTAGAGCCCAATTGTTTCACAAGTTCATAACCTTGCCCATAAAGTTTTTCAATTTCTTTCGGGTTTGGTGGCTATTGATAATCTATCTCATCAAAGTTTGTTGTATAACTTGTATCTTCTTCAAGAGTGGATGAGGTAGATGCTTGTGAATTTTATCCCAAGTTCTAAGTTGACGTGACCATTGATTGCTTTTGTTTCTCATCTTCTTTTCTTGTGATTATTTATTCTCCCATAAATGAGGGTGTGAACTCCAAGAAATCCCAATCATCATTTAACAATTTTGACATTGTTTCCATTTCTTGTTTGTCTTCTTCTATAGGTTCTATGTTGGATGTTGGAATCAATGTACTTATAGGACTTGTTCCTTTTTCAACTTGTAAGAAACTTTCAAGCTCGAGGTCTATTTCAACTTGGTATACCTTGTTGTTATAGACATACTTTATGATATGATCACTACATGCATCTCATGAATCCAAGGTCTTCCCAAAAGAAGATTGTATGAGAGGTCATGAGGCATAACATGAATAGGAGTTTGTAAGGTATCCTTTCCAATTGTAATAGGTAAAGTAATCACATCGAGCGGTTTCTTTCCTACATTTTGAAATCCTCGAATCGATAAGGAGTTTGCTTCCATTTTTTATTTATCTACGCACAATCTATCTAAAATTTTCACACTACACACATTAAGGGATGAGCCATTATCAACAAGGTCATTTTTATTCTTATTCTATTGAATTGTTCTATTATCATGAAGGCATCATTTTTCTTTCTCAATTATAAAGGAGGCAGCTCATGTTGATGAAAGGTGATGTCTACATTAGCTATATTCATTCCTTGTATGAGAGCTGCTACATCATTTGCATTTGTACCAAGAGGAACCGCTACTTGTTGTAAGGTTGTTTGAGGCATAGTGTGATAGTTGGGTGAATTATGAATTAAGTCTCATAGGGATATCTTTGCAGGAGTATTCTTAAGTTGCTCAACAAGATCGTACTCCTTCCCACTATGCGAAGTTAAATGAGGAGCACTAGAAAAAATGGGATTAGGAAAAGGTAAGGTTGTCGAAGTTGATTGCTATGGTTGTAGATTGTTTAGAGTGTTGTATGCATGAGCAATGGTATTATTACTTGATTGCTGCAAAACATTGTTCTTAGGTGGATACAGAGTAAATTAAGGCTTGTTTTTAGGTTGAGGTTGAATCATGTAAAATTCTCTTGGTTTTGGTTCATCATAACAAGCCTTAGTGGATGGGCTTTGTGAGATGAAGTCCTCAAGGGCTTCATCTAACTTGTCAAATTCATCACTACTAAAAGGCTTGAGAGTTAGGTTAACTTGGAAAGAGAGATTTTACATTTAAATAACTATACTTTCTCCAAGTGGCCTAGGTTTTAGGTCTTGTCTTTGGTTTTGTTTTCTAATTTATGTCTAATGTAATCTAATCTAGATGCTGAAAATGAAAAGTGCAAAAACCTAATTCTATCCACAATTGCAATGAATGTAAATTATGTTATTTCTAATGATTTCAATGTAACAAAAAGAAGGAAAACTCAAATAGAAAATAAATAACAACAGCCAAAAGATTAAAAATAGAAAATTTAACTCTGTAAAATGTAGTTCAAAATTTGGACTAGGACTAATTCACCCAAGGTGGCGAATGAGTCCCAGTAGGGATTTATTTCAAAAATTTCTGAATTTTTGAGTTGTTTTTTATGTTTTCTATGCTATATGACCTAGATATGAGATGCAAGTGTAGATTTTGAATGACTTTGAATGAAATTAGATGTAAAAATACAAGCTATACAAGCTTTCACTGATGCAAGATTTGAAACCCTATAATGCAAATTAATCAATGCAAATCCTAATGTAATGTTAATGCAAACCAAACTAGGATGGAAATGCACTCCAAATCAGAATTATGATGTTCTAAATGCAAGTTCACTAAAATGAAAGGTGGAAAATTGGATGCTCTCCCACCTTTAGGGGTTTTAGGACCTAAAAGGGGGCAATTTTAACTTTCACTCAAGAACAAACCCTTGAGATCTCAATGCAAAAGAGAGAGAGAGAGAGAGATCTTGCAAGAGGGATGTTCTAGGGTTGAATATGATCTAATGAGTTCACCACCAAGTCTAAACTTGGAAAAGACAATGAAATGCAAGATGTAATACAAAACCTTAATTCAATGCAATGACCTATAAAATGGCTTAGAAATGTAAACAAAACAAAACAAAAAAGCAGAAAAGATGAATAGTGTGCACCTAGAAATCTGGAAGTGACTAATTGTAGCTCTGAAACTCTAGAAATTTTGACTTTTTGACCAACTGGGACTCATTCACCAACTTGGGTGAATTAGTCCCAGATTTGGAATTCTGCACGGAGGCTTGTTTTGGGAAAAAGGGTATCTAAATTTGCAAATAGATCTAGAAAACACCTATAGTGGGACTCATTTGCCACTCTTGGTGAATCAATCTCATTCCACCTTTTCAGGAATTTAAAGTTCTGATTTGCACTTCAACACTTTCCCTTTCCTTCCAACCTAAATTCTATATCTGAATATGTGAAAATACCTGCAAAACAAAATATAAAATTGATTTGCTAATGGGGGGTTTGCCTTGGTCAAACCCCTAGTTTGGTAATTAAACCTTGATTGGAATAATGAAATGTGCATGAAAACCCTAGCCTTAAGTGTGTCTAAGACTAAGAAAATTGAAACATGATGAAATCCTATTAGATAATGTGTAAGAATGGAAATGTGAAGATGAATGACTCACTTGAGGAGATCTCTAATCTCCCTAAATGAACTCTAATGATGCTTGTACCTTCCTTAGGCTGAATGTAGAGTGATAATAGAGGATGGAATCACTTAGGAAACAAGTCTTTAGGCTTGGCTTGATGGTTAGTTGCATCTCCCCAACCTAGAATCCATCATGATTCACCATAGACAACCATGATCAACCCTTGAAAATGCTATATATTGAATGGAAGTGAGTTTGAATACCTACAAGAACACTTTAATGCTGCTCCAAGACTTCAACTTTGCTTACTTTTGAAACTTGAATGCTCTTGTGAAAGATTGCTTGAAGACTCTTGATGCTTGTCTCTTGAAAAATGCTTGCTCAAAGTGCTTAGATTGATAAAAATGACTTAGAAGCTTGCTTATATAGGCATTAACACCTAATTGACCATTATTTAGATTTCGAGGGCAAACATCCACCAAAAATTTGAATTAAAATGGTGAATTTCCTGCTCAAAATTTAAAAAGACCCCAAATGGGACTCATTTGCCACCCTTGGCGAATGGGTCCCACCTAAGGAGACTCATTCGCCCACCTTAGCTTTTTGAGGTGGGTTTTCGGGATTTTTGGCTTTTTAAGTGATATTGTTAGGTTTTTAGGTGAAATAAGCCTCAAGATCCAAAATAATGGGTCTTAGGGACCTATAAATGATGATTTTATAAGGTAATTAATGCAAGGGTTCCAAAATAGGTCCAAATTAAGTATGAAATTGCCTCACTTTCAAGAGCGTACAATTTTCTACACTACAGTTGCTTGCAGAGATATTGAGCGATTAAAATGGTTAGTTCCTCCTCAAGGGCCATTCATTTCATAACTAGAAAAATATGAAATAATCTACACGATTCCACCACATGTTCTATGCTACTCAAACCTATACCAACCCATTTCAACCTATACAATAATATCTTATCAACCCATGAAACAATTATTCACCTCCCATCAACCAACTATCAAATATATATATTCAAAACTCCTTTATTCCACCTTTCAAAAACCTCCAACTTTTTGCTTCATTTCATATTGACCTCCTAATCCATCTCTTTGGAGCCCCTTCGACCAAGAGTGACAAGGGATAAAAAACTATCCTCAAAGGGTTAAGAAAGGGGGGACCAATCAATGAAGATAATAAAATTTTGAAGACCTTTGTTCCTACCCCTTTTATTAATTCATTAAAACGGTATCCTTTTCCCCTCATTTTGAAATGCCTAAATTTGATCAATACTAGGGAAAGGAAGATCCCTTAGGCCACAAAAAAAATTCATGTCTTTATGAGAGTTAGCCTATAGTGATATATACTTTTTGAGACTTTACCCCCATAATTTGGGATGTCAATCCCTAGAGTAGCTCATACACCTAGCTCCAAGATTCCTTTTCGTTGATCTATCAGAGAAGTTTCTAACCCACTTCTCATATAATTTTGGGCACGAGATAACCTTGTGAGATCTATGCAATGCTAATCAACATAATTGGGAGATATTTACCAACTTCTTACAATAATGGATGAATATTGTAGGTCACTTTCCTTGTCCAATCCCTAAAATAAATAATTCATATTTTGATCACAACCCTTTATTAGGAAATATGTTTTTATCTACAAGTCATAGATTTCAAGCACCAATCCATCATAATTTGGTAATTTTTTTTCTCTTAGATCTCTTAAGATACTTTGTTAGAATGGTATAGCCTAAAAGAATTGAGTGACCTAGAGAATCAACAAAGACCTTCCCTAGCATTCACCCCCTGTAAGGAAAGCTAAGGTGCGAAAGAAACTTTCCTAATGTCAAAACCTCAGGGAAGAATGCAGAGATACTTTTAAATTTTACAATTACAGTCCAATTAAGATGCACTTGAAAGAGATAACAAAAACAGAGGATTAAACATACACACATGACCACCAGATTTACGTGGGAAAACCCTTACGGGAGAAAAACCCACCACACCAAGAGAAGTCACTTTGTATTACAGTAATGGAGATTACATACAGAGATCAGACTTATCTTTCTGATGTCAGTTTACAATAGCATTCATAATGATCAACCTTGTACAAAATGTTACAATTCTTTCTGAATTAAATTCACACGCACTGATCACACACCGAACCATTCAACACACTGTTCAACCGAGCCGAACATCATCTACAACAGAGTATATCCATGTCATTCTTGTCTATCGAACTTCCTCACAGAACTGCCACAATGAACTACCTTCCAATGGTTCCCATTCAGCTTCTCTGATTGGTCGAACACAAGCCACGTAGGATAGTCTTCACTTGGTCAAAGGCGTTCACAATGTGTTGGCATGTCGGTGAGACACTAACCGTGTCTCCCTGATGCCACAAAGCCAGCATCTGATATCACCAAGAGTTCATCACTTTTGACAAGACGTTACACTGAGTCCAGAAAGCTATCGCTAAGAATTCCCCTTGTCACCAAGACCTCATACCGATGATCATCGCTTGTATCGCTATCGCCAAGACTTATCGCTATTCGATGAGACATCATAGTGATGGTCAAAAGGTCACAGAGACGTTAGCATTTCCATCGGCAAGACTATCGCTCTTTTGCCAAGAGATCATACCGAGGTTTCACAAGTTACATAAATGTGAGTATTCCATTGGCAAGAGTTTTCGTCTTTCGCCAAGACATCACACCGAACCTTCACATGTTATTCTGAAGTGCCCAATAGTCGGCAAGAATTTATCGCTATCGCCAAGAGGTTACACCGAAGATTCTGTGTGTATACTGTCGGTGAGAAATACCAACTGTCGCCAGAATTTCATAGTGAAGCCTCAGTGTTACCCTGAAGACTCCAAGTGAAACGCTTATCGGTGAGACTTTCCTTGTTAGTATGAGACATACCAAATGTCCAAGAGTCTCCCCGATATCCGATAAGAATGGCCTGTCGGCCAGAGATCTCCACTCGGTAGAAGGTTATAGCAAACGCCACAAGTCATAGCGACAACACCAGTCGGCAAGACAGAAGCAAGGTCATAGTGACCAAAACATTTCAACAAGGTTTCAACTACTAGTCGGCTAGACACAATGAATGTCACACCGACATGGCTCTTTCAAAGGTTTCAGCCTGTGAGATTGAGGCACATATTTCCAACAATCTCCCACTTGATGAAGATCACACAAGCACCTCCAAAGCACAACAAAACTACTAAAAATCATGGGTACTAAGGCCCATTGAATTTGCACACCACCTGAACTTGTCTGTGCTCACTGGCTTTGTCAATGCATCTGCAACATTCTCTAGAGTATCAACTTTTTCCAAAATGACCTTTCCATCCTCCACCACATCTCGTACAAAATGGTACTGTACATCTATATGTTTCATCCTGGCATGGAAAGTAGGATTCTATGCCAGACAAATTGCACTCTGAATGTCACAATATATTGTTATTTTCCCTGCATCAAAACCAATGTTAGAACACAAACGTTTTAACCAAATTGATTCTTTACAAGCATGTGTAGCTGCCATATATTTAGCTTTTGTAGTGGACAAAGCAACTACAACCTGCCGCTTACTCATCCAACTCACTGCACCACCATTCATCATGAAAATGTATCCACTGGTGGACCTCCTGCTGTCAATGTCCCTTGTCCAATCAAAATCCACATAGCCAAGAATGCTGAGAGTTCTCTATGATTCAACCAAGTTCCCATAGTAACACAGCATATTCTGAAGTGCCATTAAAATATATAAATACTCTTTTCACAGCATCCCAATGTGTTCTTCCAGGATTAGCCATAAACCGACTAAGTACTCCCACTGCTTGGGAAATGTATGGCCTTGTATAGACCATTGCATACATAAGATTGCCAACCGTACTAGTGTAAGGCACACTGGTCATGTCCTCCATCTCAATAGGAGATTTTGGACAGTCTTCGACAAATAGTTTCGTTCCCTACAAAACTGGAACAACTAGCTGCTTGCAATCATTCATGAAAAATATCTCTAGAATAGTCTTGATATACTTACTCTGACTGAGCCAAAGTTTTATACTAGTCCTGTCCCTAGTTATTTCCATCCCCAGAATATACCTTACTGCACCAAGATCTTTCATTTCGAACTTAGCAGACAACTAAGACTTAAGATCATAAATCATCAGCTTACTATTGCCTATGAACAACATATCATCAACATAGAGAACAATAATAAGCACTCGATCACTTTCAGCTTTATAATACACACAATGATCAGATTTTGATCTTACAAATCCCAAAGACAATACAAAAGTATCAAACTTCTGGTACCACATTCTAGGAGACTGTTTTAACCCATACATATATTTCTTTAACTTGCAAACCAGTTTTTCTTTACCTTTCTCCACAAAGTGCTCAGGCTGGGACATATAGATTTCTTCTTCAAGATCACCATGAAGAAATGTTGTCTTCACATCCATCCTGTTCGATCTCTAAGTCATACGCTGCAAGTGACAAAAGAAACTGATAGATGTCAACTTTGCTACAAGAGAAAAAATTTCCCCATAATCAATTCCCTCTACCTAGGAATAACCCTTGGCAACCAACCTCGCCTTGTACTTTTCCACACTGCCATCTAGACCTATCTTCTTCTTAAATACCCATTTACAGCCCACAAATTTTTTTCCTTTAGGCAAGGGCACCAAACTCCAGGTATCATTCTTTTCTAATGATGCCATTTCTTCATTCATGGCTTCCAACCAAGAGTTTGAATTAGACATTTTAAATGCCTCTTTTACAGTCCTAGGCTCATCAGTGCTAGAGATTAAAGCATAGGCACAAGTAGAATCTATCAAAGAGAACCCATACCTATCAGGTTTCTTTCTTTCATGAGTTGACCTCCTCACTTGCTGAGGCTGAGGTTCTTCTTCTTCTTCTTCAGAACTTTCCAAACTGCTTGATCTCTCCTTAGTTTCAAGTACATTTTGAATTTGCAATTCCTCTTTCTCTGGTGTTGGAGGAATTACAACTACATCCTTTTTCTTTTTAGACTTTGTCTCTAACTGCAGATCCAAGGTAGAAGGATTTAGCTCACAAAAGATTACACTTCTACTGTACATAACCTTCTCTGTATTAGGATTCCAAAGCTTGTATCCTTTTATGCCAGCACTATAGCCAATAAAAATGCATTTGACTGCCTTGTTCTCCAACTCAGATCTTTTCTCATATGACACATGTGCATATGCCTTACAACCAAAAACACGAATGTGTCTCAAAGAGGGCTTCTTACTAGACCACACTTCCAAAGGTGTTTTCTCAACAAGAGTAGAATTTGGAGAACAATTTATCAAGTAACATGTAGTAGCAATAGCCTCAGCCCAAAACTTCTCTTCCAAGCCAACACTACTCAGCATACTTCGTGCTCTCTCCATCACTGTCCTATTGAACCTTTCTGCAACTCCATTTTGATGTGGAGTATAAGGTGTAGTCTTATGTCTTTTAATCCCATGATCTTTACAGTACCTCTTGAATTCATCAGAACAAAATTCACTACCATTATCAGTCCTTAAACATTTTATTTTTCTTCCAGTCTGATTTTCTACAAGGTTCTTAAATTCCTTAAACCGATTGAACACTTCTGATTTACTTTTCAAAAAATAGACAAATGCTCTTCTTGAATAATCATCAATAAACGATACATAGTACCTTGACTTAGACAAAGAAGGAACATTCACTGGACCAAATACATCAGAATGAATATAATCTAGCAAACCAAAAGATTTATGAGGACTGGAATAAAAAGAAACACGGTGTTGTTTTCCATATATACAATGTTCACAGAATTCGAATTCAAGGTTACAATCTTCAAGCCCCTCAACCAGGTTTTTAGTCTTCAAGGTTTTTAAAACTTTCTCTCCAATGTGGCCTAGCCTTTGATGCCAGAGCATAGTCTTTTCTATTGGAAGTTTAACTTCCATAGAGTTTACACAATTAGGAACATTTTCCTCTTTTCCTCCATGAGTAGCTTTCTGTGACTTTACAGAGACACTGTTTCATTGAACAACATGTGCATCCAGCTTGTACAAGGTACCAACATGAGAACCCCTTGCTAGCACCATTGAGCCTCTAGTCATCTTGCAGCCATTTCCAGAGAATGTGACTTGCACTCCAATATCATTCAGCTTACTGACAAACAATAGATTTCGATCCAGACCTGGTATATGCATAACATCCTTGATCCCCTTCACTCTACCATCAGGGAATTGGATTCTAACTCTTCCACGACCAACTATTTCCAAAGTTGAATCACTTTCCAAATACACCTTTCCACCATTGTATTTTTCATACTTCGTGAACCAGTCTCTATAAGATGTCATGTGGAAAGATGCTCCAGAATCAATTAGCTAGACATCATCTGATGCCTGCGTAGCCAAGGCTGCAATGAAGGCGTCTACATCACTCTGAGAAGAATCATTATCAGAAGAGTACTTCTTCTTCTTCTTTTTCTCCTCTTTACAATCCTTTCGGACATGACCAGGTTGCCCACAATTCTAGCACTTCACCTTGGACTTCTTGCTAGGAGACTTTGATCTCCCTTCTAATTTTGATTTTGATTTCTTTTCCTTCTTCTTGCCTTTCTCTTTTGACTTGCCTCTAACAACAAAAGCCTCCTTCGCCATCTCAGAAGATTCCCTTCTCATCTCTTCTGACAGCAAAGAAGCAACAACATCTTCCATCTTGAAATTGGATGTTGTACTCCCAATAGCCATTACCAGATGATCCCAAGAGTCTGGAAAAGAACACAATAAAAGCATACAGTGATCCTCTTCATCAGTTTTCACACCAACAGATGTTAACTATGCAATCAGCATGTTGAATGTGTTCAAATGATCAACTATAGACCCTCCTTGCATTCTCAAAGTGTAGAGTTTCTTCCTCAGGAACAGTTCATTCACCAAAGATTTACCCTAATAAATAGACGCTAGTCTCTTCCACAAGGAAGATGCAGTCTTCTCTTCATGCACATTCAGAAGAATGGAGTCTGCCAAACAGAGCCTTATCGGCCCCTTAGAATTTCTATCTGCAAGGTCCCAGTCTTCTTGCTTCATGCCTATAGGTTTAGTTCCAGACACTGCAAGCCACATATCACGATCCACTAATAGATCTTCCATTTTGAGTTTCCACAACTCAAAATTGCTGCCATTGAATTTCTCTATTTCAATCTTTCCTGACGTGCTAGCCATCTCAATCTATAATTAGAATTACCAAAATTCTACAAGACTCCCACTGAACAAAATTGACTCAAAAAACCCAACGTACCTACAAGGATAACACAACTGGCCAGGCTCTGATACCACTTGTAAGGAAAGCTAAGGTGCGGAAGCAACTTTCCTAATGTCAAAACCTCAGGGAAGAATGCATAGATAATTTTAGATTTTACAATTACAGTCCAATTAAGATGCACTTGAAAGAGATAACAGAAACAAAGGATTAAACATACACACATGAACACCAGATTTATGTGGGAAAACCTTTATGGGAGAAAAACCCACCACACCAAGAGAAGTCACTTTGTATTATAGTAATGGAGATTACATAGAGAGATCAGACTTATCTTTCTGATGTCAGTTTATAGCAGCATTCATAATGATCAACCTTGTACAAAATGTTACAATTCTTTCTGAATTAAATTCACACGCACTGATCACACACCGACCCATTCAACACACTGTTCAATCGAACCGAACATCATCTGCAATCACAGAGTATATCCATTTCATTCCTGTCTGTTGAAATTCCTCACAAAACTGCCACAACGGACTACCTTCCAACGGTTCCCATTCGGCTTCTCTGATTGGTTGAACACAAGCCATGTAGGATATTCTTCACTCGGTCAAAGGCGTTCACAATGTGTTGGCATGTCGGTGAGACACTAACCGTGTCTCCCCGATGCCACAAAGCCAACATCTGATATCACCAAGAGTTCATCACTTTCGGTAAGACGTTACACTGAGTCCAAAAAGCTATCACTAAGACTTCCCCTTATCGCCAAGACCTCATACCGATGATCATCGCTTGTATCGCTATCGCCAAGACTTATCGCTATTCAATGAGACATCATACCAATGTTCAAAAGGTCATGTAGACGTTAGCATTTCCATCAGTGAGGCTATCACTCTTTCACCAAGAGATCATACCGAGGTTTCACAAGTTACATAGACGTGAGTATTCCATCGGCAAGAGTTTCCGTCTTTCGCCAAGACATCACACCGAACCTTCACATGTTATTATGAAGTGCCCAACAGTCAGCAAGACTTTACCGCTATCGCCAAGAGGTTACACCAAAGACTCTGTGTGTATACTATCGATGAGACATACCAACTGTCACCAGGAGTTCATAGCGAAGCCTCAATGTTACCCCAAAGACTCCAAGTGAAACGCTTATCGGTGAGACTTTCCTTGTCGATATGAGACATACCGAATTTCCAAGAGTCTCCCCAATATCTGATAAGAATGGAATGTTGGCCAGAGATCTCCAATCGGTAGAAGGTTACAACAAACGCCACAAGTCACAATGACAACACCAGTCGACAAGACAAAAGCAAGGTCACATCGACCAAAACATTTCAACAAGGTTTCAACTGCTAGTCGGCCAGACACAATGAATGTCACACCGACATGGCTCTTTCAGAGGTTTCAGCTTGTGAGATTGAGACACATATTTCCAACACCCCCACTTGGACATGTTGTCACAACTAGTTTTACCCCACAATGAATGAAACACAAAATATGCTTCTTTCCATATTTGCGTTGTTCTCAATTTTCACTTTTTGTAAGAATGCTTTTGCTATTAGAATGGTCAAATGGTGTTCATTTGACTATAACTAAGAGAAGTTAACATGGAGGGACCCTATATCCACTTGTAGATCTAGATGAAAGATTCCTACCTTCCATTAGCTCCAAGAAATACTCCATCATAGTTTGGAAAAAAAATCTCTCAAGGATCTTAAGAGATTGTGGTGCAACAATGTACCCTGAAATGATCAGGTGATTAAGGGAATGAACTAAGTCCTTCCCTAGCATTTAATCATCTACCCAAATATTTTTTTACTTGGTTTTTATCGATGATGCAAAAAATGAAAAATATGATTCTTTTCATATTTGCACTACTCTCAACTGACACTTTTTTGCAATAGTGCATTTGGACCAAGTGTAGATTACAAAATAAAATAGAGCATATGGGTCCTAAATCATAAGAATCAATGCCTTTTTACCATTTTTAGTGAATCCATCAAATACACTCATGTTATAACTTTATTTGAGAATTACAATAGAGAAGGAGAGGAAGAGGGAGAGGGAGGGAGAGGGGAGAAAAAGAGAAGTAGAGAGGAAATGAGGGAGGGAGGGAGAGATAGAGAGGGGAGAGAGAGAGGTGAGATACAAATAAGTAGAAAGGGATGAGTGAGAGAAGTAGAGATGGAATGAGGGATAGGTAGGGAGATAGGTCTAGAACTTTGGGGAGAGAGAGACAATGAAATAGAGAGGTAGAGAAAGGGAGATAAATAGGGAGAGATGATTTTTTCATCAAAAAATGTGAGTTATAATGTGCATGGGTTTATGTGAAGAGAAAGGGAGGCAAAATGGGATCACTTTTTTCTTTGCATGAACACACGCATGATATAACACAAGCATGTTATAGTGTGCTTGTGTTATAATTTTCTAATTTGCTTTCAAAATTTCCAACCCTTAGGGTTTGATTGACATTTCAATGCCCATAGGCATGTTTTTTACAATTTTCAAAAAATGATATAATCTCGACCATGCTATCCATAAGGTTTGCATATCTTTCAATGGAAAGTTCAAAATATACCATAATAATGTTGAAATCTCTCTTAGATTTATAACCATGTATGTTTTATGTTTCAAATATGTTAATTTTTTTATCTTTAATTTATTTTGCTAGTGTCTCCATTTTTGTCAAAAAGCTATGTATGGTATTTTTGACTTCATTTTTTATCCGTTCATCAAAATTTGAGAGAAATTGCATTATTTAAAACTAGACTCTATTCTATACATAGTAAAAAATTGATTTTCAATTAGTTTATAAGAAAATTAGGGGTTCAAATGCTCTATTTTATATTTTTCAATATGTGTCCACTTTGAAAATTAGTAAATCGTATATTCATTAAAAAAATAGCAAAAAAATCATGCATACACTACATTTTATTAGCTAATTCCTCACCAAAGTGATTTTTAAATACTAAAAAATTCTAACATTTTAGGGGTCTCACACCAAACACTATGTTATGTTTTTTTAACATAAATAAGAGAACTTTGTGTGCTGCTCCTTTTTGAACCCATTAATCCCCACCATTTAAAAAAAAAATATAGTAGTTTAGAAAGTATATTTAGAGCATTGTAACTCTTATTCTTGTTACATCTTTAAATTTTGAGTGTAAAAATCTTCAATTTATCACCCAAGATCATTATTTCCTAATTTTAGAAAACACTTGGCCACTTAAAACCCCCTTTTGGTCCCCCATTTCTAAGCACATCCCTTTTGAGAATATTATGTTTCTCAAATTGTGTATTCTATCATTTTCGACCTTTTTGGTGAGCTATTTTTCTATCAATATGGGAATATTCCATCACTTCAGCAAATATTTCATCTATTAACATCAACATGATGTCATGATGATGTCTATCGTACGAACAACCCCTTGGCTTTCCCTTTTAGCCGTCATTTTCCATAAAGGTGTTTTTTTAATTTTTGGCATAACTCAAGCATAAAAATTTGGATTTTGGTAAACAAGATATCATTGGAAAATAATTATGAAAAATTTCTAGTGGTGTAGGTGGTTTTCTCTTCTTTTTTTTGGGTACATTTAATCACCCATCAAAGATAAATGTTCATTTTCATCTCTCAAGCTAATAAATTTTGGCTAGTTCCTCCATTTTTCATGATTCTCATAGGGTTGGAAAGGTCTTATAAAGCTTCCAAGCTATCCATGTACTTTTTCCATTTTCCCCTAGGTATATTTTATTTAGATTTTTTGTTTTTTTACATTTTTTGAATTATTTGGACGTTTCAACACCTAGAAACCTTTTGTTTGCGTGGGATGGCTACATTTGGACTATTCTACATATATTTTGAGCATTTTTTCCTTTTTAAGTATTATAGGCATATTTTGAATACATTTTTCTTTTCGGAGGCATAGTAAGATAAAGTGCCACTCTTTTGTATGTTTCTTGGGGATTTCACATATCCTGTTGTGCCTAATTTTGTAGTCACACCACTTATAAAGTGTCATGTGGAGATTTTTGTGTTTGCTTAATTGTTTGCAATCACATTAGCATCTACCCTCATGTGTGTTCCTTTCTTTGCATGCACTTTTTTAGTTGTATGTACTTTCCTAAATATGTTTCATATTTTGTTTCTTCTCCTTCATGCACTACATGGTGACACATAGTTTTAGTGGACCTAGCATACCTTTCTCTTGTCAACATTTTGAGAGGTTTCATATTGTTGGTGCTAATGTTTCCTTGGTTTTACTTTGGAGTGACCTATGTATCTATTATTTATCCCTATGTAGTAGATGGATGCAACTATTGGTTACTCATGAATTTTGATGTGATGGATTAATGATTACTCACAACATGCCCCATGTTACTTAAACTACCCAAGCTAATAATATTATAATTTATCCCATCTTAATTATAAAAAGAGTTGAGAAGGGCTAGTTTTAATGTTGGATTGCACATAAAAGTTTGAAATTGAGAGGTGAAGTGTGTAGACACCGAAATCTGGTCTAAGCCTGCGACTTCAATATTCTTCATAATTCCAATTCTTCTATTGATTAAATAATTAAGATTATTTAATTAATTCACCTTAACATTAATTCTTCTATTGATTAAATAATCTTAATTATTTAATTAATTCATCTTAATATTAATTCGTCCATTGATTAAATAATCTTAATTATTTAATTATGTTACTAATTAACCTTCTTCCGGTTAAATTAAATAAATCATTATTTAATTTATTCTTTATCATATTTCAACTATAATTAAATAATTTTTTCTTAATTTATTTAATTATTCATTTTGAGTCCTTTCATCACTTAGTTAAATAAATATTATTTATTTAATTATCCTTCGAATATTGTCTCTTGAATTAAATGAATTATTTAATTCATAAATTCTATTTTAACACATTCTTCTATATTTTAGATAATTATGTGAGTTATCTAAGTATTCACTTTCACTCGACTCGACATCTATTTTAATCGGTCAGTTAACTATTCATTTGATGTCTGAGTGGCATTCTCGAGTAATCTCCTCGTCTAACCATTCAATCGTCCAGTTCTAACTCGTTTGCGTGCACATGCATATTAATTAAATATTATTATTTAATTAATTAAGTGTTGTGCGTGCGTTCGAACAGAGAGTTGCTTTAATCAATCTTCATCTTTGTCATGCAAAGATATTTCTTATGTTTTCGAATGCCGAATGAAGATTAAATCATTTATTTAATCTTTAATTCTATTTCTAATTTGAATCACTCATGTCATCACTGTCAGTTAACATAATGCATGTCTAATCAGTCAATCTCAACCGTCCGTTGATCTTTCAATCTTGGCCTGTCATTCGAATAATCAATTTTCTATAAATTGATTTGTCATTCTTCATTCCAATCTCTCTCGCGAATTTTGTAACTTTGGAGAGCACTTTTGTCTTGAATCTTCGATATTTTGCTAATCACTATCTTAGGCTATACTTGCACGAACTTGAAAATCTGAGGGCAATTATACTACACAAGCAAAATGGAGAAGGGAAATCGAGATGAATCATGGAAATACGTTTGGAATTGGTGAGATTGTTCTAGTTTTAATTACGTTTTTGACTTCCCATGTTTTTTGTTGCTTAACGAATGAATTTGCATTTTAGATTTTAGTATTGTATGCATGTGTGCTTCTAATCAATCTTCTTTGTTGTCTATTGTGCAAAGATTTTATTTGGCGTTACATTTGGTGAACCTGACGTGAAGACACCATCTTCGTGGATCCGTAGATTTTTTAATTTTTGTTTTTTACAGATTTTTCGTACGGAACGACGCATGTGAAGTTTCTGCACCGCAATTGACTTTCTGAACCGCATGTGAAGTTTCTGAACCGCAATAGGATTTATGAACCGCATCTGACAATTCCTAAACCGCAACTGGTATCCCGAGCCGCAACTAAAAAATAAATGACGCATCTGACTGGTAACGAAGCGACGCAATTGACTGGTAAAAATTTTATTTCTGCTTTCGGCAATCTGGAATTTTCAATTGATTTTCGTGTTACTGATATTTGATTTTCAGCGTGTGGCAATTTGGAGTTAACAAGCTTTTGCAGGATGATTGACGGAGACAATATTGAAAAATTACTAATGATATCTTTTGCAGGACGCTTGTCGAAGACCCTAGTTAAATTTTGAAACAGATTGTTTGGTAGCTTAGAAAATCTTTCGTTTGGTTAAAATTAACAAGTGTCTACTGTGTTTGGTGCGAAAGCAGAAGTTTGGTTACCCTTACGATTTGGTATATCGGAGTATCCTCTCCCCTTGCGCATCCGTGCGATCCTGGGTGTAAGAGAAATGGTTACCAACTCTAGAACTTGGGCCTGTTTTGGCGGGAAAAAGTACTCACCCCAGAATGACTCAGACCGGTAGCACCCTGAACCCGAGGGACTTCCAGCCGGTATATAAAAGTGGGTTCTTGGGGAAACCCCAAGAATCACGAGTGTGGTTCCGACGAGATGGATCCGAAGTGACTCAACCGCATGGATCACAATCTCACCAACGGAATGCCCGAATTAAATAATTCTTTTGTTGTAGAGACCAACCTATTTGTAGGCTGCTGGGTTTGCATTAGTGCGGTGGTACAAGATCATGCCCTAAGATACTACCATCGATCCCCTTGAGTAGAGATATAGCTTCGAGGTCATTTCAAAGAACGAGAATTGTGTGCTTGAGACGCACGAGCCATGGAGGGGAGCCAATGCCACCAAATTCCTAAGCTATCCGCTCTCGAGAAGGAAAGGTGTTCATCACCAATCCGGGGTATTTCGGTGAGCTATACCAAGTATATAAACCCTAGGCCTTTGGCCTATTAGGATGTGCTTGTATGTTATCACTTTAAACGATCTTTGAGTCCAAAATCAAAACTGAAAACACTTTGTCTTATGATTGTCTTTGATTGTCAAAATTTGATCATAGAAAACCGGGTCAGTTTAAATTTCATGTCACTAAAAATTCACAAAGAGTCGCAATTGTTCACCAGAAACACGCATCTGATTTTTAGAGTCGCATCTGTTAATTTTGAGTCGCATATGTAAGTTTTGAGTCGCATATGTCAGTTTGGCTCGCTTCTACTTTGAAAAAACCGCATGCGTTATATTCTGAGTCGCATCTGACAATTTGAGTCGCATCTGGTATATTCTGAGTCGCATATGTCAGTTTGAACCGCAACTGTTAATTTTGAGCTGCAACTGAAAATTAAACGACGCATCTGTCTGATTACCAGAAAATCAAAATTTACAGTCACTGTCCAGTCAACACGGTTATACCAGTTTCAGTGGTCTTCACACAAACAGTCTTTGAAACAGAAACCTGAAATGATTTGCTCAATTTTGCATCCTTTAGGTTCATTTAGTCATTACCATAGTTGTCTTCACTTAGAGTTTTCCTTCATCTTAGGATATATATTATCTTGCATTAGACTTCTAGAAAGGTCACTTTTACAAACTTTAGGATTGATTTACCATCTATACTCTAGAAAGGTCATAGTGTCAACAAAATCTGTCATTGAACCTAGTCTTATCATCTTCTACTTTGTCCTACAGAGAGTCATCCTAGCTCATTAGTCTAGTTAGGAATCTCAACTTGTCTTTGATCTTCGTCCTACATTGGTTCCTTGATTTAACTAAATTGACACCTTGGTTTGACTTTAGGCAGTTGGTCCCTTCATCTTGGGTTTATAGAGTTGATCACTTTAGAGTCTTGCTTAGACTTTGCATCTTTAGAGTCTAGACTAGTGTCATCCTAGAACATTCATTATTTGCATAAGAAAACCCCAAAAACATAGAATAGAGTCATACAGTTTCTAGATATAGTCTTGCATTTCCCGCATATTGAGCTTGTCTTACATGGTTGAAACTAGGTCTAAGAGAAGAGAGAGAGAAAACATGTCGAACCCAAACGAGTTTATCAATCCATTTTCTTCAAGACCTCATAAGACTTTATTACACAAATTCACCACTAGAAACACTCAAGGACATATTGTAGTAGAAGATATAGAAGCTGCCGCACAAGACCCTGAGTTTGCCTCTTTTGTAGATGAGTACCTAGCAAATGATCGTCAACAATTTTTAGGCAAATTTCTAGCTGAAGGTGCTACTTTACCTCCAAGATTTGATATCAGTACCTTACAAACTCAACCTACACAAGGGACAAATACTACGACTACTAGTACTACTATACCTCAGGTCAACACGACTATGCCATCTAGCACGTCTACACAGAGTACAACAGTCCATACGTCCCCATTTGGTATACCTAGCATGACATCGAGATTTAATTTCACTACGGGGGCATCATCATCCACTCCCACTGGTCCTCTTATTGGGAGTAAAAGACCTAAAATGTCAGCCCATACATCATATGTCGGTGTCACAAGTGCACAATCAACAACCACACCTACTGCTAGCATCATGGGCACCTTACCACAGTCGATGGCCATACCTAGTGCTCAAATCACTAGTACTATACCAAGGATTACACAAACAGGAGGCATTCCCTCCTTCCAATATGGCAATCAAAATCCACTCTTCCAGACTAGCAGTCAGGGTCCATTTACATCGATTCTGAGTCAGAACCCTTTCTCACAGATTGGTAGTCAGAATCCATCCACGCAGATTCCAAGTCAAAACCAATTTACGTCGATTCTGAATCAAAACCCTTTTTCACAGATTGGTAATCAGAATCCGCCCACACAGATTTCAACTCAAAACTAATTCACTGATTCCTAATCAACTTTTCACGTAGTGGTGCTCGAATCATTTACGTAACCTGTGTCAATCACTTATGCGTATACGAGACCGTATATTTACTAACATTCAATCCAACTAATTCTCATATGCCAACGTTCAATCAAAACCCATCACAAGACTTTGGATTTCAGAACACATACATGGATCCGCATAATCCTCCTAGCACATC
Source organism: Sequoia sempervirens (assembly GCA_007258455.2). Lineage (NCBI taxonomy): Eukaryota > Viridiplantae > Streptophyta > Pinopsida > Cupressales > Cupressaceae > Sequoia > Sequoia sempervirens. The sequence goes on from VDFB02000015.1 coordinate 75,381,812, forward strand.
TTTGACCCAAGTTGACGTCCTACAAACACAAATGCATGCGTTACAAACGCAAATGGATAACATGTCGGTCTCAACTAAGAAATCATTTTCACCAAATGACATATGCCCATTCCCTTTTGATAGATCATTGTACATGACACCTTTCCCTCACAGATATGTCATACCAAATCTTCCTAAGTACAATGGAAAACGCAATCCAGTAGAACATATCAGGGAATTTTCTACTATATGCATAGATGTCACTTACGATCCCACGTATCTTATGAGGCTATTCCCACGAAGTCTTGTAGGAGTGGCACTAGAATGGTTTTCAGGTTTAGATTCTGGCATTAGATCTTGGGGCAAACTAGTCGAGAAATTTGTGGAGCAATTCTCCTTCCACATTGACCATGAGATAAATATAGCACCTTTTGTGTCACATAACACAAGACGAAGGTGAAACATTCATTGCTTTCTTCCAACGTTGGAGAACTATTGCAAGTAGATTTCCTGTCAAGATACCTGAAAAACAAAAGGTTACCATGTTTCAAGAAAACCTTCATCCAAAACTCAAGAGTAACTTAAGGGTACATTGTTGCATATCTTTTTTAGAACTAGTAGAAAAAGGGGTGATAATAGAGAAGGACCTCATTGAAAAGGGTGAAATCAAAATGACAACGTCAAATAGAAACCCAATCGTACAAAACACCCCCACTGACAGGAACAGATTCTGGTCTCACAACAAAAATGTCACCAATGATGGGGTGGTGGATGCTAAAACATTACAAGCAAGACCCCTCCTCACATTACAAGGACCTCATACTTTTGCCAACACGCTTAATGCTGTCAATCAACCTCCTAACACGGTCTCAAATACTCAACGTCCACAAACAAGGAGATTCCAAAAACATGAGTTCACTCCCTTAGGGGAACCCATTGAGTCGGTGTTCAAACAATTGTTACAACACAACCTCATACAACTGCAGGAACCAAGACAATACGATCCAGGACAGTTTAAACCAACTTGGTGGGATGACAATGCCTTCTGTGATTATCATAGGACAAAGGGGCATAACCTACAAAACTGTCGACAACTGAAGAATATCATACAGGATCTTGTTGATAAGAGAATTATTGAGGTTAGTGGACAAAAACAAAAGACATCCAACACTGATCATCAAGTCTTCTCAGACCCACTACATGACCATGGGAAAGGAAACCGTCCTCAGCCTGAAAGTACTAAGACCAATATGTCTCACGTAATTATGCGAGTATCAAACATGATTATGATAGTGGCAAAACCATTCATTGCCTTCGTGCTTGATCAAAACATCAATACCATTACTATCAATGCTAATCCCGAGTGTGCAAACAATACTCAGCACTCAAGTTTACTATCCTGTGCCTCCATCATGCCAGAAACACCTCAACCTTCCAAGTTACAATATAATCTACTTGATTAGTTGGGAAGACCCCAGCCCAAATCTCAATCTTGAATTACAGTATCTCTCCAGCACTTGGCTCATCTCGACAAGGCTTTACGTAACACCACTTGCCCCTAATGACCTTGATGTCAATCGTCAGGAAATGTAGGCTACTTGACCAATAATCATCATGCCACATTTTCTGAACAAGACTATGCCACATACAAGACGAACCACAATGATCCTTTACATCTAGAAGTCCTTGTCGATGACACCAAAGTTAGACGAGTTTTGGTAGACAGAGGCGCAGGGTTAAATCTATGCACTTTAAAACTAATTAAGGCATTAGGTATCTCAGAAGCATGTGTAGACATCACTAAGAGTATTGTCATTAAGGCTTATGATGATGAAGAATGAAAATCAAAGGGGGTGGTAACACTTCCTATCAGAATTGGTCCTGCGGTAATGGAGACAAAGTTCCAGGTCTTGGATCTCACCCTCCCTTATAACCTTCTGCTAGGTAGACCATGGATTCATGCCATGAAGGCGGTCCCTTCCACATATCATCAGTGTCTTAAATTCCCTTACAATGGCACCAAAATAACTATAGATGGTGATCCCGATCCTTTTCAGTATTGCACTAATCTAAAGGAGATCCCTCAACGCCAAGTGCCAGTGAACCAAGAGGCCTCATCGTCCAATCCATCTTCTTATGTTGACCCGTCCACACTCACTCGAACATCTGTTCCACCCTCACTTCCTATTACTCCTAGGGTTGAGATCCAAGACAAGGGTTGTGGAGAGTATTACATGAAGACTTCTTATTGTGTTAGCCATTTGGTCCCTCCTAAGTCATATGGTTTACCTATAGCAGGTAGGGGACAATCTATGATCACTATACATGTTCCTCCCACAACAACTTTCACTAAATGGGGTGAATTAAGCAAAGAGGTTGTGGATACAGAAGATGTCACTTCCTGGTTGTACAAGGAAGATAATCAAGAACCCCTTTTATTTGCTCATATTCCTACAAGTCTATATGGAAAGGGTTTCAAAATCATGAAAAGCAAAGGATATGACGGACAAAGTGGTTTAGGTTTAAACCAAGATGGCAGAGTGGAACCAATATTTGTTTCTCAGTGGCCAAAAGGAGTAGGGCTAGGGTTTCAACCGATTCAGATTGGCGTTCCTAGTACTCCATCACCCTTACTTGAGGAAGTACGTGCTTCAGAAGATACCAAGACATCTCATGAACTAGTGAACCAAAATCATTGTAACTCCCCCGACTCTAATGATTATGAGTGGGATTCCTTATCCTCTACTTCTTCCATGGACCTTGACAAGTTATTTGGAGAACTTGACTTGATGTTAAGTTCCTCACCAAACCCCTTAAATTCCTGTCCACCAAAGAAAATGACAAAAGAGGAGTGTTTTAAACACTACTATTGGGAGTCACTTGCTCCTATCTCTTGGCAACCTCAGCCACTTGTTTCCGATAATCAAACCTTGGCATTAGGCCCACCTATTCATCCACCTAGACCTAAAACCAAGAGCAAAACAGACTTGGTACAAGACTTTTGTAATCACATGAATAATTCAATCTTTACCTTGACCCCATTAGAATTTGATAACTCGGACGATGACATGCCCTTAGTTTATCCCCAACTCATAGATTGGGATCAACAAGATACACCTGTCTTAGACACTTTTAAGAACGACAAAGCCATTGTTGAGTTCCTGGGATTACGTGAAGGCATACCTAACGGAGATCATAAAGCTGGTTTTACCATTGACTTGGACAATAAAGCATATTTTGGGGAATCTGTTCAACCCTCCAGTTGCAAAAATGAGAAAAAGAATAAACAAGATAAAAAGGATGAGTCTCTAGGTGAAAACCGAAAGGCACCTCTAGACAATGAAAAAGTAAAAAGAAAGGACGCATCCGAAGGTGAAAACCTCTCTGAGGTTCCCAAGGATGGAGGTTTGAACATTCTCCCCATTGCACAGGAAAAGTCACCCATGCTCGTGGAAGAATCAGTAGAAGTCAACATAGGCACAAAAGAGAATCCTCGATTGATTTATTTGGCAGTGTCATTGACAACACAAGAGAAATCGGAGTTCCACAATTTCTTTGAACGGAGACAGATAAAATTTGCTTGGTCATATGTTGACATGCCTGGGTTGGATCCTGAACTTGTTCTACATCACTTGCCTTTACAACCAGGTGCCAAACCAGTAAAACAAAAGTTGCGAAAAATGCATCCACAAATTGCTTTATTAGTCAAGGCAGAACTCAAGAAATTGTTAGACGTTGGTTTCATCAGACCTATTGACTATGTAGATTGGATTTCCAATCTTGTACCAGTTACCAAACCAGCTGGGGGCATCCGCATCTGCACTAATTTTAGAGATATCAACAAGGCTTGTCCTAAGGATGACTTCCCTTTGCCTAACATAGACATGATAGTTGACATGACAGTAGGATATGAGATGTCCCTTATGGATGGATTCTCAGGATATAACCAGATCATAATTGCCACTGAAGATCAACCTAAGACAACCTTCACTTTTCTGTGGGGAACGTATTGCTGGGATGTTATGCCCTTCGGACTCAAGAATGTAGGAGCCACCTATCAACATGCCATGACTACTATCTTTCATGATCTAGTACACACTTGTATGGAGGATTATGTCGATGACCTTATTGTAAAATCCAAGACACGGGCCGAACATTTAAAAGTTTTAGACAGGGTATTTCAGAGGCTGGAGAAGTATAATGTGAGACTCAACCCAAAGAAATGTGTGTTTGGAGTCAAGTCAAGAAAACTGTTAGGTTATATCATTTCTAAACGAGGCATTGAAGTAGATCCTGCTAAGGTGAAAGCAATCATGGACATGCCACCACCCAAAAATCTCAGTCAACTAAGGAAATTACAGGGAAGGTTGCAATCTATCAGAAGATTTATAGTGCAGCTAGCAGATAAGACACACCCTTTTCAACATCTACTTAAGAAAGGAGTCCCCTTTGCATGGACACCTAGGTGTGAAGAGGCTTTTCAACTGATTAAAGTATATTTACTTACACCACCTGTATTAATGCCACCTGTTGAAGGCAGACCATTGATTCTTTATATCACAGCAACCCATTCATCACTCGGAGCATTGCTTGCACAGAATGACGATGAAGGTCATGAAAGGGCAGTCTATTATATCAGCCGGACTTTGGTTGGTTATGAGCTCAACTATAGTAACATTGAACGTGCCTGTCTTGCAGTAGTATTTGCTACCCAAAAACTGAGGCACTACATGTTAAACCATCAAACAATGTTGATTGCCAAAATAGATCCTCTGAAATATCTTCTTAGCAAGGCAGCATTAACAAGGCGACTGGCCAAGTGGGTTATGATACTTAGTGAGTATGATATACAGTATGTAGAAAGAAAGGCTATTAAAGGACAGGTCATTGCTGATCAGTTAGCTGATGCACCCATACAGGCAGATCATCCATTAGTTGCAGACTTTCCTGATGAGTTCATATTCACATTTGACATAAACATAACATGGAAACTGTACTTTGATGGTTCACATACAAATCATGGTTCAGGGGCTGGGATACTGTTTATCACACCACAAGGTGATTCCATCCCTAAGTCATTCAGGATTGCATTTCCATGCACTAACAACATGGCAGAGTATGAAGCTCTAGTGACAGGGTTACGCATGGTGGTCAAGTGGAAAATTAAGGTTTTACAGGTTTATGGTGATTCTCAACTAGTAATCAGGTAAATGATGATTATGAGACTAAGGATGAGAAGCTTACTCCATACAAGCGCATGGCAGATAGTTTTAAAGAGTACTTTGACAAAGTCGAATTTCATCAAATACCTCATGTTTTAAACAGGGCAGCAGACGCCATGGCTACAATTGCATCACTTCTTGACATTCCTAACAACGTGCCTAAGTTTGAGTTCTTGGTAGAACAGCTTTTGATCCCAGCCTACGATATCCCAGATTCTGAAATGGTGTGTGACATCGTTGGTCCCGATTCCCCATGGTACAAAGAAATCTATGATTACCTTCATGCTGAAGTCATACCCATTGGCCTATCCAATAACCAACGTAGAACATTCCTCCGCAAGTCAGCCAAATACACCATCGTTGGAGACACCCTATATAGATCGCAGCCTTAGATAATACCCTACCGAGATGTCTTGATTCTACTGAAGCACAATCAACCTTGTGGGGTGCATGAGGGTATATGTGGTTCACATTCTAGCGGTCCTACCTTAGCCAAAAAGATTATGAGACTGGGTTATTATTGGCCTACTATGGAAAAAGACTCATATGTCTTTGTAACAAAATGTCGCCAATGCCAAGTTCATGGAGATTTGATACATGCCCCAAGACAGGAGCTTCGCCCTATCACGTCACCATGGCCCTTTGCCCAATGGGGACTCGACTCATAGGTAAGATCCACCCCACATCATCTAATGGACACAAGTTCATTATCACTGCCACTGAGTACTTTACGAAGTGGATTGAAGCCATTCCTATGACATACATTACCGACACACAAATTTCTAGATTTATCCTAAACTATATCATTTGTCGGTATGGTGTCCCTCAGTCCATAATCACTGACAATGGCCACCCATTTAAGAACCAAGAAGTCCGCCACTTGTGTGATCAATTTCATATCCAACATCACTTTTCCACCCCATACTACCCACAAGGTAACGGCCAAGCAGAGGCATCTAACAAGACCATCATTAGAATCCTCAAGAAGACTGTCAATGATGCTGGTTGTGACTGGCATTTACAACTCAACCCTGCCTTATGGGCTTATCGTACAAGTATCCGTACTCCCACTGGTGCTACCCCATATTCACTTGTCTTTGGATCTGAAGCCATTTTACCTATTGAGGTAGAGATTCCTTCCCTAAGGGTATCCCTGAAAGGTCATATTGATGATGAAGAGTACCGAGTGTCGAGACTCCATGAGCTAGAATTTTTAGATGAGCGAAGACAGAAGGCACTAGACCATCTTCAAGCATACCAGAATCGCCTTCTCTGTAGCTATAACAGGAGGGTTTTGAACAAGAACTTTGACATTGGTGACCTGGTTTTAATGGAGAACCCAAAGAATCAAGCAGAAAGAGACAAACCAGGAAAGTTTGAACCTAATTGGTTAGGACCTTATGTTGTCACTGAAGCTTTTGGATCAGGAGCATATCAACTGTCTACCCCTGAAGGCGAACCATTGTCCTCACCAATCAATAGTATGCATCTGAAAAAGTTCTACGCATAGCTTCTGGGAGTCCTTTGTCTTATTTAGCAAAAATACAAAAAAAAATCAAATCAAAAAAATTGTTATCAAGGTGAAAACTTGGCAAACAGGCGTCTTGGTAACACCAAAAAAATTAGATAATATGAAAAATAGTAAAGACAAATCATTCATCCATTGGTGAAAACCACTTCGGTGGTGCCTTGGATAGGTACCATGGTGAAAACCTGGCAAACAGGCGCCATGTGTACTCAACTTTGCTCCTTTGTCTACTATTATTCTACTACATTGTACATAGTCCTTATCCTTGTACATACTACCTATCCCTGTACATATCCCTTATCTTTCATATCTATTGCTTGTATATACCATTTATAATAAGTGGTAGTCCTTCCCATAACTTGGAACGATTGACATCGAGAGCATTTCATATCCCCCGTTTTACCCTATTCATAGTCAATTGGTCTTATACTCAACTGGGGGCAAACACTTGACATGTGTCATATTGGTCCTTACATTGGCTGTGTTGGAGACGTAAAACCATGAGAAAATCCAAAAACATCGCAAAATGACCTACGAAAACACAAAAACATCAAAAAACTTCAAAAAGACAAAAAAAATCAAAACATTTCAAAAATCCAAAAAACAAAGTCAGAGTCAGTCGCACTTGTCAGTCTTTGTCGTTTGTCGAACTACGTTGCCTCTGTGACTGGACATAGGCAAGGCCATCTGCCGATGTGCCCCCGAGGCATTAGGTCAGTCAGTTTAGGTTTGTCTGTATAAATTCATGAGTCAATCCATATGTCTATATGACAAGGTCATTGGTCGTGTCGAACTACGAGGTCTCTGCGTGTACAACGTAGGCAAGGCCATCACACGATGAGCCCCCGAGGCCGCACTAGGTCAGTCCATTAGGGTTCATCACATTCACTTTTACACACGTCTTGTATTTGTAGTTAGTCTTGTCGGTCAAGTCAAGTCGAACTACGAGGTCTCTGCGTGTACAACGTAGGCAAGGCCATTAATCGATGAGCCCCTGAGGCCGCACTAGGTCAGTCCTTTAGGGTTTGTCATCACAAACAGTCAATTGTCAACACGTCATATCAAGTCATGCAGTACTCTGGTGAACAAGTCAGCAATGTCTCTGAGTCATATCAAACAACTTGCCAAACAAAACAATTCAAATAGATCAACCAACCGTCTGCTACAGGATGTGTCCTTCTTGGAAACAGACGTTATCAAAACAATCAACCTATGTCTTATTCAGGATGTGTCCTTCCTGCGTAATCGACAAGGTCAAAACAATCAAACGTAGCCTTACACAGGTTATCACATCAACGACATCTGACTTAACGTCTTATATGATACATGTCTTTCTGAAACCAGGCTTTGTCATGCCTTATACAGATAGTCATAACATCGAAATCAGACTTACAGTCTTATCCGGTATGTGTATCTCTTGCAATCAGGCTCTATCAATCAAACAACTCAAACAAACAAATCATGTCTTGGCAAATATTTTACTGGCTTTTTGACTTTATGGCTTGTTTATCTTATCATTTATCTTGCATTGATGATTGGGATTCATGTTACTAGCTTTCTCAAGGATGTCCCATGAAGGATTTAGAGAAGCAACGACGTATCAGAATTCTATTTTCTTTGATTGTTGTCTGTCGACTGTCTTTTAACTTTGATTTTGAGTCATGTTACTAGTTTCCTCAAGGATGTCCCATGAAGGATTTAGAGGAGCAATGATGTCTCATGACCCGTCTTTTCTTTTGTCTGTTGTTTGTGGTTTGTCCTGACAAAAAGACTGGGGCAACTTATGCCCTTAGTATGAGTTAATGACAATCCTTGTCTGCGACTGTCTGTTATTAGCAAGTGGATGATCTTGTACACCTTGATCTATGTCATATCACGGTGTTTTTCTCCATTTGTATTAGTCCCGCCCAATGATGATAAAGTGCAATTCCTTTTATGATACAACAAAATATCAAAGATTCCTAATACTAACATCTATCTTCTGTCTTTCATTCTTGCTCCATCTTTCTTTCCGCACTAACAATTCTTCTTTCTTGCATTATGACAGAGTCCTGTGACACAAAATGGTGTACATCATCCTGCATCAACATACATGTTAGAAACATTCATACATATAGGCATATTTTACATCTGAATCACCATGGCATCATAGACAATAATCATTAAAAACCAATACATATTATAAGCATTTCATGTACAAATCAACTGTAAATACGTGCATCACATTACATTTGTATAGCATCACATGTCGTCTACATCATACATATCACATCACATGGCATCGCATAATCATATAGAATTCACATCATATAGAATCATACATCACATAGAATCAACATTATCTCATTAATTGTATAAACATCATAAAGTACATAAAATCATCCATCACATAGGCATGTCATATAAACATCACATGTATAAATAAAAACTGCATAATCAATAAATAGAAATGCATATCATCGGAATCGCCACCAAAATCATATATATATATATCACTCAACTGTGTCACATAACAATGTCATAAGGTATCACAAATACATCGAAGCCCGCAGGCTATAAGATCAAAATACAATGTCTCAAATGGATCTCAAGTAGTATCTCTATCCTGAGCTGCCACTGCCATCATGCCGAGAGTGTGGGGGAGAATGATGCTGGGACCCGGCTGATCTCTAAGCCGTGGGAGGTCTGTCATATGGCCCTGCTCTATGTGGCTGATCCACTCCCTCTGTGCTCACTGTCCGTGTGTGGGTCCTGGTCTGGGACCTACTACTCTGTACCGCTGAAAAACTGGGAGCCCGTCTCTCTAAGGGAACCTCTGCCTCATACAGATCTTGGTAGTATCTCTCCCTCTCGCCGGCTCTGACCAACTCTTTGGAAAATGCTACTGATGGTCCTATACATAATGACTTGAGCTCTGTGAATCTCTGCTCAGTCTCCTGCCGCCGGGCTACTGCCTGATCCCTCTCCATCAAAGCTCTGTCTCTCTCCACTCTGTAGGCATCTCTCTCTGCCATCAACACTCTCATCTGCTCCTCCAAGGAGGCAACCTGGGCTCGTAACATATCAGTGTCAGGCACCTCTGCCTCTGTCTCATCCTGACGGACCCTGTCTCTCCCATCCTCCTCCTCGTCTATCTCCTCTAGGATCTGATCCCTGATCTCTCTCTCGTGATCATCATCCTCATCATCGTCCTCCTAGTAGGCACCTAGCAATCCAAGGGCATCAATCTCTGCCTCCTCTCCAACTGCCTCCTCGGCCTCTCCCTCTGCCTCTGCTGGGATATTAGGGATGTCTGGGATCACTGCCTCTGCCGGCTGCTCGCCCTCACCACCTCTGGCCACATCTAGCATGGCCACATCCTCCTCTCCTCCTCCCTCCTCTCGGATCGGTGACAAGGCTGGTCCTCGTCCTCTCTGACCATGCCTCCCTCTCCTGCCTCCACGTCGGCTGCCTCTGCCATCATCCCCTCCATCACCACGGCCTTCTCTGCCTCCTCGGCCTCTCCCTCTGCCTCGCCTGCCTCTGGGACCTGTCCCGCGCCGCTCTACTGGCGCTGCCTACCCTGGATCTGTCAAGGTAGTCAGCCTGTGTAATGCCCACCACTGATCATAAGCTAGAGTGGTCCCTGCATCTGCTGGTCCGTCCCTCCATCCCCATGGCTGTGCCTGTAAACCATCAATATCCGCCTCTGCAGTGGCAACTGGAATCTCTGGCCCCCATAATGATACCTCTTGTGATGACCTGGCAAACTCGGCTCTCCCTAGAGGTACATCCTGTACCTCTCCAAACTGTCTCAGTACCCGGTCCGGCAATTGCCGCTCTATGATGTGCATATGGGACACTGTCCATCCCACCAAATACTGTGTCTGTCGACAAAATGGCAAATGCTCGCCCTCATCTGACCACACCTCGCAGCCTAGGTACGGTCTCCATGTAAACTCCTGCATCAGGTCTATAGCGTGTCTGAAATAGCCCGTGTCTCCAATATGGTGCTGTGTGGTGGCTCCCGCATACCGAAAGGTGTATGGCGCTCCACGAGCTAGATCTACTGTCATAGGTGGTCTAAAAATAGCAATATGCTCCCACGCCCATACCATCAGGACCGTGGTGCCGCAGGTCATCGACTGCGCCTCTCTATAGGCAATGTCATGCAGGTGAAAGTATAACATCCCCAGCACACACGAACCCCAAGCATATACAACTCGGCGCTCCAGCATGCCCACTAGCATCTCACCCCATCCCATAGGGAATCCATGTCCTCGGCGGTCCGGTAGTACTATACCGCCTATCAAGGTCGCCACTAGACAGTCTAACTGTCTATACCTCTGGGCCAACACCCGCCATTTGATCTCATAGTCGTCCACCCCTAGCTGTCTAACGTCAGCGTGGGGGTAGTATCTGCACATCTCAGCTATACCCCTCTGGGTATCATAGACTACCCGTGTGCCTCTAATCGGCAGTCTCAATATCCTATAAACATCCTCTAAAGTCACTGTAGCCTCTCCAGTCGGAAGATGGAACGACGATGTCTCTGAGTGCCACCGCTCACATAGTGTTGTCGGCAATCCCCGATTTGCCCTAATCTGGGGCATATCGGTCACGTGCAACAAACCCAAATGCCATAGAGTCTGTCGCTCAGCCGGTCGCAGGCTGTCTCTGAATCGAAACGTCGTGGGTCTCGACTCACGTGTGTAGATAGGGTCAAGTACAACCTGCACCAACATCATACATGCCTCATGTTAGCCTAGATCATCTATTCTAATGCAACCTGACTGTTGTAACATAAAATGCAAATGCGTCGTTATTTTGCAAATGCGTTATTCTTTTACACATGCGTCGCTTTTCCACAAATGCGGTTCACAAATTACATGTGCGTCATTATTAATCAAATGCGGTTCATAAAAATCAAATGCGTCACAAAACTATCATTTGCGTTGCATAATCTCAAATGCGTTTCTAAATAAGCAAATGCGGCTATAGATATTCATATGCATTTCAGGAAATCACATGCGTATTAAAATAAACAAATGCGTCTATGAATATGCACATGCGTTGCAAAATTTCAAATGCGTAACAAAATAAACATATGCGTTTATTCGCTAAACCTAAGCTAGCCGGCCGGCGTTAAAATGCAAATGCGGCTTTTCGCAGACACATGCGTCGTTCGCGCATACACATGCGGTGCAAAATAAAAAGCGACGCAGAGCTAAAATTGCAATAAATGTTTTAAAATATGCGCAAATCAAAACTTTTCAAAAGGTAAGTTTTAGGTCCATACCGGGGGGTCCGCGCCGGCTGGTCTCTGGAATGTCCGGATCCTGTATGCACGATGATGGGTGGCTGGAACTGGAGACATCCTCGCTGAAAGTCAGAGCAAATTTTGAAATCTCTAAGCTAGGTGGGTGCAAATGAATAGTTTTTCACCCCAATTCCAATATATACCTAGGGCTTAGGTGGCATTTCCTCCCTTCTGGCCATGTAAACTTCCATTTTCTATCATCCCGTACCCATCCCTCCCATTTCCGAACCCAATTCTGTCAACTACATTACATTTCTGCCTATCTATTGGACTAATCGGGCGCATTTCCAAATTTTTCTGAACATTTCAGAAATTTGTCAATTTTCCCGAGGGGGCATACCTTCACCTATTCTAATCTGGAGCACTACTGGGGCATATTTTTTATCGACTTTCTTTGACACAAAGCCGAAACGACATTGTATCAAAGAGGGGCAAATGTAGACACCGAAATCTGGTCTAATCCTGCGACTTCAATATTCTTCATAATTCCAATTCTTCTATTGATTAAATAATCTTAATTATTTAATTAATTCACCTTAACATTAATTCTTCTATTGATTAAATAATTAAGATTATTTAATTAATTCACCTTAACATTAATTCTTCTATTGATTAAATAATCTTAAATATTTAATTAATTCATCTTAATATTAATTCGTCCATTGATTAAATAATCTTAATTATTTAATTATGTTACTAATTAACCTTCTTCCGGTTAAATTAAATAAATCATTATTTAATTTATTCTTTATCATATTTCAACTATAATTAAATAAATTCTTAATTTATTTAATTATTCATTTTGAGTCCTTTCATCACTTAGTTAAATAAATATTATTTATTTAATTATCCTTCGAATATTGTCTCTTGAATTAAATGAATTATTTAATTCATAAATTCTATTTTAACACATTCTTCTATATTTTAGATAATTATGTGAGTTATCTAAGTATTCACTTTCACTCGACTCGACATCTATTTTAATCGTTCAGTTAACTATTCATTTGATGTCTGAGTGGCATTCTCGAGTAATCTCCTCGTCTAACCATTCAATCGTCCAGTTCTAACTCGTTTGCGTGCACATGCATATTAATTAAATATTATTATTTAATTAATTAAGTGTTGTGCGTGCGTTCGAACAGAGAGTTGCTTTAATCAATCTTCATCTTTGTCATGCAAAGATATTTCTTATGTTTTCGAATGTCGAACTGAAGATTAAATCATTTATTTAATCTTTAATTCTATTTCTAATTTGAATCACTCATGTCATCACTGTCAGTTAACATAATGCATGTCTAAACATTCAATCTCAACCGTCCGTTAATCTTTCAATCTTGGCCTGTCATTCGAATAATCAATTTTCTATAAATTGATTTGTCATTCTTCATTCCAATCTCTCTCGCGAATTTTGTAACTTTGGAGAGCACTTTTGTCTTGAATCTTCGATATTTTGCTAATCATTATCTTAGGCTATACTTGCACGAACTTGAAAATCTGAGGGCAATTATACTACACAAGCAAAATGGAGAAGGGAAATCGAGATGAATCATGGAAATACGTTTGGAATTGGTGAGATTGTTCTAGTTTTAATTACGTTTTTGACTTCCCATGTTCTTTGTTGCTTAACGAATGAATTTTCATTTTAGATTTTAGTATTGTATGCATGTGTGCTTCTAATCAATCTTCTTTGTTGTCTATTGTGCAAAGCTTTTATTTGGCGTTACAAAGTGTTTCAAGGAAATAACACCCTATAGAACTCAATTTCATAGCTTCATAATTAGTAATAAGCGTAGTATAATCCACAAGGTTTTTAGTGAAATTAATAAGTAAAGAGGGTTGTGCCATCATACAGTTATTTCATAATGAAACAGTGGGAAAACCTAAAAATGTTAGCAATCTTAACAATAAGATAAGTCAAATGTTTGGTTTGATGATAATTAATTGAGATTGAAGATCTAGGAATTGACAATATTTTACTTTTATTTGGTTAAAATAATGTGATTAGAAATATGGTAATTCATTCAATGTGAAATGATATGTTGGTGCAAGTAATATTAAAAGGTTACTAAATGTGAGGATAAATTTTGATGTTGATAGTAGGTGTTTCTCCTAGAGCAATAATGGATGTTTTTCTCAAAGCAATAGTAGGTATTTTCTCCAATGTTAGTGTAGAGGAGGGGATTCACTAATCCTATGTCTCTAGGACATAGAAGAGATCCCAAAGGGATTGAATTACCCTCAACTACCTCATACTACCTAATGAGCTGAAAAGGAAGGGAAAACTAGACTCTGCTTTCCTTATGTTTTATGATAGATGTTTTCAAGAAATAGGTGAGTAGACCTCAGAGGTCTTAGACTACAGACCAAATGGCTCTCTACTAGAGGATGCTAGTGCATGAGTCAGACTACAACGTGTCATGTTGGAATCTCATATGGATGAAGATTTGGGTTTGTAGAATGAAACTCATAGGGTTTGTTAATGATTCGAGTGTTCAAGTTTAACATTTAACGGAGAAATGTGAAAATGTAGAAAATAACAAGAAGAATACCATAACTTGGAAAGTAAACTATTTGAATAGTAAAATGACAAAAGGAGAGAAAAAAAAAGACCAACTCACAGAAAGTTCAGTTCTCCAACAAGCTCCCCTCATGAACAAATTGTACCTACACACAAAACAACAAAAAAATGTTGTGGCTATCTTTTGGAGTTTTCCTTAGTAAAACCCTTGTTTTGGTGTTTCTACCTCCACGGATAGTCAATATACCATAAGATATAGAAATAATAAAGAAATAGAGAGAGTAGACACAAAAAAATAGAGTGCAAAGATAATCTAGATGCTACTCTATAAACAAGATAATGCAAATAAGTGAATAGATGGATATTATCGTCCTTTCTACATGCTTGAGAAGCTGAGAAAGGAAGGAAGAGAGAAACACAACCACACCAATGGAGTGAATCTTTGAAAACCTACAATAAACAATAGTGAAGGAGCAACAAAATGGTATAGAAGTGAAGTGCAAGTGGAAGAGTGAATAGAAGTGAAGTATGAAGTGAGAATCAATTGATAGAATGAAGGAATGAAGTTCAAAAGGCTATTTAGGAGGAAAAAGGCCATTTTTGGGTGGTCAAGATTCATAGGGACGTTATGATTTGCAAGTTGATAGAGAATCATAACACCCCCAACGTCCATTGAACTAAGAATCTTGTCAGGATGCTAGCGTGATGCACAAACATCTACGCAGCGTGTGGGCATCCCCAACAAAATTCCCTCGTGGATGGAAAATGATAAGGAAACATGTGAAATGTGAAGCTAAGGTGGTTGATTTTTGTATTTTTGAGTTTGTAAGGCTAAAGTGAGGTAATATAATGGGAAATTACACTAGGTGCAATTTTATGCCATTATATTTTCCCCCACTTTAGTGAGCATATGTGTCAGTGCATATTTGAGCTAAAGTAGAAAGAGGCTAAAGAGAATATATACTAAAAAGGAGAGGAATCATTCCTTTAATCTAGAATACATTGATATGAAAGTGGATGAGCTCCACCAGGATGTGAAGAGGATATGAGTTTTTAATCTTGTAAAGCTAGCTGTGATCTCACCACAAACATGTCAGCTACAAACAAACATGTTAGGCGAAGAAGAAAATCATAATAGAAACCATTATAAGACACAATAAGACACCATAAGAGACAATTTTATCAAATATAAGATAGGCCTATGGCTGTTACAAACTATGTTGCAGAAAATTAATAGAAAACACAAGTCTAGTCAGGTTGCCTCCAAGCTAGATACCAAGATATAAGATATCAAACATCGAGACATAGGATATCAAATATTAGACACAAGACACAAATTTTAGGACACTAGAGAATTCTTTTAAAAAGAAATATTTCATGAAGGAGCTCTTTTGATAGGAACCCTTTTCTAAAGACATCAAGACACCAAGGGACCCTCTTGAAAGAATGCTTTGAAAGATACATAATTTTCCCCAAGAGTTATGTCATCAAGGAATCATTTTGAAAGATTTTTTATAAAGGAATCTATTTGGGAAGGATGCTCCTTTGAAAGGAAAGTTTTTTGATCCTTTTGCCAAGGGATCCTTTTGAAAGAAATTTTTTCGAAGGACTTCTTGTGGAAAGAATACACCATTTTGGAAAATGAGGGATTTCAACAAGGGATTCTTTTGTTAAGGAATTCATTGTAAAGAATTCTCCTTGTTGGAAATTAGACAAGTATGATATTGCCTCTTAGGATGATGTGTGCTATGTCAAAGAGCACATGGCATCCTAAGGAGAAAGAAAGAAAAGATGTTGGGGCATGAAACACATAGTGAGATGTATCAATGGTATGTTGCCACACACTTGAGGGACAACACATTGAAACCACAACATCATGAAGTAGAAAAGTAGAGATGAAGAAATCAAGATACAGGGGGATTTGATAATTTAGGGTTAGAATTGTCCATAGATATAGATAGATATAATATATTATACATATGTACTATCATTAATCACCAAATTTCTGAGAACATGAAGAATGACACATGAAGACAAAGAAAAATAAAAATCATGTCAACATGGAAGAATGTGTAAATGCATCCAATGCTTTGCATCGTCTCCAATATCAAAAAGAAAGATTACGACACAAAAAAATTATGACATAAATAGAAGAAGTGTACAAAAAAAATTTGCACCTATGTCTAAGTACCTACAAGGGTAACAAGGGTCCTCCAAGAAGAATAAAAAAACATCAAAAGAGCACTGGGGACACACAAACAAAGAAACAAAACTAATCTATAGATGTAGAGGGAGGCACTACCCTGTTCCTCATCAACCAACAAATCGTCCTACTCCCAATCAGATTATTGTAGGGGGGGAGGATGAGCCTGTCATGGAGGGATAGAAAGGGTAGCACCCTCTGAATCTTCTACAACAAGATCAAAGGAAGAAGGCCACTCAAGGTCTTCTTCATCGAGCTCCTCTGAGGTGAAGGTCATCAATTTTACAAAAATTGAAGACAAAGTTGGGATATCATTGAACTAGAAGGAAAATGGGTTGGGGTTAAACCACTATTCTCCTTTGGTCACTCAATAGTGTCCTAGGAACCCAAATTGGATTGACTATCAACCCAAAGGTGAGTTAATTCTCAACAAGAATACCTAGGAGGGGTTCTTTAAGCTTTAGAGGGTTCACCACCAAGCAAAAGCTTGGAAAAGACAACTTAACATTTAACTCATAAAACCTAGCAATACAGGCCAAATAATGAATGAAAATGATGAAATTAAGCAACAACAAGTTAGGATGTGTGTACTTGGGAAGTCTAGAAATGTGATGAGGATTCTAGAAATGAAAAAATGTTATCAAAATATGTTAGGGAGGACTAAGATTCCCCTACTATTGTCTTAGTCTCGTTGCTATTTTTTGGGTCAGATGCAGAATCTTTGGATGACGGAACAAGATCCAAAAGAATATCTACAAAATTCCCTTGGGAGGAATAAGATTCCCTTGATGCCGACTTAGTACCATTTTGAATTTTTGAAATCTCTAAATGTGATCCTGAGGTCCAATTCTTGCACTTCTTCTTAGATTTCAGGTTCTGAAACTTCCAAATCTAGCTTGTAGGTGAGTTTCCATGAAGATGATAAATTTGCATTGCAACTTTTCAACTTTGCAAATTTTCACTTGAAATGATCTTCAAGACTTCAACCTAAATCTACAAACACAAACATGCAAGAGAGGAAAAACTTGTTGATTGTTAGTATATGGGGGTTTTCCTTGGTCAAACCCCTTGTTGGTAATTAAACCTTGAAATGAGATGCAATAAAGGAGGGAAATGATGAATGAACAAAGTACTATAAAATTTGCAAACTTTTGTGAAGTGGCTAGCTTGAATGTAGATCTTGAATCAAAGGAATACTTGATAGATCTTGACTTCAATTTATTGCTTGAATCAAAACCATACATCACAAATGTTAGCTCAAAAACACGCATGATGCAAGAATATCTTTGATAGGATGCTTGAATCTTGATGATGAATCCAAATTCTTGATGAATTTCTCTTGAATTCTCTCTTTATCACAAACTTGCTATTAGGAATGCTCATTCAACTTTCTAGATGATAAAATGAGTGAAATAACCTTGTATTTATACTTATCTATGATTAATATCCCAAAATTACACCACAACAAGCCAACATATGAATTCATTAATTAAAGGGGGCTAAATCCTACGAAGATTTGAAATTAAATCTCAAAAATAACTTGAGGGGGACTAAGACACCCTAGGTGGCGTCTTAGTCCCAAGGCATGAAACTCAGGGCATAGACTCCAAAAAGGGGCCCATTTAAGGTTCCTTTGAAATTAGGGTCCCAAGACCTTTGAGGGATAAAGATGCCCTAGGTGGTTTCTTAGTCCCGACCAAAAAATTAGGGACACGTAGTCAAAATCATTAAATTATCATTTCCCCTTTGATGTTTGTTAGGATTAGACATAAAAATATATAGTTTTTAGGCTTTTGGATGCAAAATAAGACTAATTAAGACATAAATAAGGATAAATAAAGAAAGGTGGGCCCAAACAAGTGTGAAAATGCAAGGGTATGCATTTTTCTACACTACAATCATCCACTGAGTTGAACATGCACTTCTCAGGAGTGCCTTATGTCAATGTAGCAGGAGAAGGGTGAGGCACTCAAGAGTCACTTCCAACCTTGGTAAGAGGGGCAACATGAACAACTCCAAGGAAGTAGGGGTTATCTCCATCACAAGGATGGTGCAAGCTAAAACAAAACTAGACTCCAAAGAAGATGATCCTTTCTTACAAACATCACTCAAGGTGAGTTCATCCTCCAACTTGCGCTTCAACAAAGGATGTTGAATCCCCCATAGATGAAGTAGAAGTAGAGGAGGAAGAAGAAGAATCCACAGAGGACACCACCTTTGTGTTAGACATATTGAATGGCTGCAAAAAAAATTGTCTAGAAGGGACATGAGGAGAGGAGGCTCCATTGAGGGAGTGATGAATACTTGCACCCTTTTGAGGTGAAAGCCATTAGGACATGAGGAGAGGAGGATCCACAAAGGGAGTGATGAATACCTACACCATTTTGGGGTGAAAGCCATCAGGACCTTCCAGAAGAAGAACAAAATCAATGGGAATTGAAGTGGAGGAGACATTAGCAGGTGGAGCAACAAAAGAAGTAGAAATGGAGATAGTGTGCTCCTCCTCTATCTTCTATGAGGTAGCATGCTCTGTAGCTGGAGTCTTTTTTTGGCACTTACGCTCATGTGCAAGCTGGCTACACCAATTATAAGAAGTAGAGGATGTAGCCTGAGAAGAGATTGGAGGCTGCTTCTGCACTATAGGAGAATTCTTCACAACTGTTGTTAATGGAAGAGTGGTCTCTTGAGTAGGAGCAGGATGAGGATGCACAATATAAAAATGGTGACAAGAGAAATAGAGGCAAGAGCCTTAGTAATGGGCCTCTTCCCATTCACCACCCAAGGGACAGGTGGAGGAATAGTTAGAGGCCATGGAGGTTGAGACATAGGAACACCACCGCAAGAACACTTTCCCTTGCCATATAGGGTGGGTCAGGGAACCTTGGGTAGAACAGGCAATTGGAAAGCCTAACGCTTTTACTTTTGCCACATAGGCATCATTCCACTTGCCATGTGAGGCACATAAGTAGGAAATGAGGATGCTACCATGGGTCAAGAAGAAGTAGATGGTGAAAAAGATGTAGAAGGGGACGACTCCAAAGTGAGAGCAAGCCTCTCCTTCCCTTTTGACAGGGCAGAGGAGACAATTTTTTGTTGAGTGAGCATAGAAGCCTTCACAAAGGTAGCATAGGGAGAAATAGGAAAAAAATATTTTGATACTGAACCCCTAGTCTTATACTTAACATAAGCTTGATACAATAGATCTCCCATAGGAGGGAGGGGTCTAACTAGGTCAGGCCAAAAGTGATCCAAAGAAAAGGCTCCACATGACACTAGTGGTTTATAGCTAGTATCATGAAAAATATGCATTGTGCCCTCATGGGGGAATTTCAAACACTTGTGGATTATAAAGGTGACTACATTCATTGAGGCTAGCCATGGAATTCCTAGCCTAGCCCTAAAAATTTTGAACTCTTGAATCACTACAAATGATACATCCACTGCCTTAGGTCCTACTAGGACCAACAGAGAAATGGTGCTCATAAGGGAAACAAAAAGTTCATCATGATTATGGAGAGTGGTCTGCAACTCATCATACTTCTCCTTATGAAGATTGTTAATGAACAAGGCTTCCTTCGTTATTACATCCACTCAGCTCAATAGATCAACCATAATGCTAGTCACAATATTACCATTATTCCGGGTGAGAATATACAATGGAGAGGGCTCCTTGTTTAGTTGAAAATCATGTGAGGTAAAAGTTATGTTAGGAATAGAACTCACATTTTTTGTAGGAGGAATACACATGAATGAGACCATATTCACATACTTAGATGTCACTAGATTAGAAAACATAGAGGACTATGTGACCAGATTGGAAGAATGATAAGGAAATGGATCTATATATAAATTTATAATTGGTTGTTTGGCTTGGCTATAGATTTATTAGAGTTTTTTTCCTTCCATCGAGATGGATAGTCTCATCTTCAATGCAATCCTGAATCTCATGATGTAGGTGTATGCACCACTCAATATCATATCCGTGTATCCAATGGAATTGACAAAACTAATGTGTATCATACCATTCTGGATAAGGCTCGGAGAGAGGTTGGATCTCTGGTAATGTTAAAAATTTACCTTTTAATAGTTTTTCTAGAATATTGGTATAGGATTTAGATAAATTTATAAATTTTCTATTGCATCCTATACTCTTACCTTTATGAGCATAGACCATGTTTGCAATGGCCTTATTATTTCTTACATCACCAAAAAATGATAGTACTGACCAAATATCTTGATGGGAGTGTGAGGATGAAACCCTGAACTGAGTGACCATATATTGGTACTCACACAACACTGCACACAAATATAGAAAGGAAGGATACTTTATTAGGAAAAATTTTCTTGTAGCAATTTTTGCAAGTTCTTGATGAAAATATTTTGGACATCAGAGTCAAATAGGGGATAAGAAATATGAGAAAATAATGCCTAATAATGAGCAATTAAATTAGTAACCTTTTCATGGTTCCCCTGCTTACATTAGATGAGATTAGCGAATGCAATCTTTGGCCTAATATTAACATGGAACTGTCTAAGGAACTGATTCACTAGCTAATCAAATGAGAAGATAGAATTGTTTGACAAAGAACAATACCACTCAAGAGCAACATCCTTAAGAGAATATGGAAAAATATTTTTCATCAGAGCATCATGGTGGAAGAAATTAGTTCACATGGTATTGAATATCGACACATGCAACCACGACCCCTATACTTATCAAACTTAGGAATCTCCATCCCCTGAGGGATAGGAATGTTCAGGATGGAAATAGGCAAAGGACTATGATGAAAGAAGGGTTGGAACATGGGTTGAGCTAAAGAAGAGTTGGTGAGTTTTGCTAATTGGTTTTGCATTCATCCCATGTTTTGTAATAAATCATTCAAGATAGGATTAAAAGACAAGACAAGACCAGAGGAACCACAATTAGAGCCATCAGAGCCACAAGTCCCCATATCGATAGAGCCTCCAACACCAAGACTAGTATGGATTCTAGTATTACCACTAGAAGCAGAAACATTAAGGGTAGAAGAATTGATACCTAGAGGTACCTTGTTTACCTTGACAATGTGGACCTACCCAAGCATAGAGGTGGTGTTGATCGAAGGACTAGTCTTAGCCATACATACTGACACTTCGGGTATCAAGAATTCTACCTGTTTCTCAACAATCTCGAAGCCAACATATCAGTGACACCCGAGTTAGAATTGTAGGCTGGGACATGGGTATCCATAATGTTTGTGATACCTCAAAGAAGTTCTATACCTCTCTCATCCTTGTCCAACATGCCTCTCAATATATTAACAACAGTAACCGCTTGAGCAAAACTTTAATCTTTTGCCAAATACTTCTCAAATTCCTTAAGCCTTCTTTCTAGGGAAAGGATTTGATCCATAGGGACCTTAAGAGAAATATCTTCCTCCATATAAGAAGTGGAAGGAGAATCAAGGGGTGCAGGAATACTAGTAGCAACTTCCCCAAAGGCCCTTGAGAATCTAGTAGACATCCCTGAGACTATGTCTTCAAAATATGGACCAGCTTGAATAGAAGCGACCTTCCTAGATTCCATTTTTGTATGTTGAAGACTCCTAACAATGAATTTGGATAATTGTATATTGGGTCATAAAGATCGTAAAATACTCATGACACACTAAGTTATAACACACCCAAGATCCGAGAGAAAAATATTTGACACAATGAAATGAAAAGGAGGACATTCACGTCAGGTTCACCAAAATGTAGAGGGGATTTGCTACTCCCAAGTCTCTAGAAAAAAAAAGAGCCTAAAGGGAGTGAATTTCCCTCAACTACCTTAGACTACCTAATAAGCTGAAAAGGAAGGGAAAACTAGACTCTATTCTCCTTATGTTTCATGACATAGGTTTTCAGGAAATAGGTGAGAAAACCTTAGAGGTCTTAGATTGTTGACCAATTGGCTCTTTTCCAAAGGATACTAATGTGTGAGTCATACTATAGCATGTTTCACTTACATCTCAGGTGTGCACTAGCATCTCATGTGGACAAAGGGTTGGGTTTGTAGAATGAAACTCAGAAGGTATGCTAATGACCCAAGAGTTCAAGTTTGACAGTTTAACAAAAAATGTAAAAAATGCAAAAAACAACAAGAAAATTACTATAACTTGGAAAGTTAAACTATTATAATAGTGAAATGATGAAAGGAGAGAAAAATAAGACCAAATCATTGAAATTCCAGTTCTCTAGCAAGCTCCCCTCACGAACAAGTTATGCTTACACACAAAGCAATGAAAAAATGTTGTGGCCGTGTTTTGGAGTTTGCCTCAGTCAAACCCCCATTTTAGTGTTTCCACCTCCATAGAACACTGATAGACCACAATATATAGAAATAATAAAGAAACAGAGAGAGTAGACACAAGAAAGTATAGTGCAAATAAAATCTATATGCTACTCTACAAACAAGACAATGCAAATAAGTGGATAGATGGATATTACTCTCCTTTCTACGTGCTTGAGAAGCTAAGAGAGGAAGGAAGAGAGAAAGAAAACCACACCAATGAAGTGAATCTTTGAAAACCTACAATAAACAATGGTGTAGAAGTGAAGTGCAAGAGTGGAAGAGTGAATAGAATTGAAGTATGAAGTGGGAACTAGTTGATAGAATGAAGGAATAAAGTTCAAAGGCTATTTAGGAGGTAAAAGACTATTTCTAGGTGGTCAAGATTTGTAGGGACGTTACAATTCAAAGGTTGATTGAGAATCATAATGCCTCCAATGTCCACTGACCCAGGAATCTTGTTAGGGCATGTGTGAAAGGTGAAGCTAAGGTGGTAGATTTTTGTATTATGAGTTTGTAAGGCTAAATTGAGGTAATATAAACTGCACTAGGTGCAATTTTATGCCATTACAATTAGTACTGGGTATTTTTATTGATACAAGAAATAATGTATTCAAATGCAGGAATTATGAAGATTGCCATCAACAGATTGGATTTTGTATTGTTGAAGACCAAAGGAACCGGAATGCTTTTATTAGTTGACTTATCTGTGAATATTTAGTAGGAATCAAAGTGATGGAAAATAACTTTTATCATCTCCATGGAAATTATCTACTTACATTTGTAAGGAAACTAAGGTAGTGGAACAACTTCCTACACCAATTTGGAGAGGAGGATGATACAAAACTTTACAAGTCTTTTCAACAGTTTCAAAAACTAAACACAAATAAACATAAATATCATGCATACCATAACACAATGATTTACATGGGGAAAACCCTTTTGAGAGAAAAACCCCACACCATAATTCACCCAATTATTATTCAAAAATCAAAGATTACAATATGCTTGCAAAGAAAGCTTCTCACGAGAGTATCACCAACCAAAGATCCAAAGGCAACATGACCAGCGTTAGACTCTCAATATACATCACAATTATCATTTGTAATATAATACCCTCATAAAATAAGGTTGCCTTATAGGGCAAGTCAAGCCAACAAAATATTCACAATAGCATAATAGGCAATTAGCGCTGACTTTTGTGCTGGATTTTAGTGTATTTTGAACCATGAATTGAACAATTTGGCTGGCATTAATTTCGGCGTAAATAGGCATGGCTAGTTCGCGTCAGATTTTGTGCCAAAATTTTTGTTGGAGTTAGCGCCTGGAAATCATGGCACCTCCGTTAGCGCCTAAAATAGCCCCCTAAAGTAGCGATGAAAATGACACCGAAATCGGCGCCCAAGTTGGCTTCCGGTTTTGCTTCCATGTCTACTCCCATTTTTGCTTCTAGTTTTGCCTCTAATTTTGCTTCTAGTTTTGCTTCCAATTTTGCTTCTAGTTTTGCGTCCAAGTTTGCTTCCAATTTTTCTTCCAGTTTTCCTTCCAATTTTGCTTCCGGTTTTGCTTCTAGTTTTTCCTTTGGTTTTGCTTCCAAGTTTTCTTTTGGTTTTGGTTTTGATTTTGCTTCCAAGTTTACATCCGGTTTTGCTTCCAGGTTTTCTTCCGGTTTTGCTTCCAGTTTTGCTTCTGGTTTTGCTTCCACTTTTGCTTCCACTTTTGCTTCCACTTTTACTTCCATTTTTGCTTCCAGTCTTGCTTCTGATTTTGCTTCCACTTTTGCTTCTAGTTTTTCTTCCAAATTTGCTTCCAAGATTGCTTCTAGTTTGGCTTCCATTGTTGCTTCCTTTTTTGCTTCTAAAAATGCTTCTTTTTTTGCTTCCATTTATTAATTTAATATTTTTTAATTTCAATTTAATTAGTTAAATGTATCGTGCCTCTTACATAAATCATATGATTATAGAGTAAGTAATTTAATTGTTTAACTCATATGTTTAAATAACAATATAATTATTGTAACATGATCATCATCTATAATTAAAACAAGTGAGTCAAATATCTATAATTTAATTGAATTTGACAACATTCATCTTGAGTAGTAAATTAAAATCATCATACTTAATAAATATCCATCCAAAAATCATCAACCACTTTTAATATATATAAATTGGCAAGTCAATACTGATAAGATCATCATCATATATAACTAAAACAAGTGAAATTCAAATATGCCAATACATCAAAAACATGTCAAAATGATACATGCATTCCAATAGTTGACACAAGTGAAAATGATACATGTACAAATTATATAAATAAAATTGATAAATTATGTAACTCAAATTGATACAAGTCAAGATGATACATTTCCAAATGATATAGTGAAAATGATACATGTCAATATGATACAACTCAAAAATATAGTACAGTAGGTCATGAAAAGAGTCATCATAACAATATATCAACAATGATCCATGATGTAGTCTATATGATCATGAATATCACTAGTTACTATCACCAACTATCTCATCATCATCATCACCATCCTGATCATCATCATCATCATCGTCATCATCATCATCATTGTTAGCAGCCTCGATGTCTTCTGTATTTGTATCATCATCATCCTCTGCCATGTGATCTGTACTGGTAGAACCAATATTTTGTGGATCTATATCATGTTGAGGATCATCTTGATCATCTAGAAGACTCGTGTTCTATAAAAAAAAACATTTAAAATTAAAATTTATTATTTATTTCATGCAATAATTTATTTTTTTGTTATATATCTAATATTACAACATATGAGATGAAACCACAATCATATTACATCATATCAAAGTGCACATACCATAATAAAATTTCCAAAAAGTCACAGCCAATATTGGTGAGTCAAGACAAACTTCAGCTTCAGCTTTCAAAAACAAAGCCAATTAGGCTGGTAGATGTGTGGATCATGCCAACATTTGGTGGAAGAGGATGAAAGATGACTAACTCTGGAGGCCCACCATAAATGATTTCAATATTCAACCATGAGAGTAGAAGAGAGAGTTGATATCATGTATCAAAATATTAAGCATGCATTCTTCCAGCCAGTGGAGAAGGAGATGGTTACTTTGCTTCATTTTCATTTGCATAACCATATCACAGCGTGGGAACCAAGAAGACAAGGGATGTTGAGTTTTATGTGGAGGTAATGGATGCGGTCCAAACTTTAGGAGGGGCAAGAAGGTCAATGTATGATCCTGATGAAATTGAGGAAGAACAACAAGAGAGGGACTCCGCATTGACGCCATTCCTCAATCTTCACTTGATGGCATCAAGGAATGGTTGATCTCCATGGATATAAAATATTATGAAAATAGAATGAACTTGAACTGGTGGCCAATTTTGAAGAGTACTATTGATGATCTAGATAAATTTATTGAAGATGGTGGTTGGGAATTTTTGAATATGGAAGCTAGTGATTTTGATTCTGATAATTTAGAAGAGTCAGATCAAGGATATGAACCCTCTGATGTAGAAGAGGAATCAGAATCAGATTTCATGTAGCCACCATCAAGAGTGTTACAAGCCAACAAGATGGAGGGAATTCTTATATAAGGATAATTTTCAATGTTGCAGGTACTGGCTTTAATGCCAACTACAATGGCAACATTGAAATTCCCTAGCAATATATATGTTAAGTAAATTTCAAAAAAGTTACAGCTAATATTGGTGAGTCGGGACAAACTTTAGCTTTCAAAAACAAAGCCAATTAGGCTAGCAGATGTGTGGATCAGGCCAGCATTTGGTGGAAGAGGATGAAAGATGATTGTAACTCTGGAGGCCCACCATAAAGGATTTCAGTATTCAACCATGAGAGTAGAAGAGAGAGCTGATATCATGTATCAAAACATTAAGCATGCATTCTTCTAGCCAGCGGAGAAGGAGATGATTACTTTGCTTCATTTTCATTTGCATAACCATATCACAGCGTGGGAACCAAGAAGACCAAGGATGTTCAATTTTATGTGGAGGTAATGGATGTGGTCCAAACTTTAGGAGGAGAAAGAAGGTCAATGTATGATTCTGATGAAATTGAGGAAGAAAAACAAGAGAGGGACTCCGCATTGATGCCATTCCTCAATATTCACTTGATGGCATCAAGGAATGGCTGAACTCCATGGATATAAAGTATTATGAAAGTAGAATGAACTTGAACTGGCAGCCAATTTTGAAGAGTATTACTGATGATCCAAATAAATTTATTGAAGATGGTGGTTGGGAATTTTTGAATATGGAAGCTAGTGATTTTGATTTTGATAATTTAGAAGAGTCAGATCAAAGATATGAACCCTCTGATGTAGAAGAGGAATCAAAATCAGATTTCATGTAGCCACCATCAAGAGTGTTACAAGCCAACAAGATGGAGGGAATTCTTATATAAGGATAATTTTCAATGTTGCAGGTACCGACTTTAATTCCAACTACAATGGCAACATTGAAATTCCCTAGCGGTATTTATGTTAAGGAAATTTCAAAAAAGTTACAGCTAATAATGGTGAGTCAGGAAAAACTTCAACTTTCAAAAACAAAGCCAATTAGGTTGGCAGATGTGTAGATCATGCCAGTATTTGGTGGAAGAGGATGAAAGATGACTATAACTCTGGAGGCCCACCATAAAGGATTTCGATATTCAACCATGAGAGCAAAAGAGAGAGTTGATATCATGTATCAAAACATTAAGCATGCATTCTTCCAGCCAGTGGAGAAGGAGATGATTACTTTGCTTCACTTTCATTTGCATAACCATATCACAGCGTGGGAACCAAGAAGAGAAAAGATGTTCAGTTTGATGTGGAGGTAATGGATGTGGTCCAAACTTTAGGAGGGGAAAGAAGGTCAATGTATGATCCTGATGAAATTAAGGAATAACAACAAGAGAGGGACTCCACATTGGCGCCATTCCTCAATATTCACTTGATGGCATCAAGCAATGGCTAAACTCCATGGATATAAAGTATTATGAAAGTAGAATGAACTTGAATTGGTAGCCAATTTTGAAGAGTATTACTGATGATCCAGATAAATTTATTGAAGATGGTGGCTGGGAATTTTTGAATATGGAAGCTAGGGATTCTGATTTTGATAATTCAGAAGAGTCAGATCAAGGATATGAACCCTCTGATGTAGAAGAGGAATCATAATCAGATTTCATGTAGCCACCATAAAGAGTGTTACAAGCCAACAAGATGGAGGGAATTCTTATATAAGGATAATTTTCAATGTTGCAGGTACCGGCTTTAATGCCAACTACAATGGCAACATTGAAATTCCCTAGCAGTATTTTTGTTAAGGAAATTTCAAAAAATTTACAGCTAATACTAGTGAGTTAGGACAAACTTCAGCTTTAAAAAACAAAGCCAATTAGGCTAGCAGACATGTAGATTAGGTCAGTATTTGGTGGAAGAGGATGAAAGATGATTGTAACTCTAGAGGCCCACCATAAAGGATTTTAGTATTCAACCATGAGAGTAGAAGAGAGAGCTGATATCATGTATCAAAACATTAAGCATGCATTCTTCTAGCCAACGGAGAAGGAGATGATTACTTTGCTTCATTTTCATTTGCATAACCATATCACAGCGTGGGAACCAAGAAGACCAAGGATGTTCAATTTTATGTGGAGGTAATGGATGTGGTCCAAACTTTAGGAGGAGAAAGAAGGTCAATGTATGATTCTGATGAAATTGAGGAAGAAAAACAAGAGAGGGACTCCGCATTGATGCCATTCCTCAATATTCACTTGATGGCATCAAGGAATGGCTGAACTCCATGGATATAAAGTATTATGAAAGTAGAATGAACTTGAACTGGCAGCCAATTTTGAAGAGTATTACTGATGATCCAAATAAATTTATTGAAGATGGTGGTTGGGAATTTTTGAATATGGAAGCTAGTGATTTTGATTTTGATAATTTAGAAGAGTCAGATCAAAGATATGAACCCTCTGATGTAGAAGAGGAATCAAAATCAGATTTCATGTAGCCACCATCAAGAGTGTTACAAGCCAACAAGATGGAGGGAATTCTTATATAAGGATAATTTTCAATGTTGCAGGTACCGGCTTTAATGCCAACTACAATGGCAACATTGAAATTCCCTAGCAGTATTCTTGTTAAGGAAATTTCAAAAAGGTTACAGCTAATACTGGTGAGTTAGGACAAACTTCAGCTTTAAAAATCAAAGCCAATTAGGTTGGCAGATATGTGGATCAGGCCAGCATTTGGTGGAAGAGGATGAAAGATGATTGTAACTCTGGAGGCCCACCATAAAGGATTTTAGTATTCAACCATGAGAGCAGAAGAGAGAGCTGATATCATGTATCAAAACATTAAGAATGCATTCTTCCATCTTTGTGAGTAAGGAGATGATTGCTTTGCTTCATTTTCATTTGCATAACCATATCATGGCGTTGGAACAAAGAAGACCAAGGATGTCCAGTTTTATGTGGAGGTAATGGATGTGGTCCAAACTTTAGGAGGGGAGATCTTGATATATGCCAAGAGGCGTAAAGTTAGATGAATTAAAATTTAAGTTCACCTAAATGTCAGCCAAAGTTTACTTCTAATTTTTATGACTGTTTTTCTTGATTGCCAAAGTTTACTTACAAATTTTAAATTTCTTTCTGGTCATTTTGATGAGGATATATTCAACCAATGTGTAAGCACCTTTTGTTTGTATCACAACCATAGTAATGAGACTTGGACTTGGCTAGGGTGACTCGACTCAGGGACTCAAGGACTCATCGCCCGGACTCAACGTAGACTCGGAAAAATGAAAACACCCTAGAAATTTAAAGATTTTTAAGGATTTAAAACTTTTTTCATGCACCCTTTATTAAACAGACCTTAAATACACAATAATATCATTAAATAGAAGAAAATTTGATCACATACACAAGTATACATCGATCACTTAAGTATAAATGCAAATTTTAGCTTTAGGAAATACACATACACAAGTATACTACTATTATGCCCTTAATAAATTTTTACCTGGCTGCAATGTCAT
Organism: Sequoia sempervirens; assembly: GCA_007258455.2. Classification (NCBI taxonomy): domain Eukaryota; kingdom Viridiplantae; phylum Streptophyta; class Pinopsida; order Cupressales; family Cupressaceae; genus Sequoia; species Sequoia sempervirens. The sequence continues at coordinate 75,411,927 of VDFB02000015.1, forward strand.
TTGAGTAGTCTTACTCTTATGCTCCAAATTGATTAAAGAAATGTGGAAGTGTTAAGCTCCAAATTGCCAATACTAAGTATATCTATAACTATAAATTGTCTATATCACATTCACAATAGAAAGGAACTCATTGAAAGTAGTATGCTCTAAATTTCCAATACTTAGTGAATCTAGATCCATAGTTAGTAATGTCCAAACAAAACTTGTCCCAGCAGCCGTAGGGAAATGGGAAAATTCAATGGGTAATAATCAATGGGGGAAGGCTTAGGTAATCAACTGATAGTATGACAGCCTCCTGCGTAGCCCATTTCCCTATGGCTGCTGTGACAAGTTTTGTTTGGACATTACTAACTATGGATCTAGATTCACTAAGTATTGGCAATTTAGAGCATACTACTTCCAACAAGTTCCTTTCCATTTTGACACACTATTAATGTGATAGAGACAATTTATAGATATAAATATTAAATAATGTTTGAGCCTGCAATAAGCCAATAACACAAAAAAATTAACATTCAAAGTTTAAGCTTTATAATTAAATTATTAAACTAAAAAATTGGGTTAGCTTTTAGTTAGCTTTTTTGGATAGCTCTACTGGGTGTTGAGGACATTCCATTTATCTTTTGAATGTTAAGTCAGAGTTTCAAGTATTTTTCAAGCAAGTAAGAGAGCTATAGGAGCAGCCTCATCTAAAATATTTTGAACTAGAGTTTGATATACCATTTAGAGAGCTTGGTTTTCATGGATATAAAGTATTATGAAAGCAAAATAAACTTGAACTAGCGGCCAATTTTGAAGAGTATTACTGATGATCCAGATAAATTTATTGAAGATGGTGGTTGGGAATTTTTGAATATGGAAGCTAGTGATTTTGATTCTGATAATTCAAAAGATTCAGATCAAGGATACAAACCCTCTAATGTAGAAGAGGAATAAAAATTAGATGAGGAAGGTTCAAAAGATGAATCTCTTGTGGAGTTAGAGGAGGACGAAGAAGAAGAAGAAGATTCTGAAGAGGAGGAAGGTGAAACATGGGATGAATTAGAAGTTGAAGCCAAAAATTCAATAATTTACTTTTAAACTAATTAATATGCAATCATTTACTTTTTCCAAGGAAATAAAAAAAAATCATTTAACATATTAAATATACTTACAAATTATTGAAGGAATTTTTTTTGAAATTATTCAAGAATTAGCTCTTTTTTCTGACATTGGACGTACATTTGGCATTAAATGAAGTTTTCCAACAATTTTCTATGTAATGAAGTTTTTTCTTGCATTTCCTTCGATGCTTCTTAGTTTGCGGGATTAAGGAGAGTGTTAGGGTGGCGGTGTGAAGTAGTTTGGTGGCTAATGTACCAGAGAACAAATGGAGGCCAACTTAACTCTGAAAGCGAGGAGGAAATTGGATCCTTTTGATGGAAAAGTGATGATGAAGAGACTGCGTGGCTTGTTCCTGTACAAGGATGTGAAGGTGGTGCAATCTGTGCAAATCATTTTGGGTAATGGCTACAAAAATTTGAAGCAAAAATATTGGACTAATATGGATATATACTCTTTGATCATGGCATGGGGACTGGACTTAGGAGAGTTGGTGGAGTTTGTAAGGAAAGTGATGAAAGCATTGGTGCATAAGGATTTCTTAGTGAACATGGAGAGTATCCTGGAAAGTGCTATACCAAGAAAAGGCTTTGTGAGAGAAGGCATGGAAGGTACAGACCCAAAAGTAGTAGAGATAAATCACCCTTTCATTAGGTGGCTAGAAGGAAGAACCAGAGCCATGTGGAGAGAGGGTGCGAAATGGGGGTGGAAAGCTTTGAAACTATGCGTCGAATTAATGGAGACTAAGGAGATAATAGTGGGACTTAAAGCCATCGCCAGAGAGGAGTTGTGTGAGAAGGGTTTGCGTCTGAGAAAGAAGGTGAAGCCGCTTGCAGAAATGTGCCCATTCAATCTGGGAAACGCTTCTGGAACTTCTGTGTAAACTTGTTTACTGTGTTTAAGCTAGATGTTGATGTATAAAATTAAGGGGTTAAGCCCTATTTTTGGTTTTGATACTGTAAATAGCTGGTGTTTGGTTAGTAGTTAGTTGGATAGTTTTTAGGCAGTTGTGGTAGGGCTTTTTGATCTATAGGTTTTTATTATATTTTAATAGACATGATGTGATGGTGCAGGAAGAAATTTTTATTGGAGCTTTGTATATTTTGATTTATATTAAATAAAATAAAAATATTATCACCGATCGAAGAAAAAAACAATTTAAATATCATTTAATAAATTTGATATAATCTTATGAACAAATTTAAATACCTGCGTACTCTCCTCACTAGACTTCCTCTGTGCATCTGAGTTTCATGATCTCTTCAGTTGTTGGTAGCGCCCTGCTCTCTTCCTTCACATGACAATTTTTCCCTTTTATGTCGTCTAATTTCTTCCTTCACGCGGGAAAATTTTAAATTTTAAATTTTGATTTCTTCCTTCTTGCGGTGTTTTTCCCTTTTTTGTTGATTGATTTCTTCCTTAACGCTAGCTTGAGCGCTAAATTTTGGCCATTAATGTAATAATTTTCGGGCACCTAAGGTGGCCCCAAGTGCACCTAATTGAGCGCCTATCATTGTATGTTTTACTGCGGTCCCGCAAGTTGCTTTTCCCTTCTCGGTGGTAGTGTGGTGAAAGCTTCTGTGGCAGGATTTTTATGCATAGAGGAGGCCATGGAGAGAGGATGTGGATGGCGTAAAAATACTAAATCGTTGAGAGGAAATTGGGTGGAAATAGATGAGACAACATTGATTAATCACTAAATTTATTTTGATATTTTTTTGTGAACCACAATAAATACTGGTGTCACATCTTTATTGTTTTTCTTATCTGTTTTATACTCTATTTTTTGCACTTCTATTTGGCTCTTCTTTTATTTACAATTTTTAGGATAAATTTAAATTCTTCCCATGTGAAAAATGTCATCTATAGGAATCTTTAAAAAGGCTAAAGATCACTTTTGAAAAAAATAATTTAACACTTTAACAATTCAAATTGTAATCAGAGTTTATCCTAAAATTATATTTAAATAAATACAACTGCAATAATGAGAATATTGGATAGAATGTCATTCAAACTTACACGCTACTTATGGCTGTTAAGGTATTGCAACACTTAGTAACTTACCCCTTTCATGATAGAAACTAAAATTTTACCAAGAAGTGTATTTCTATTCAAACACTTCTTTCCAAAGTGCTTTCATGCTGGGATCATGGATAATACCATATTCAAAATTTTAGATGAGAAAGAGTCTAACATGGATTAAATTAAAGATTTAGTTCTAATAATTTAATTTTCTATGACGATGCATACTTTTATCTTTGTAACTATCATGGATTGTGAAAATCGAATGTTATTAATCATGGATAAACTGTGAAATTTTTTACATAACTATCATGGACTGTGAAAATTGAATGCTATTAATTTTCATAAATGTGTTTTAATTTTTCCATGAATCTCAAATGCTTAAACTTTGAAATGCTTTAGTGAAACTATGTTGTACTTGGACAATTGAAAACCTATTTTATTCTCCTAGCAAGTTTTTTTATTTTCCATTATAATTCTAGACCAAACAACATTTGCGGGGATGGCCTTTTACACCAATCTTAATTTGTATGAAGTTCATGAACCTGTTGTCAAGCAGTAAATTCCTTTCATAGATAGTAAATGTAAAGGATTCATTTAAGAAAAGATAAGTAGTCTCTTTCTCAGGGTAATCCACATGCAAAAAGCAAACAACACATAAAAAATAATTGTACATTAAAAAATCATATTGAATCAGTTTTTGATAAGGAAAAATAGGTTTTGAAGGGGCCCCGAAACCCTTTACAACGATGCCAAGCTGCAAGAGAAATTAACCACTAAGCCCAACAGCCCAAAAAACCAAAAAGCTGACATAAGATGGAACATTAGCAACCCATTGGCAAACCCAAAAGCAAAAAACATCAACAAACCTACTGAACCAAAAGAGGAAGCACCAGCTACAACAAATTATCTAAAACATTAGCCAAGGCCATGTTATCCTTGATGACCTCCTCATGGATACTGATAACATCCTTTAGCTCCTCAACAACAACAACAACAACCCTCTTTTTCATCTTGCTCCTCGTCCTACGGCATGGACCCGCCTGCATGTCCTTCTCCAGCATAGGAGTAGAAGCTTATGCTTTATCCACCAGGTAAGAGCCACTAATCTCTTCAATCCTTTCCTCCATATTACCCAAGTCAAGTGGTTTTCTGATCCAATTCAACGCTTTCTCATTCAGAACAGAAAGACCCATAACAATGGTCTTCAAAGAGTTATTGTTGATATTGACCACCGTTTTCAAGTCCTTTGACATCTTTCCCATTTTATCCTCTAGACTTGCCACTCTGTCCTCTAACATTTTATTAACAATAACTTCCAAAGAAGAAATTCTTTCCTCATGAGAAACCCCCAAACAATCAGTATTAGCTAGTAGCTTATCAAGCATACTATGCATTGATTTCACTTTTCCTTTTATTTCCCACTCCTTTTGGTTACCTCTTAGCATAGCAACACAAATATCCTGCCAATTTTTCATCTGAAGATTGAGCTCCTTAACCTTATAAAATAACCACTTAACTAGGGAAAGCAGGTTTCTCATCCCATCTTCGGCCATTCTACAAAACATATTCATGTCAATTTCATCCTAGTTAACCGAAGGTTGACCCTTCTACTCCAAGTCAACATGGGCATTAGAAGATTCAGAACAATCCCTATTTTGTTCATCCTCTTCTTCAGTTGGGGAATCCTCGAAATCCACCTTTATCCTTTCCTTATCTAGCAGATTCTCCAAATCAGCTAACGCCTCCAGATGTTCCTTCTTCACTTCCTTCTCCACAACAGAAAAATCTTGAGAATAATTAACTGCATCAATCCCCTGCATATCCACGAGGCCAGTCTCATTAGGCTTCACCTCCATCTTAGAGTTTCCCATATCAGCAGGGTCACTCAACTGACCACCCAAATTAACTAACACCTTAAGCCCTTGCACTAGGGAGCTCTCTAGCAGACCATCCTTACCAAGAATAGGGTTCCCCAACAAAGCATTCTGAACACAATAAAAAATTGAAGAATCCACATCACCCACAGGATGACAACCCTTCAAACCCTCTTTTCCAGAAGAAAACGTGGGATTCACATTTGAACCAAGGGCAACCACCTCAATTTTCCTTTTGGAAAAAGCTTTAACTTTCTTCATGCCTTTAGTTTTCCCCTTCAAAAATTTTCTAATAGAATTAGCCATAGTCTCCTGCAACTCCACATTAGTCTCATAGCCCTTACCCCATTCTTCTAATTCCTCATCCCTTTCCTTAGAGCCTCCTTCATCAACATACATATCCTCATATTCTGACTCTTCCTTTTCTGAACTACTGATCCATTCACCGAAAGAGTCCCCTGTTTCATACCCATCATTTTTAACCTCCTTCTTACCATGAGTTTTAGGGGAGACCGAGATCAACTTTAGCTTGATATGAGAAAAAATAAAACATATAAGCCCTTGATGAAGAACCACCTTCTTAGGGTTCTTTCTGTGGTCTTCAATACTCTTCTCCATAGAATGTAATAGGTAAAAAGGAAATGAGACCGAAACATTATGCCTAAAATTATTTAACAGCATAAAATGGTGACTATAAACCATAGAGAGTCTACCTTCAAGGGTGAAGTAGTGCATAATGGCCAACACGAGGTCCCTCCAAAGTAGCTTTAGAGACTTCCTAGCATAACCTCCACTTCCAATTTACTTAACCTTATTCCTCTTCTCATGTTTAAAGAAATTCGCAAAAGCCTTATTAGCCGCTCCCCTGTCTTTGAAAAACTTTCTCCCAACAATTGAAAGACCAATTACCTCTACAATAAAATCCTCTTCAATTCAAAACTCAATGTCTTGGTAATGCAGAGACCTCCCATTCCATCCTTTCACAAATAAATTTGTTACATCAAGGTCCGGGCCTTGAATTATCTGTATAAATTGAGTAAATCCCCCCAATTCCAAGTGCTCCCACACAGTGGCATTTTTCTGAAACTCTTCACAGGAACTCGGCTCAATTCTGCAATAGTCACCACCCATAGTGACAGGAAATAAACAAAAACCCAAGAACACTTAGAACAAATGAAAAAGTTAAATGAACCAGGCTCTACTCAAAACAATACAACAAACACCCACAATACATGTGGGCTTATCATTCCAAGTAACCCTACCAAAATTGTCAGTCCATCCTTCTACGAAAACCAAGGAAAGAATAATGAAACCAAAAGAGCAAAGGGTTGACATGCAAAACCCGACTTAAAAATTTAAAATCATAATGAAACCTTTCCCCGAGAACATCTCACCTAGAAACAAGCCAATCGGTCATCATTAGAAATACACTTCAATTAAGAGGTAGTGATTCAAAAGAATCATACTTAGATCTCCTCAAAAGAATTAATAATAGATATCGAGTCATTAATAAAATTGGCAAGTGACCATGAAGGAGGAAATTTCATCATGAGACAATTAATCACATTAAGAGAGTCCCCCTCTAGCCATAGTTTAGAAACACCTTGTTTCTTCGCCAAAACTAATCCATGATAAGCTGGTGAAGCCTCCGCATAAAAAAACAATTGGTACAGTAGAAAATTAGATTCAATCAGTTATGTTTTATTTCGCTTGCACACTTATCTGAAAGAAATAGGGTATTCACCATACATTTTCCTTGACAAAGCAAACATGTGCTTTCATTTATTTTTATTATATATCTCATAAGTGAAATTGTTGTTACATAATGATGCACTGAGAAAATAATATATACAAAAAAATGCAAAGAAAATGTTTGAAATTTTACATGCAACCTACTGTGTTGTGCTGAAAGGAATCAGGATTAACTGGGACAAGAAATAAAAATAAAATTTTGATGATTGTACTTAAAAGTGAACAGGATATGAAAAGTGTGGACAATGATGGTGTTGAAATTGAAAACCCTGATTCTGATGACATTAATGTTTTATGTCATTAGAGATAAATAGAACATATAATTTTATATACATAGCAAATGAATATTTGAAACTAGCAAACTGAAAATGTAAAAACTATAAGATTTTTCCTTAAACAATAATTCACATACTCACTTACAAAAAAGGGTGAAGCATTTTTTACTCAAACTCTTTTTTCTTTAATAGACATAACAGTAAAAGAATATTTACAATTACAAGAATATATACACTATTTCATAGAAAATAAGGAATGTTTCATAGAATATATCTTTAGAATGTAGGAACTTCCTCTGTTAGATATTTGGAAATTCCTACACACAAGTTCTACTTCAGAGCGAAAACACTCGGAAGTGTTTCACACCGGCTCAAGGTACAATAATAAATTAATGGATATTGTTGATTATTTTAGATGGAGATTGGAGAAAATGTAGAGCCTAAGCATTCAACTAGCAAAAGAAGATATGTACGTGGACATGGCCCTAAAATTGTTAAAGAAACAATTCAAACGAGTGATTGTACAAAGAAAAGAAAATTTATGATTTTATCTTAGAATGTACAAACTTTCTCTATCAAATATTAAAGATCTCAGGTTGGACCAAAAACTGGATAAGCATATTTATGATTTTATCTTTAGAATGTAGGAGCTTCCTCTGTCGGATATTTGGAAATTCCTATAATCAGGTTCTGCTCCTGAGCGAAAACACCTGTAAGTGTTTCAAACCAGCTCAAGGTACAATCGAACCTGGTTATGACACCAATAGCAATCCAATTTTTCCTGAACCGTCCATACCTAAACCTTGCATCACAATCTATTCTTCTTGCACATAAAAATGCCACATATTAGCGCTTTCTAAATAAAGCTCAAAATACCATTAAACAATGAGTCCCCTATACTAGGAAGTAAGTAGGCAGTCTATAGGGCATAGTTTGATTTTATACAAGGATGCTCATGAAAGGAATCTTCAAGTGACAGTGAGTGAGTTGTTTGAGATTGCAACTAATGGTGCAATATCCAGTCTTAAAGGCAATTAGCAAAGTAGTAAATGTGTAAGAAAATCATATTGTATAGAACAAACAATTCACAATGTTATCTTGCATAATGCCTTAAGTTTGAAGACAAAAAACTCAATGTATCTTGATGAAAGTAGTGACCTTAATGGTCAATCATTGGAAACCATGATTTTAAAACATGCCATTGTACTTATGGAGGCAACATTTTAAGGAAGGAAGTGAGTGGTGGTTTGGAACAATGGCAGGTATGAAGGAGTTGCTTTATATGCATACTATGCAGTCTAGCTTAAGACAACGTTCTTAGAAGAGATTGAAGGTGGATTATGGAACTCAAGGGTTACCATGATAAATATTAAAGCAAAGACTGAGATCTATTTAAAAGCTACTATCATGAAGATATTAAAGTTGTCAAATGCAAAACCCTAGCAGCTAGAGTAATGAACACAGTGCAAAAGAGGACAGTGTGCTAGGACAGATTTAGGAGATCTCCAAATTATCTAAACACGGGAAAATACATCATTTATTTATTTTTTTAAATTAAAAGAAATTATTCTAAACCCTCTATAGGACACATTGATACTTCAAAAGCATCTAATTTATTTTTTAAAATTAAAAGAAGTCATCCTAAACCCTATATAGGATACATTGATACTTCAAAAGCATCTGAAGGAATTTGAGATTATGCAAACATATTTCAATTAAATACATGGATTACAAACAGTAGCATGAACATTGTAACCCTATTTGATCAAAGAAGGAATGAAATAAACAACAATGAATCCTATGCCTCCTATCATGCACATCTCCTTACCATTCTCTGTCATTCTTTACTGAAACACTTCTCCATTTTGGTGAGCTATGCCTGAAAATAAGGTTTCAACAAAGGTTTTATTGTATGTTTATTAAAATGAAAACTCCATTCTGGTGGGATATGCCTGAAAATAAGATTTTGATGAAATTTTTAGAGTATGTTTATTAGAGTTTTAGAGTATTTTGGTGGGCTATATTCAAATGGATTGTTACTGATGTGATTTGCTGCATTTAGTTTTGTAAATTGTAATGATGCCACGATTACCGTACTACCATTGTCTCTTATTATACCCGTTGTGGTATGGCAGTGTTTTTCACTTCCCTTTTGTTGTTTACCGCATTACCACCTTGCTCAAGGCTTCCTGCTGCGGGGTTGTGGTGTATACCACTCTACTGCATATAATGCTTACCTTCCCTATGGTATAGCGGTGTATGCTTTTGATCATTACTTGAAGAGTGTCAATGAGACAATCTTATTTGTCTTACCAATATCTCAATGTCTCATTGACATTAGATCTTATGTTCCTTTGATATTGGTTTTTGGTGTCGATGAGACAAGTTAATACCTCTTGCCGATATGCCCATGTCTCATCGATATTTTCCTTCAGCTTTATTTCTTTATATATTAGTGTAACTCTGCCATGTCGGGGAGACTCATGGTTATCATTGTGGTATGGCGGTGTTTTTCCCTACCCTTTTGTTGTTTACCACACTACCGCCTTGCTCAAGGCTTCTTGTTACAGGGTTGCAGTGTATACCTCTCTACCGCATATGTTGCTCACCTTCCCAACGGTATAGTGGTGTATACTTTTGATCATTACTTGATGAGTGTCAATGAGACAATCTTATTTGTCTTACCGATATCTCAATGTCTCATCGACATTACTTCGTTATATCCAAGAGTTGTGTTTCACCGAGCACTTGTAGATATACCTTATCGATGTGACATAAGTGATTCTCTCCTCGATATAGGGGTGTCTACACCGACGCTAAACCCAAAGCTAAACTCGAAGCTAAAATTGGAGCTCAAAGTGGTGCTAAAATCAAAGCTAAACTCAGAGCCAAATGTGGTGCTAATGATGGCATCACACTCGGAGCCATTATCGGTGCCAAAGACGATGCTAATGTCAGCAAAAACTAGCACCAAAATTAGCGCCGACTTGTCCTAGTCGGCGCAAATAAATGTCAAAAATAGCGCCATCCTGATAAATAGCACTGATGTTTTCAAAAAATTGGAAAAAAATACATTAAAATAGTGGGTGGAAGCAAAAAAGGAGCAAAAAGTGGAGCAAATCACAGAGATTTTTTGTAGTGATTGATCATCATATTTGAGACCTAATGATGAATGGTTTAGATTTACAATAATAAAATATACATAGAATGTGGCTTTTGGGGGTGCTACACCTAAACCCTTGCTGGGGTGCATGACCCCTAGACCTTTCATTGAGGGGAATGAGCCCCCTAGGCCCCCACAAGGAAAGTACCCCCCCTGTGTTGAAGTATCAACAATACCTTATGTAATTGCAAAGTTGAGACATATTTTCCCAACAACATCTCCCATGTGCAAAAAATATTCTTTTTTTTTGTTTTTTGTTTTTGATTCATAATACACAACCAAGGTTTCTTGCTTTATATTAATATCAAAAAATATTACATCGATGTGCAACAAATATTCGTATGCCACATGTATTTTGTCAATTAGCTTATTTCTCTCTAGCCATGTGCTTTTTTGTAATGAACTCCTACCTTGTGTTTTATAAAAGGAATCAAGTTGATTTTTTTTAAGGATCAAAATTTGTTGGACAGTAGAACATAAATTGGAATATCACCAGTTTATTTCTTTACTTCATGTTTTTTGTTTAATTCTAGTATAAAGACTTGTATTTAATAAGAGATTGGTAATACTAAATAAATTAAAGGTCATTCCAAATTGTATACTTTGCATGACTGTAAGTTGTTCATTCCTATTGAAAAATCAATTTGTTACACCATCTTTAGGCATATTTTGAAGCTATCTCAGTGGTGAATAGTTCTATTTATTTAAACTCTTGCATTATTTTATATGTACCTGTGAAGCAATCTAGTGAGATACAAAATAGTTGTGCTTTATCTTTCTTATTTCTTAGTATATGCATGGGTAATACTTGGAAGTAATTAATCTCTTATGCTTTATCTCTTCTTGCCCTGATCTTTTGAAGTTTATTGTGAAAAGGTTAAAATGAATTAAAGTAGTAAAGTAATGCAAGTGTGATTTGGTAGAATCATTACATCACTTTTTTTCCATCAAGAACGATTTTGAATACCAATAGGACCTTATTTGAAAACAACAATTGCACAATGAACCCTAAGTGAGCCGAGTGTGTCAAGACCTGGCATTCCTAAGCCTTTGGATAGCCAAATTCTTAACCGAATTTGGTATTTTTTCAAGATAGGTTTTTTTTTCAAGTAACAAGATTTGATCTACATGTTGTTGCATGTGTAACAACCACATCAACATACTTGGTAGTAGAAGGAGGGCCTCTTATCTATATAAACAAGTCTCAGATCATGTATGAAAGTCCAAATTTTAAAATAAGAGTGTAATCCTCCAAGTTTTGAAATATATATATATATCCTAATGATGAATGGTTTAGATTTACAATAATAAAATATACATAGAATGTGGTTGTTGGGGGTGCTACACCTAAACCCTTGCTGGGGTGCACGTCCCCTAGACCTTTCATCGGGGGGGATGAGCCCCCTAGGCCCCCGCAAGGAAAGTACCCCCCTATGTTGAAGTATCAACAATACCTTATGTAATTGCAAGGTTGAGACATATTTTCCTAACAACATCTCCCATGTGCAACAAATATTCTTATGCCACATGTATTTTGTCAATTAGCTTATTTCTTTCTAGCCATGTGCTTTTTTGTAATGAACTCCTACCTTATGTTTTATAAAAGGAAGCAAGTAAATTTTTTTTAAGGATCAAACTTTGTTGGACAGTAGAACATAAATTAGAATATCACCAGTTTATTTCTTTACTTCATGTTTTTTGTTTAATTCTAGTATAAAGACTTGTATTTAATATAGAGATTGGTAATAC
>VDFB02000015.1:75441065-75613319 GCA_007258455.2 Sequoia sempervirens
AAATTATCTAAAACATTAGCCAAGGCCATGTTATCCTTGATGACCTCCTCATGGATACTGATAACATCCTTTAGCTCCTCAACAACAACAACAACAACCCTCTTTTTCATCTTGCTCCTCGTCCTACGGCATGGACCCGCCTGCATGTCCTTCTCCAGCATAGGAGTAGAAGCTTATGCTTTATCCACCAGGTAAGAGCCACTAATCTCTTCAATCCTTTCCTCCATATTACCCAAGTCAAGTGGTTTTCTGATCCAATTCAACGCTTTCTCATTCAGAACAGAAAGACCCATAACAATGGTCTTCAAAGAGTTATTGTTGATATTGACCACCGTTTTCAAGTCCTTTGACATCTTTCCCATTTTATCCTCTAGACTTGCCACTCTGTCCTCTAACATTTTATTAACAATAACTTCCAAAGAAGAAATTCTTTCCTCATGAGAAACCCCCAAACAATCAGTATTAGCTAGTAGCTTATCAAGCATACTATGCATTGATTTCACTTTTCCTTTTATTTCCCACTCCTTTTGGTTACCTCTTAGCATAGCAACACAAATATCCTGCCAATTTTTCATCTGAAGATTGAGCTCCTTAACCTTATAAAATAACCACTTAACTAGGGAAAGCAGGTTTCTCATCCCATCTTCGGCCATTCTACAAAACATATTCATGTCAATTTCATCCTAGTTAACCGAAGGTTGACCCTTCTACTCCAAGTCAACATGGGCATTAGAAGATTCAGAACAATCCCTATTTTGTTCATCCTCTTCTTCAGTTGGGGAATCCTCGAAATCCACCTTTATCCTTTCCTTATCTAGCAGATTCTCCAAATCAGCTAACGCCTCCAGATGTTCCTTCTTCACTTCCTTCTCCACAACAGAAAAATCTTGAGAATAATTAACTGCATCAATCCCCTGCATATCCACGAGGCCAGTCTCATTAGGCTTCACCTCCATCTTAGAGTTTCCCATATCAGCAGGGTCACTCAACTGACCACCCAAATTAACTAACACCTTAAGCCCTTGCACTAGGGAGCTCTCTAGCAGACCATCCTTACCAAGAATAGGGTTCCCCAACAAAGCATTCTGAACACAATAAAAAATTGAAGAATCCACATCACCCACAGGATGACAACCCTTCAAACCCTCTTTTCCAGAAGAAAACGTGGGATTCACATTTGAACCAAGGGCAACCACCTCAATTTTCCTTTTGGAAAAAGCTTTAACTTTCTTCATGCCTTTAGTTTTCCCCTTCAAAAATTTTCTAATAGAATTAGCCATAGTCTCCTGCAACTCCACATTAGTCTCATAGCCCTTACCCCATTCTTCTAATTCCTCATCCCTTTCCTTAGAGCCTCCTTCATCAACATACATATCCTCATATTCTGACTCTTCCTTTTCTGAACTACTGATCCATTCACCGAAAGAGTCCCCTGTTTCATACCCATCATTTTTAACCTCCTTCTTACCATGAGTTTTAGGGGAGACCGAGATCAACTTTAGCTTGATATGAGAAAAAATAAAACATATAAGCCCTTGATGAAGAACCACCTTCTTAGGGTTCTTTCTGTGGTCTTCAATACTCTTCTCCATAGAATGTAATAGGTAAAAAGGAAATGAGACCGAAACATTATGCCTAAAATTATTTAACAGCATAAAATGGTGACTATAAACCATAGAGAGTCTACCTTCAAGGGTGAAGTAGTGCATAATGGCCAACACGAGGTCCCTCCAAAGTAGCTTTAGAGACTTCCTAGCATAACCTCCACTTCCAATTTACTTAACCTTATTCCTCTTCTCATGTTTAAAGAAATTCGCAAAAGCCTTATTAGCCGCTCCCCTGTCTTTGAAAAACTTTCTCCCAACAATTGAAAGACCAATTACCTCTACAATAAAATCCTCTTCAATTCAAAACTCAATGTCTTGGTAATGCAGAGACCTCCCATTCCATCCTTTCACAAATAAATTTGTTACATCAAGGTCCGGGCCTTGAATTATCTGTATAAATTGAGTAAATCCCCCCAATTCCAAGTGCTCCCACACAGTGGCATTTTTCTGAAACTCTTCACAGGAACTCGGCTCAATTCTGCAATAGTCACCACCCATAGTGACAGGAAATAAACAAAAACCCAAGAACACTTAGAACAAATGAAAAAGTTAAATGAACCAGGCTCTACTCAAAACAATACAACAAACACCCACAATACATGTGGGCTTATCATTCCAAGTAACCCTACCAAAATTGTCAGTCCATCCTTCTACGAAAACCAAGGAAAGAATAATGAAACCAAAAGAGCAAAGGGTTGACATGCAAAACCCGACTTAAAAATTTAAAATCATAATGAAACCTTTCCCCGAGAACATCTCACCTAGAAACAAGCCAATCGGTCATCATTAGAAATACACTTCAATTAAGAGGTAGTGATTCAAAAGAATCATACTTAGATCTCCTCAAAAGAATTAATAATAGATATCGAGTCATTAATAAAATTGGCAAGTGACCATGAAGGAGGAAATTTCATCATGAGACAATTAATCACATTAAGAGAGTCCCCCTCTAGCCATAGTTTAGAAACACCTTGTTTCTTCGCCAAAACTAATCCATGATAAGCTGGTGAAGCCTCCGCATAAAAAAACAATTGGTACAGTAGAAAATTAGATTCAATCAGTTATGTTTTATTTCGCTTGCACACTTATCTGAAAGAAATAGGGTATTCACCATACATTTTCCTTGACAAAGCAAACATGTGCTTTCATTTATTTTTATTATATATCTCATAAGTGAAATTGTTGTTACATAATGATGCACTGAGAAAATAATATATACAAAAAAATGCAAAGAAAATGTTTGAAATTTTACATGCAACCTACTGTGTTGTGCTGAAAGGAATCAGGATTAACTGGGACAAGAAATAAAAATAAAATTTTGATGATTGTACTTAAAAGTGAACAGGATATGAAAAGTGTGGACAATGATGGTGTTGAAATTGAAAACCCTGATTCTGATGACATTAATGTTTTATGTCATTAGAGATAAATAGAACATATAATTTTATATACATAGCAAATGAATATTTGAAACTAGCAAACTGAAAATGTAAAAACTATAAGATTTTTCCTTAAACAATAATTCACATACTCACTTACAAAAAAGGGTGAAGCATTTTTTACTCAAACTCTTTTTTCTTTAATAGACATAACAGTAAAAGAATATTTACAATTACAAGAATATATACACTATTTCATAGAAAATAAGGAATGTTTCATAGAATATATCTTTAGAATGTAGGAACTTCCTCTGTTAGATATTTGGAAATTCCTACACACAAGTTCTACTTCAGAGCGAAAACACTCGGAAGTGTTTCACACCGGCTCAAGGTACAATAATAAATTAATGGATATTGTTGATTATTTTAGATGGAGATTGGAGAAAATGTAGAGCCTAAGCATTCAACTAGCAAAAGAAGATATGTACGTGGACATGGCCCTAAAATTGTTAAAGAAACAATTCAAACGAGTGATTGTACAAAGAAAAGAAAATTTATGATTTTATCTTAGAATGTACAAACTTTCTCTATCAAATATTAAAGATCTCAGGTTGGACCAAAAACTGGATAAGCATATTTATGATTTTATCTTTAGAATGTAGGAGCTTCCTCTGTCGGATATTTGGAAATTCCTATAATCAGGTTCTGCTCCTGAGCGAAAACACCTGTAAGTGTTTCAAACCAGCTCAAGGTACAATCGAACCTGGTTATGACACCAATAGCAATCCAATTTTTCCTGAACCGTCCATACCTAAACCTTGCATCACAATCTATTCTTCTTGCACATAAAAATGCCACATATTAGCGCTTTCTAAATAAAGCTCAAAATACCATTAAACAATGAGTCCCCTATACTAGGAAGTAAGTAGGCAGTCTATAGGGCATAGTTTGATTTTATACAAGGATGCTCATGAAAGGAATCTTCAAGTGACAGTGAGTGAGTTGTTTGAGATTGCAACTAATGGTGCAATATCCAGTCTTAAAGGCAATTAGCAAAGTAGTAAATGTGTAAGAAAATCATATTGTATAGAACAAACAATTCACAATGTTATCTTGCATAATGCCTTAAGTTTGAAGACAAAAAACTCAATGTATCTTGATGAAAGTAGTGACCTTAATGGTCAATCATTGGAAACCATGATTTTAAAACATGCCATTGTACTTATGGAGGCAACATTTTAAGGAAGGAAGTGAGTGGTGGTTTGGAACAATGGCAGGTATGAAGGAGTTGCTTTATATGCATACTATGCAGTCTAGCTTAAGACAACGTTCTTAGAAGAGATTGAAGGTGGATTATGGAACTCAAGGGTTACCATGATAAATATTAAAGCAAAGACTGAGATCTATTTAAAAGCTACTATCATGAAGATATTAAAGTTGTCAAATGCAAAACCCTAGCAGCTAGAGTAATGAACACAGTGCAAAAGAGGACAGTGTGCTAGGACAGATTTAGGAGATCTCCAAATTATCTAAACACGGGAAAATACATCATTTATTTATTTTTTTAAATTAAAAGAAATTATTCTAAACCCTCTATAGGACACATTGATACTTCAAAAGCATCTAATTTATTTTTTAAAATTAAAAGAAGTCATCCTAAACCCTATATAGGATACATTGATACTTCAAAAGCATCTGAAGGAATTTGAGATTATGCAAACATATTTCAATTAAATACATGGATTACAAACAGTAGCATGAACATTGTAACCCTATTTGATCAAAGAAGGAATGAAATAAACAACAATGAATCCTATGCCTCCTATCATGCACATCTCCTTACCATTCTCTGTCATTCTTTACTGAAACACTTCTCCATTTTGGTGAGCTATGCCTGAAAATAAGGTTTCAACAAAGGTTTTATTGTATGTTTATTAAAATGAAAACTCCATTCTGGTGGGATATGCCTGAAAATAAGATTTTGATGAAATTTTTAGAGTATGTTTATTAGAGTTTTAGAGTATTTTGGTGGGCTATATTCAAATGGATTGTTACTGATGTGATTTGCTGCATTTAGTTTTGTAAATTGTAATGATGCCACGATTACCGTACTACCATTGTCTCTTATTATACCCGTTGTGGTATGGCAGTGTTTTTCACTTCCCTTTTGTTGTTTACCGCATTACCACCTTGCTCAAGGCTTCCTGCTGCGGGGTTGTGGTGTATACCACTCTACTGCATATAATGCTTACCTTCCCTATGGTATAGCGGTGTATGCTTTTGATCATTACTTGAAGAGTGTCAATGAGACAATCTTATTTGTCTTACCAATATCTCAATGTCTCATTGACATTAGATCTTATGTTCCTTTGATATTGGTTTTTGGTGTCGATGAGACAAGTTAATACCTCTTGCCGATATGCCCATGTCTCATCGATATTTTCCTTCAGCTTTATTTCTTTATATATTAGTGTAACTCTGCCATGTCGGGGAGACTCATGGTTATCATTGTGGTATGGCGGTGTTTTTCCCTACCCTTTTGTTGTTTACCACACTACCGCCTTGCTCAAGGCTTCTTGTTACAGGGTTGCAGTGTATACCTCTCTACCGCATATGTTGCTCACCTTCCCAACGGTATAGTGGTGTATACTTTTGATCATTACTTGATGAGTGTCAATGAGACAATCTTATTTGTCTTACCGATATCTCAATGTCTCATCGACATTACTTCGTTATATCCAAGAGTTGTGTTTCACCGAGCACTTGTAGATATACCTTATCGATGTGACATAAGTGATTCTCTCCTCGATATAGGGGTGTCTACACCGACGCTAAACCCAAAGCTAAACTCGAAGCTAAAATTGGAGCTCAAAGTGGTGCTAAAATCAAAGCTAAACTCAGAGCCAAATGTGGTGCTAATGATGGCATCACACTCGGAGCCATTATCGGTGCCAAAGACGATGCTAATGTCAGCAAAAACTAGCACCAAAATTAGCGCCGACTTGTCCTAGTCGGCGCAAATAAATGTCAAAAATAGCACCATCCTGATAAATAGCACTGATGTTTTCAAAAAATTGGAAAAAAATACATTAAAATAGTGGGTGGAAGCAAAAAAGGAGCAAAAAGTGGAGCAAATCACAGAGATTTTTTGTAGTGATTGATCATCATATTTGAGACCTAATGATGAATGGTTTAGATTTACAATAATAAAATATACATAGAATGTGGCTTTTGGGGGTGCTACACCTAAACCCTTGCTGGGGTGCATGACCCCTAGACCTTTCATTGAGGGGAATGAGCCCCCTAGGCCCCCACAAGGAAAGTACCCCCCCTGTGTTGAAGTATCAACAATACCTTATGTAATTGCAAAGTTGAGACATATTTTCCCAACAACATCTCCCATGTGCAAAAAATATTCTTTTTTTTTGTTTTTTGTTTTTGATTCATAATACACAACCAAGGTTTCTTGCTTTATATTAATATCAAAAAATATTACATCGATGTGCAACAAATATTCGTATGCCACATGTATTTTGTCAATTAGCTTATTTCTCTCTAGCCATGTGCTTTTTTGTAATGAACTCCTACCTTGTGTTTTATAAAAGGAATCAAGTTGATTTTTTTTAAGGATCAAAATTTGTTGGACAGTAGAACATAAATTGGAATATCACCAGTTTATTTCTTTACTTCATGTTTTTTGTTTAATTCTAGTATAAAGACTTGTATTTAATAAGAGATTGGTAATACTAAATAAATTAAAGGTCATTCCAAATTGTATACTTTGCATGACTGTAAGTTGTTCATTCCTATTGAAAAATCAATTTGTTACACCATCTTTAGGCATATTTTGAAGCTATCTCAGTGGTGAATAGTTCTATTTATTTAAACTCTTGCATTATTTTATATGTACCTGTGAAGCAATCTAGTGAGATACAAAATAGTTGTGCTTTATCTTTCTTATTTCTTAGTATATGCATGGGTAATACTTGGAAGTAATTAATCTCTTATGCTTTATCTCTTCTTGCCCTGATCTTTTGAAGTTTATTGTGAAAAGGTTAAAATGAATTAAAGTAGTAAAGTAATGCAAGTGTGATTTGGTAGAATCATTACATCACTTTTTTTCCATCAAGAACGATTTTGAATACCAATAGGACCTTATTTGAAAACAACAATTGCACAATGAACCCTAAGTGAGCCGAGTGTGTCAAGACCTGGCATTCCTAAGCCTTTGGATAGCCAAATTCTTAACCGAATTTGGTATTTTTTCAAGATAGGTTTTTTTTTCAAGTAACAAGATTTGATCTACATGTTGTTGCATGTGTAACAACCACATCAACATACTTGGTAGTAGAAGGAGGGCCTCTTATCTATATAAACAAGTCTCAGATCATGTATGAAAGTCCAAATTTTAAAATAAGAGTGTAATCCTCCAAGTTTTGAAATATATATATATATCCTAATGATGAATGGTTTAGATTTACAATAATAAAATATACATAGAATGTGGTTGTTGGGGGTGCTACACCTAAACCCTTGCTGGGGTGCACGTCCCCTAGACCTTTCATCGGGGGGGATGAGCCCCCTAGGCCCCCGCAAGGAAAGTACCCCCCTATGTTGAAGTATCAACAATACCTTATGTAATTGCAAGGTTGAGACATATTTTCCTAACAACATCTCCCATGTGCAACAAATATTCTTATGCCACATGTATTTTGTCAATTAGCTTATTTCTTTCTAGCCATGTGCTTTTTTGTAATGAACTCCTACCTTATGTTTTATAAAAGGAAGCAAGTAAATTTTTTTTAAGGATCAAACTTTGTTGGACAGTAGAACATAAATTAGAATATCACCAGTTTATTTCTTTACTTCATGTTTTTTGTTTAATTCTAGTATAAAGACTTGTATTTAATATAGAGATTGGTAATACTAAATAATTTAAAGGTCATTCCAAATTGTATACTTTGCATGACTGTACGTTGTTCATTCCTATTGAAAAATCAATTTTCTACACCATCTTTAGGCATATTTTGAAGCTATCTCAGTGGTGAATAGTTTTATTTCTTTAAACTCTTGCATTATTTTATATGTACCTGTGAATAAATCTAGTGAGATACAAAATAGTTGTGCTTTAGCTTGCTTATTTCTCAATATATGCATGGGTAATACTTGGAAGTAATTAATCTCTTATGCTTTATCTCTTCTTGCCCTAATCTTTTGAAGTTTATTGTGAAAAGGTTAAAATGAATTAAAGTAGTAAAGTAATGCAAGTGTGATTTATTAGAATCATTACATCACTTGTTTTCCATCAAGAGTGATTTTGAATACCAATAGGATCTTATTTGAAAACAAAAATTGCACAATGAACCCTGACTGAACCTAGTGTGTCAAGACTTGGCATTCCTAAGCCTTTGGATAGCTAAATTCTTAACCGAATTTGGTGTTTTTGTCAAGATAGGTTTTTTTTCAAGTAACAAGATTTGATATGCATGTTTTTGCATGCGTAACAACCACATCAACATACTTGGTAGTAGAAGGAGGGCCTCTTATCTATATAAACAAGTCTCAGATCATGTATGAAAGTCCAAATTTTAAAATAAGTGTGTAATCCTCCAAGTTTTGAAATATATATAGCATAATGAAGGTTTCAAGGCATAATAGATAATATGATGAATTGGAACATAACATGGATGTTCTATTTGTTCATATAATTTTAAATAGGAAGATTTGTCTTGAAAATTTTCTCAAATTTTGATTAATTGATAGATGTAGGATCCTTGAAACTAAAGAGCATAGTGAAGTCAATTGTACAACTTTCTTGGTTAGAATGAGCTTAGTGGTCAAAAAATTGATTTCATTAACCAAAGTGTTCACATATGAACAATATATTAGGAATTCATCAAATTCTATATCTAATAATCAAGAATCAAAAAGACATGGAAGAATTGTAGTAGATATTTTTACAAGCGATAATCAATTATCTGATTGTTGCAACAATGTAGATTTGAGCTATCCTATTGTTAAGGAGCACTCAAGAGATTGATTTACAAAGTTACATGAGGCACAAAAATTGTTCCATCAATACCACTTAGTCTGCTTGTAACTGAAACAGATTCACAAGAAGAATGGTGTAAGATCAAGAAGATTCCATCTATTGTGCTAGAATTTATCAAGGAGTATAGCTTTGGTATGGTTGATGTATGGGTGCACACCTTGTATACCTAGTGTGTGTTTTCTCATCTAACACCTCTTTATATGGGTACACACCTTGTAGGCCTAGTGTGTGTTTCTCATTATTCCTTGGGGTTCACCTAGTGTATATTAGATTGCACTAGCCCTTGTGAGCATATTTTTTGGACAAACACCTTAGGATTGATCCATTCCTTTTGGAAAAACAACTAAGGCTTTATCCATATTTTATTTTTCCTTTTTTATTAGATTTGACATTGTATGCTTGTGTATCTTTTCTTGCTTTGCATATCTTACATTCATGTGTGTCCCTTTGACCTTATATTGGTTTTCCACAAGATCTTAGATATTGTGGGCTTGGTCACCTCCTTGATCCTTTTCATCCTATATCTCTTCAACATATGTGCACTTGGACCCCTCTTGACATATATTTATCTACTTTAGTGTGATTCTAAGCATAAGTTCATACTCCCACTAAAGTGGGGGCTAAATATAGTGTATGAAATTGTATGCCTTTACAATTTCACACTATGTTTGGTCCCTTAATTTATTGGACTTAACTAAATTTCCAATTTTCCAAATTATGCATTCCAAAGCCTTATTTTCCCAATTTCTAAAAAGGGAACTGAAATTTAATAAATGTAATCAATAATTAAATCACATTGGGGCATGTGTTTCTTGGACTTATAGGCCAAGACCCATTTTCCCATGGGTGAATGGGTCCCTGTTAGGTGCCAAGACCCATTTTAAAATATGTTTTTAGCGGTATTTTAATGATTCAAATTCAATTTGCAATTGTCGACTTTTGCAATCTATTTTTTCATAAATTAGATAAACACCTATAAATACATAGTATTTTTATCAATTCAAATCCATCTAGCATTAAAGAAAATTTCAAGAGAAAATATTAGTGTCAAGATCATTCAAGAGAAGAGTAATCAATCATTTATTGCAGTATTCAAGATCCTAACATCATGTCCAAGTTTATGTATGTTCATGTCATTTTGTGAAGGCTATTATGTATTGTTGATCCTAAAGCATCCAAGCATTTCAAGTATCCAAATCCATCAAGCAAATAAAGATCTAGTTCCTTGGAGAAATGTGTTTGTCTTCAATCCTCTAACGGAAGCCATTAAAGGGTGGTGAGTTGCAACAATTATTGTTCATTCATCATTTCCTTCTCCTTTTTCATTTATCTTTCTATCAAGGTTTAATTACCAAACCAGGGTTTGACTAAGGTAAATCCCCAAAACATTTTGTCCCTCTTTGTGGATGTGTAGATTACAGGTTGAAGAAGGATTGAAGAGATCTTAAAGGAGAAATTTTGCATTACTGCACAAGTTGTCATCATTCTTGTCAAGTCATGAAAACTAAGTTGCGGAATTTATTTTCATCACTTTGATAGTGGTAACTATGTCAAACAAAAGCCAAGAACCAAAATTAGAGGATTGTCAAAATTTAGTTTGGAAGCCCTAACTAGGACCCATTCTCCCAAGGGTGAACCAGTTCTTCAGTAGGTCTCAAAAACAACTTTTGGTGACAAGTACATACCATCAAACCCTTCTTAAATCTTCCTACAAATTGTCATTTACATTTATGTACTTTTGGGAATTTGTATTTCTTGTATTAGATCTTATTGTTCAATAAGTTTGAGTGCTCTAAATCATTTCAATTTAGTTTCAAATCTTTCCTAATGTCCTAAGGACTAAGATTGAGGTCTGATTGACTCACCATTGAGGTTAAAAGTTAATCTTTACACCTTGTGATCTCGTTCCTAATGAAATAACCTTAGGGAAAGGCCATCATTAAGATCCCTATAGGTTTTATAACCACATCATTTAAAAAAAATTGGGTATCTCTTTCCCCACATTTCAAGTCTAATTAGGTTAATCAAGGAAAATCAATTACAATCCATTCCAAGAATCTAAAAGATGAAAATCCAGGTCTAATTGTCTCACCTTCATGGTTTAAATTCAATCTACACACCTTGTTGATCTCCATCTTAATAAAACATAAGAAAAACACATCAAAACCACATAAAGTTTGAATCCTAGGTTTACACATTATATCTAGGGTTCCAATTTCCCTTTGTTTTAGTATCATTTATTATGAGATATAAATGAGGATTAATGTGATGTTGTATCTTTAAGGATCATGTAGATGATTGAGTTGGATGATCAATTCTATATAGGAACTTACAATATAAGGAGACCATAAAATATTTGCATGGTAAGGAATCATCACCAAGGGAGTTTTAGGTTGGTGATTTGGTCCTTTTGTGGAATGCTAGGTTAGAATATAAGTAAAAGCATGAATAATTTTACCCCTTATGCCTTGAGTCTTATATATTTGCTAAGTGATATGAAAGTTTCATGTATATTATCTCATGGATTTTGATGGATAATTATAGGAGATGCCCATGTATGGTCAAAATTTTAAGCATTACTATTTATAAGTGATGGAGTTTATAATTTTGAATAGTAATTAAAATTTTTCATCTTCAATGTTTTTTCTCGTGTCTTTGAGTAGTCTTGATTCCAACTTGGTCAAGATAGTGTTTTTTTTTAGCCTTGATCTAGAAATTTTGTGGTGTGCCTAAAGATCTAAATTCTTCCAATGCTTGTAGTATGCATCCATCCCCAACTAGAGCCAACATTGGGACTCAAATCTTCAATTCACAAAAATTAAAAAAATTAAAAAAATGCTTAAGTCAAGGAAGTGATCAAAGTCTTAGTTGATGACATGAGGTGGTCTATGGTTTCATAGGAACCAAGAACCATTGTTTCCTAGTTCCTAGTCCAATTCTAAGATTTGGCATAGTGTGTTGAGGATGTGTGTGCACATTGGTGGTGGTTCTTGATTGTTGTGAAAGCCTTGATGGATCAAGGGAAGAAGATTTGAAGAGATGGGATATTTTGAATTTGTAATTTCTTTTAAGTGTTTCAGTGATTGTGTTCAAGTTCCAAAAGGTTTCCATGATGTGTTTGAAATGAGTGATCTCTACCTACTCACAATAATGGTAACACCTCACCCAACCACCCAAATTTAATTGTTGTATTCATTCTCCAATTTGCATCACTCATTTTGGGTGGGGTTCAACCTCCACCATGGATTCAATGTTGTTATAGTGGTAAAAATTAGGGCTCCATGATTAAAGTGTTTTAATTAGGTTTTAGTCCTCATTATGATTTGAACAATACTAGGATGTAGAGATAACAGAGGGATAAGCCAACAGTGAAAAATTACATAAAAAATCATTTCTAGAATGGTTGTAGTGAGGAAAAGATAGTGTCAGATTGTTAATATAAATTTATTATATCATTGTGTAGTTTTATGTCTCCATCGATGTATAGATTGACTCAAAACATGTATTGTTTAAAAATAAATAGCACATTTGGTGTTTTAAATGTAAGTAACATTAGAGGAATATGACAAATTTCTAAACCTGTTACGAGACTTGTGACAACTCCTTTTATGTTTACATATGATTATGGATGCATTTTTATGTGTAGATCAATTATAGTTTATTATTATTTTTATCATTTATCCTTGTCATTGTCATATGTGACTTTTTTTCCCTATGATAGACATCAATCTCATTGCACTTTTTCCAATAAAATAAACTAATCATTAATCATTTTTGTTTATTTAAGTTTCAGATTGTGTGGTTCATGGTTTCGTAGCATATAGGAAATATTAAATATCATTTTTTATGAATCAAGCACCTCACCCCCACCTTGCACTTGTTTTAAAGGTGTTGTATCAATTAAATAAAAATAAAGGTCACTAGTAGTTAGTTTCTCTTAGCCCAATGACAACTCTAACATTGAATCAAAAATTTGGGTTTAATTTTTGGTTCTTTTATTTATGTCATCCTCTCATCTCTAGTAATACCCTCCTATGTCTAAGTTGAGATCAAAGTGAAGTAGAGAAAACATGCTCTCATATAATTAGCTTAGTTTCCTCCATAGTTCTGTAGATGAACTAATTTCATTCATTTGTTGACAACCCTAGCCCTATGAGTGGATTTTAGTTCTAGGAAATGGAGTAGAGGTTTTGAGACCTAACACTATGCTTGTATGATTCTCATTTTATTCATTTATATTTTGTTTATAATGATTAGTATCCTAAGATTATACTTTCTAACATAAGAAGATCATGGTGAAAATTTGATCATATTATTAATTTTTTCTCCAATTATATGAACTCTTCACCACTTTAAAAATAAAATTGTAATATGGGATCCTATTATTAGCCCAATCCTTTTCATTTGATAGGATGAGGTATAATAATCTATGATAATAATGTGTGCAAGGGGTATTTTTTTGATCCATTACCTCATATTTGATGTGGCTTAATTAGGTGGATTGCTACATTCTTGTTCATCCTTCATATTTGAACTTCATATATTAATAACAATAAAGTTAAAATATAAAATTATTACATGTAAGATTGGTAGACCAAAGAACAAACAAACAAATTTTAATTCAATGCCTAATTTTGAATGCACCTCATTAATCTCTCCAAGTTTCAAATTTGGTTTGGATTTTACCTACCATTGTATTTTCACCTTAATTCATAAAAAGACACAATTCATAATCCCCTTGTTTAGCATGATATAATTTAAGATGCATAATTATTCATATTTAATAAATAAATCATGTTATTTGTATATTTGAGGCAATTGTTATGTAGGAGACACATCCATGATGTTTTGTCATGTTTTATAAAAATATTTTATAAACTTTTATAAATTTTATCATGAATCAATATTACTTTACTTCCTACAAAACAAAAATATAAAATAGAGTTTGAAAAAAAAAAAAAAATTATTGTTAAGATATTATTTTAATGCTTTTTAGGTAATGATATGTGTGTGTATAGATATACATACACATATATATACATATATGTATATATACATATATGTATATATATATATATATATGTATATATATATATATGTATATATATATATATGTATATATATATAGATATACATATATATGTATGTATGTATGTGTGTGTGTGTATATATACACACATACATACATACATATACATACATATATATATGCATACATACATACATACATATATACATACATACATACATATATATACTTATATACAAAGGAGTTATCTGATATATTGTCATGATAATAGAAACAAGAATATCATAACAATCAAATAGACAAACTTAAATACAAAGGAGATATCTAATACATTGTCATGATAATAGAGACAAGAATATAATAACATCCAAATATCCAAATGAATAAGGAACAACCCTAATAGAAGAGGCAACAACCAACACTACTTAGCCATCCAAAAACATAATTGATAGAAAGAAAGTGGTTTCAAGATTCTTGACTAACCCAAATATGAAGGAACAAACCTAATAAAAGAGGCAACAACCAACACTACCTAGCCATCCAAAAGCATAATTTATAGAAAGAAAGTGGTTTCAAGATGCTTGACTAACCCAAATATGACAAAATTCTAGTCAAGAAAGGAGGTAAAACAAGGGAAGTTACTTGGCCAACATGACAATGAAAAAACATCATGGTTTATTTAGCCATTATCATCAACATTTACCACACAAATCATCTAATTAATCTCTCAATCCAAGAGCTTCTTGCCTCAATCAATCATCATATGGTTTATCTTGGTAATGGAGATGAAGTTGTTGTGGACCTTGTTAGACACTTAGAATTCCTCTTTTGACTCCTCCTTGTTCATGTCCTTCATCTTATGGTCCATTGGTTTTAGAAACTCTAGAAAATTGATTATCATTGCAATTAATGTTCACTTCGTTAATCATGTTGCAAAGCTCCACTTTTGTGTATTTTCACCCAATGACCACTTCATGGTTCATATTTCCTTTGATTTGTTCATAGTTCCTTTGTGGCTATCCATCCTTTACTTGTCCTAATCTTTACACCAAAACCTTGTACTTGTCCCAAACTTTACACCAAAACCCTCTGATGGCCCATTCTAAGCCATCCTATATTTCTGTGTATTAGAAACATGGGAACCAATGGTCCTAAAAGCTTCCTTCATACATAGTGTAGTGGGATGGATTATAAGTAGTGGATAAAGGAAGATAAGATTTGATTTATTAGAGTAGAAAACTAAGTGTCTAAAAAATGGTAATTTTTTTTACCTTTTGGCTAATTTTTGGCCAATTTGGTGACCTAGTTTATAGGAGTGAGAAAATTTTGCAACTATAAGCTACTAAAAAATAGAGCCTATTTGATAACTAGCAATTGCACCTTGATGTGCAATGGGTATGGCGAAGAGGTGTGGAACGTTAATTAGGAAAAAATCCGCTTTACATGAGGTCAATTGGTAAGCCATTTAGAAAATGGTGTAGTTTGTGCAAGAAATATCTCAATGGAAAAGTTAGGATCCAAACACAATTGTAATAGAACCTTTGTATTGGGAAGATAATCAGTATCAATTGTCAAATTATTTTGTATATTCAAATAACCTGAATAGGCATAAATTTTTGATAAATACAGAAACTTGAAAATTAAAGTATTTGTTAATAGATGTGTAGAATTTGAACCTACAAAAATAATTTTAAAGAAAAGGAAACATCAATTTATTTATTATCTACAAATAACTCGTACAAATATAGATGTTTGATATATACAAAATTTAAGAATATAAAATATTTGTTAATATTCAAGAATACATGTTTGGTATTTTTTTTGTGAGGAAGTAAAAATTTGAGAAAAGTGAGTAATGGAATGTGCATATTAATTTTAAATAATAATTCCAACATATAATTGAATATATTATTATTCGCCCTATATATGCATATGATTCTACAAATGAATTATCTTGAATGAAGAATGGAGACATCAAATTTATATATTTAAGAAAGAAAGTATTTAAAAATTGTCATTAAATTGAAACATAGAATTAGGCCATATAAAAATAACATATAAAAAATAGAAGAATAAAATAAATAAAATATATTATTATGTAGACATGTAAAATTAATGTAACACCTATCACACACCCTAAACAACATTGAACAACATCGAACACCATCCCATAACATTTTGTAAAGTCTCGAAACATCTCAGAATCAACTCGTAATGTCTCAGAACATCTCATAATCAACCTGTAATGTCTTGAAACATCTCGAAATCAACCCATAATATTTGAAAACATCTCATAATCTACTCGTAATGTCTCAAAACATTTCAGAATTAACTCGTAATGTCTTGAAACATCTCAGAATCAACTCGTAATGTCTTAGAACATCTTGGAATCAACCTGTAATGTCTAAGAATATCTTGGAATCAACCTATAATGTCTCAGAACATCTCGAAATCAACCCATAATGTCTTAGAACATCTTAGAATTAACTCGTAATGTCTCAGAACATCTCATAATCAACCTGTAATGTCTCAAAACATCTCAAAATCATCCTGCAACATCTCACATCTTGGAATCATCTCAGAATCATCCTCCAATGTCCTAAAACATCACATGACATAAAAAAACATCCAAAACCCTAATTTCCTCTATTAATTGAATAATACAAAATTATTTAATTAATTCACTTTTTCATCATTTTTGAAAAATTAAATAAATTTTATTTATTTAATGAAGTCTTGAAAACCCTAATTCAGCTATTAATTAAATAAAACAACATTATTTAATTAATTCACTTTTCATCATTTCAACCAATTAAATAGATTATATTTATTTAATAAAGTCCTAATCTAATCTTATTTCATCTTGATTGATTAAATAATGCTAATTATTTAATTACGTCACTAAATCACTTTATTCCCCTAAGTTAATTGAATTATTAAATCATAATAATTTAATTAACACACTTTCCCTCCAAAACTTGAATAACTAAATCAAACTATTCAAATCATTTATCAAAAATAAAATCAAACTAATGCAAATTTGTTTGCAAAAGTTAAACTTGATTTCCATGTTCAACTCCAAAAAGGAATTAATTAATTAAATCAATTAATTCATAATTCCTCATCCACTTTCTGATTGAGAAAATTATGCTTGTTGACTGAGCAATCTAATTTGTTGACTAATCAATCAATTTGCTAACTAAGCCATCTAAATCCTGGCTGATCAATCTAAATCTTGATTGATCAATCTAATCCTTGACTAGCCAATCTATTCTTCAATTACACAAATTGTGGAATCAACTTTGCACAATCTTCTCATGTCTAAATCCTCTCAACACCTTTTCACCATTGATCTTGATCCAACATTGTTGAATCCTGATCGTCGATTCAAAATCTCTTTTTCTATATAACAAACCTCTCTCCTCACAAAAAAGGATCGAAGAATCAATATACCTTATGCAACGAAGTGTTTTCATGATCACCATTAATAGAGCTTCATCATTCCTTCGGCCAACCAACATCAAGCATTTCATAAACTATGGAGGCTTTGCGGTGATAAGAACAATCCAACATCAGGCGAATACACTCCGATACAAGATAGTAACACTTTGCTATTGATTTGAATTCAATTTGTTAATCATAGATTTCTTAATGTGTGTTCAAATAGCTTAGTTTCATTTCATATGTGTAAGATTAAATCTTAAATTAATGTGTTTGATCTTAGCTTAGATTCTCATTTCAAGCACATTTTTCTTGTTTGTAATCTAATGATTTTCCCCCTCACACATTCTAGCATGCCTAGTGGGACCCTTGTCCCATACACTAATGTTTTTTTGAGCCATTTGTGAAGTTGCAGGTCTCAGAAGCACTTTTGAAAAAGGTTTCATGCACTACCCAGAAAAAGTTCACACTTGACACTAAGAAATGAGCATTTGACATGGGAACTGCACACTTGCAACAAGATCCTTGCATCTACTTTTAAACCCTTGCATTTTTTTCTGACAGGGGTAGCATCTGCTCAGAGATTTGAGCATCTAATTCTGACAGGGGTGATTTTGCATTTTTTCTGAGCATTTTCTCTAACAGACAAGTGCACGGATCCTACACTATTGTAATGGATTTCTTTGCTAACATTTTCTTTTTTTTAATGTGTAATAGGTACTAACAGATTTGAATGCAGGATTTATATGACTCTAACTCATTTTTTTTGTAGGGAAGACAATTGGTCAAAGATTTATAAATCCATAAACATTTTTTGTTAACATTGGAAAATTTGATTTTGGTGCTCTAAAAAGAACAACTCAAACACACATTTGGTTTTTTTGTTGTTAAAATTGAACCACTTTTGAGTTTCCTTAAGTTAGGAACATCTATAAATTTTGGTGCTCTAAAAAGAACAAGACAAATGCACATTTGGTTTTGGTGTTCTTAAAATTGAACAAATTTTGAGCTTTCTTAAATTTGGAATGTTTGAATTTGGTGCTCTAAAAAGAACAAAACAAACTCACACTTTGTTTTGGTACTATTAAAATTGAACCATTTTTAAGCTTTCTTACATTAGGAACTCTTATTTTGGTTCTCATAAAAAGAAAAAAAAAACACGTCAATTTTGGGGCTCTAAAAATAAAAACATTTTATGTTTTCATAATTAGGAACTTTAATTTTGGTGCGTAAAATGAACACAAAATGATTTCCATTTAGTTGACGCACGCTCAATTTAATTTTGTTGACCAAGTTAGGACCAAGCCTAATTTCTTAGAAACACTCATATTTGGGCTTTAAAAATGAACAAATGTTTCTTTCTGTTTGCTTACACCATTGCTATCTTAACTGCTTGATGTTTGCTTACACCATTGCTATCTTAGCTGCTTGATGTCCTAAACAATTCATGTATTGGTGCAAAAAGAAAAGAACAAATTGTTTATATTATTCACATATTTTTTGGGATAACACCGCTCGAGGTGTTTGAAAAGAATCAATTTTCTATGAAGTGTTTGTTGTGCATGGAGTGTTTTGCAAGCTGAAGTGTTTTATCTTCTCCCTTTGCACCTTTTGGTGATCTTGGGTGAGCAAAAAAAACATTTTTGAGCTTCGAATTTTATTTTCAAGTTTTACCTTAAAGAGGGGGCTTGCTTTGAGAAAAATCCCATGTTGAAGAACTCATTGCAAGGTCTTGAAGCACGTTTATTGGTGGGCTATATCAAAGGTTTCAAAATCATAAGAAAGTAGCTTTAAGTTGTGTTGACAATAGACGAAACCTAATCCCATGCCTTAAGTGGAATGGGAATGGTTAAAGAACCTTAAGTGGCCAACGTGTGAAAGTCATATTTCTGTGTTCACAGTTATGACTAAGAGCCAATTGTTTTAGAAGCTACCCTATTATCCAAAAACATACTTTGAAGTGGTGCATCAGAATTTACTTCCAAGAATTTAGTTGCCAAGTCTGACTACAGGCCCACACCATAAGTCATATGTAAAATCATCTCTTCGGAGCATGAGGCAAGCCCACCTAAAAGAATGGTTTCTATCTCCTTATGAAGTTTGGGAAAAGTTGGAAGATATCTATGAAGGAAATGATAGAGTCAAATTATCAAAGGAGCTAACAGCTAAGCACATATATGAGAAATTGAAAATAGAAGAAGGTGAAGATATTGCAAGCTATTTTTAGAGGGTTGATATTGTAGTAAATGAATTCAAAAATCAAGGTGGTACTTTGACAGATGAAGATGTAATGGAGAAGATTTTGATGACCCTATCAGAGAGTTACAGTGATAAAGTCTCAACCATTGAGGATGTGTATGATCCTAAGAAGTTCACTAAAGAACAACTATTTGGCACCTTGACCGCATTTGAAATGATGAAATTTGGAAAAGAAAAGGAGAAAACAAAAAATAGCCTTCAAAGCCACTAAGATAGAAGATGATCCAGATAGTGAAGGTTCAGAGGAGTTGGAAGCAAACTTTATAAGGAAATTGAAGAAAGGTACTAGCAAGTACAAAGGTATGTTACCTTTTAAATGTTTCAGTTGTGGAAATATTTGTCACTATGCTTCAAGATGTCCACATAGAGTTGTACACAAGAAGAGTAGAGACAATAAAGATAAAAGGGATAAGAATTTCAATAAATTGTACTATGTTAGAGGAGATGCTGGAATTTCTGATGATGAATCTAATTTTGAGGGTGATAATGATGAATTCTTTTTTCTAGCCTTAGAGAATAAATCAATATCTACTAAACATGGAAGATATGCAAGGGAAAGTGGTTCGAAGAACAAGAAGGAAGAGATGGAAGTTACTCTGGTTACTACCTTTCATGCTAGACAAGATGAAGACTATTGGGTGATTGACAGTGGCTACTCAAATCACATGACTGGAGACAAAAGTAAGTTTACTAAACTTGAAAAGTATGATGGTGGATTAGTCATGGTTGGAGATGATTTTGGTGCAAAGATTGTTGGAAAAGGAACAATTAGTTTTGATGGAAAACATGGTACTGATGATGTCTATTATGTTAAGGGCTTAAGGCATAATCTTTTGAGTTTTGTACAAATGTGTAGCAAAGGATTTAAGCTCATTTTTCAGGATAATACTTGTGAGATCAGAAAAGGGTCTGGAATTGTGGTTGCTACAAGAAGAACATATTGAAACATTTATCAACTTAAGGGTATTGATGGTCAGTTCCTTGTATATCAAGTTAATGAAATTTGGCTATGGCACTAGAGGATGGGACATGTAAACTTTGACAATCAGAATGGGATTAGTTCAAGAGAAGTTGTTCGAAATCTGCCTAAAATCACAAAGCGTGCCAATACTGTTTGCACAAGTCAGTTGGGAAAAAAAACAAGATGCAACTTTAAAGGAAAAGAGAAATCAAATGCTAGAATGCTAGAATTGATTCATACAAACCTCTATGGACCCACGAGAATAGGAAGTCTTAATGGTGATAGGTATTTCATGTTCCTTATTGATGATTATTCTAGAATGACATGGGTTACTTTTCTTAGGGAGAAAGCTCAAGCTCTGGATAGATTTAAAGTGTTCAAGGCTAGGGTAGAGAATGAAGTGAGCCTAAGAATAAAATGTTTAAAGTCTGATAGAGGTGGAGAATTCACTTCCAGTGAGTTTAATACTTTTTTTGAAGAGCATGGTATAAAGAGATATTTTTTTGCTCCTAGAACTCCTCAACATAATGGAGTTGTTGAGCGGAAGAACCAAACTATTCAAGAGGCTGCAAGAACTATGATGAAAGAGGAAAATGTACCTGATGTATACTAGAAAGAAGCAATCCACACTATTGTTTATATTCATAATAGTGTTCATATAAGAGGTAACAACACAAAGACTCCTTATAAGTTATGGACTAGAAAAATTGCTACTGTTAAGTACTTTAAGGTATTTGGAAGAAGATGTTATATTAAAAGAGATGATGAGAACCTTGGAAAGTTTGATGCTGTATGTGATGAAGGAATTTTCCTTGGATATTCAACTAGTAGCAAAGCTTATATATGCTTCAATAAAAGATTGAGGAAGATTGTTGAGAGTGCAAATGTAAAAGTTGATGAAGATATGCACAACCAATTGAAATAAGTGAAGTTGAACCATATGAACCTATCTATAGACAAGTACAAGAAGAGAATAAGGGAGAAGAACATATTGAAGAAGAAGAAGAAGCTCTAGAACCTACTCCTCAGACCCCAAAATATGTACAGAAAAATCATCTTGAAGAACAAATAATTGGAGATAAAAGTGAAGGTGTAAAGAAAAGAAGCAAAGTGGTGGAAATTGAGGTAAACCTATGTTTACTTTCCAAGATAGAACCTAAAATAGTGTGTGAAGCATGTAAAGATGAAAATTGGGTTAGAGCAATGAAAGAGGAGTTGCAACAGATAGAGAAGAATTAGACATGGGAATTGGTTCCTAGACCTGTAAACAAGAAAATAATTGGTACAAAGTGGATGTTCAAGAATAAGTTGAATGATAATCGTGAAGTTGTAAGAAAAAAAGAAAGGCTTGTGTGCAAAGGTTATTCACGGGTCGAAGGAATAGAATTTTAGGAGACATTTGCCCCGGTGGAAAGAATGAGGCTATTTGGATGTTCTTGGAATTTTTTGCTCACAAAGATTTCAAGGTATATCAGATGGATGTTAAGTACACATTCCTGAATGGAGAATTGGAAGAATTTTACATGGAACAACCAGAGGGATTTCAGTTATTAGATCAACCAGACATGGTCTATAAGTTGAAAAAGGAAGTATATGGACTTAAATAGGCTCCTAGAGTAGGGTATGCAAGGTTGGATAGGCATTTGACACAACAAAGGTTCAGCAAAGGCTTCGTAGAAAGTAATATCTATTTCAAGGTTGAAGGAAAAAAATGTTGATAGTAGTTGTGTATGTTGATGATATTATCTTTGGAGGAAAAAAGGGTATGTGCAAGAAATTTGCAGAGGAGATGCAAAAAGAGTTTAAAATGTATATGATTGGTGAGTTGAATTTATTTCTTGGACTTCAAGTGAATCAAACTGATAAAGGCATGTTCATTTCACAATCAAAGTATGTCAAAGAGTTGTTGAACAAATTTGGAATGGATGACTCCAAACCGATCTATACCCCTATGGTTACTAGATGCAAACTGAGTAAAGATGATGAATGTGCTAAAGTTGATTAGAGCATGTACAAATCTATGATTGGTGGACTATTATATCTTACTGCTACTAGACCACATATCATGCATGCAGTATGTTTGGTTGTTAGATTTTAAGTAGAACCTAAAGAAGCACATGTTATAGCTGTGAAAAGGATATTTAGATATCTAAAAGGCACCTCAGATTATGGCTTGTGGTATTCTAAGGATAATGATTTCACTTTGAGTGCTTACACCGATGCAGATTGGATTGGTTGTGTGGATGATTGTAAGAGTACAAGTGGTGGTGCATTCTTTCTTGGAGGAAGATTGGTTTCATGGCTAAGCAAGAAACAAGATTCAATTTCTTTATCCACTGCAGAAGCTAAGTACATTGTTGCAACATCTTGCTACACATAGGTATTATGGATGAAGCAAACATTGAAGGATATAGGAGTGATGTGTGATGAGCCTATCCCTATCTTTTGTGATAATACAAGTGCAATAAATATTTCAAAGAATTCGGTAATTCATTCAAGGACAAAGCACATATTTATCAGATATCATTTCTTGAGAGAAAAGGTATTGGAGAATGAATTTAGGCTGGAATATGTGCCTATAAAGGATCAAATTTCTGATATATTTACTAAGGTTCTTCCGAAGGATACTTTTTAGTATCTCCTGGAGAATTTGGTGGTTATTTCCCCTCCTTTCTCGAACTAGGTGCACATGGAGGTGCATCAGTCCAGTGGATCTACTCCTCAGGGGGAGTAGGAAGTATCATTGTTGTAGTATGAGATGTGGGTGCACCCCTAAGGAGGAGTGATCAAACTCTTTTATCTTTGCCATTGATGTCAAAGGGGGAGAGAGAGTCATGTGAAAAATAAAGAGCTGAAAGGAGGAGAGATAGAGAGAGAATATTGAGAGTGTGGGAATGTTGTGTAGGTTGTCTAATCTAGAAAATAAAGGAGAGTGTGTATTGCATCTTTGGTGGTTTTTCGCATCATGTATTTCCATCAATGAAAAAGGGGGAGATTGTTGCAAGTATGAATAAGTATGGTGGTGTTGTCATTAATGTTGTCATTGATGTCAACATAGTATAGGTTGTTACAGAGAAAGGAAACAAGTGATTACAGGTTGTGCATTTATAGTTGAGATATTGTAGAGATGTTGTGACTACTTGGAGCTATCTTAATGGTGTTGCAAGTGTGCTGATATGATGAGTTACCAAGTGCTTTTGAGAAATAGTGAAGATAAAATTGTGTGTGTTCAGAATGTGCTCTGGTTTGTGCTCTACATTTCTTCTATGTTGATCCTATGCTTGTGCAGATTTGAAGTGTTGATTAAGGGAATCCTTGGGTGATAATCCTCGATTAGAGCTTCTAGTTTGATGAAGAGTGAAAGTTGTGTTCACTGGTTTGTGAACTGGTCTGGCAGAGTTTTTTGTCTATGGACTAGGATAAATGTATCTTCTCTGCAGTCCTCCACTAGTTTTTTTCAGGTCTTGCGGATCTGGTAGAAGGCCTGTAATGGTGTTATCTATGTTTTTTCAAATGTGTTCATGGTTTGGCACTCCAGAAGACTAGGTTCAAAATTATTGTGTGTCTTTACAGTCCAGATGGACTGATGGAAAGTATTTTATGTATGAAGGTTGTTGCATTTGCTTTGGATGAATCTGAAGGCATCTGAGATGTTTTCTAGTGTATGGTGAAGCATGTTATTTGTTCCGCATGTTATCTTCTTGTTGTGGAGATGTGTACTTCAAATTTCATTTGTGTTTTCATTAGGTTTGGCTGAACCGGTGTCTACACATCATGTGAAGGATAATTATCAATTAAGGAAGCATATGATTGATCTAAGATGTTGTTTTAGGTCTTGGTTAAGTGTTGGTTTGGTCCACTCTCATTCTCTTCCACCATGAGAATGTTGAGTTGTTGACCTAATTTGAATTTGTAATATGAAGTATGTGTAAATAACCTTGGAGAAATTTTCTAAGGTTGAAAATGGTATAAATATAATACAATATGTTAAGGATTGAAAGGTGACGAGTCACAAGTGTGAGAAGCAAGAGTGTGCAAAATTGAATTAAGGCAATAGGACTTTAATGTATTAGACTCTAGAAAGTAGTGAGTTGATGGTATCTGCAATTCTTTGATTAAGGTTGTGGATGTGTGTAATTTTTTGTGGTGGATTTTTTTGTTATCTCTTTGTATCTATAGGTAGTGAGCCTCCTTATTGGATAGTGAGTCCTATCTATAGGCAGTGAGCCCTTTGGAAATGAGCCTCTTTGTAATCGGTTTTGTAATTACTTGATATTGTGAGTTAATCCTCACCGTGGTTTTTCCCTTATTGGGTTTTCCACGTAAATTTGGGGTTTCTTGTGTTGATATTGCTTTCTATTATTTTCAATTCATGCTCATACTTAATAAAAAATTAAAGTGGATGTGGAGTTAATAATTGTTTGAGTTTTTTTATTGGATTGGTGACAATTGATTCACCCCCATCTCAGTTGTCTTATGCATTTCAACAAGAATCCTATTCTTTTCCAACAGTTCCAATTTCTCACATGATTATGATCTTGAACTTCAGTAAATGATCCATTGTAGAATCAAAATCCATAGGGGAAGATCTACATCTTTCCATTGTAGACATAGATATCATAATTCCAAGTTTTGTAGGAAGTGGGCCTTAATACTTTATCACAATCGCAACTGCTTGCTAAGAAAATTTTATGCTCGATCTAGGAGGAATCAAATAGGTTTACATACCCACATCTATCCTCTCATTTAGGACAACATTGGATCTTTAGGATTTGAGTCAAATAGAGAGTTCAAACATTACACAACTCTCACATAGGGGACCCAAGTTTTTGATGACAACTACAAGATCTAATTACAAAAATAGAATGGAAGCAAGCAAGAACAACACTAGCATCCCAATAGCCAATACCATGAATAGTAAAAGTAACCCATGGGGCTATATGCCAAGCAACCTTGAAACATCCTAGAAGAGGCCCATGTATAGAGACACCTTCAGTGAGGAAGAACTAAACTGCAAACAAAAGGTGGAACAAAACAACCAGGACCCAAATAGAGTAGTTGTAGAGGGTGGATACATATGAAGAGATAAATGAGGAGGAACTGTTTGAACATTCTAACAACCCCAAGGTTCTCAAACTAATGGATAGGTTGTTGAGAAAGGACCCAAACTTCTATTCTTCAAGTTAGCACAAAGTGATGCTAAATTACTAGTGGACTTCAATGTAGAGGCTCTCAAGGATCCCAATCTTATTCCCTCAAAAGATAACTCAATTGTGAGACAAATAGCCAAACCCCTAGAGATGCCAAATGTGCTACCTATGTTCTCACAAAATAGTGGTCAACCCAAAGAGAACCTCTTGTTCAAAAAACCAACTCAGATTAAACAAGCAGCAATGACATAACTGTATCAGGGAGGGCCATCCCAGTATGAACCACAAAGTAGAAATCCACCTCTTGGACAAAATATACCTCAAAACACTTCAAGTGTCAACCCTTCCCAGAACAATTAGTACTATCAATAGGGTGGTACACAGGGTCCCCCTTCGAACAATCAATACTATCAACAAGGTGGAACATAGGGTCCCCCTTTGAATGATTACTATTATCAACAGGGCAGAACACAGGGTCCCCCTCCGAACAATTTGTACAACCAACAAGGTGGACCACAGGGTCCCCTTCCGAACCAACAATACGAACAACAAGATGTTCCACAGAGCACCCTTATTCAGTCATCCCATCAACAAGGTGTCCCACTAATGCATCAATAGGGTAACATTCATTTTAGTACTTTCCAGTTTCAAGGTGTGCCACATAGCACCCTTCTACAGTCATCCCATCAACAAGCTATCTTGTTAACACATCAACAGGTTAACCTTCATTTTATTCCTTCCTAGTAGCAAGGTGTGGCATAGAGCACCCTTCTCCAATCATCCCATCAATAAGGTGTCCTACTAATGCATCAACAGGGTAACCTTCATTTTAGTCCTTCTTAGCAGCAAGGTGTCCCACATAACACCTTTCTTCAGTCATCCCATCAACAAGGTTTCCTGCTAATGCATCAACAAGGTAACCTTCAATTTAATCATTCCCAACAATAAGGTATACCATAAGGCACTCCTCCCAATTCATCCTGTCAATAAGGTGTCCTACTAACACATCAATAGGGTAACCTTCAATATACTTCATCTCACCAAAAAGGAGCTAACCCTCCTTACATCCAACAAGGACCTAACCCACTCTACGCCTAGAACAGTTATCAAGGTCCTATACCATCACAATACCTGGTATATTATCAAAACATGGTGGGACAAGTCTATTATACACAAAACTCGCAAACAAACGTGCCAAAAATGAACATAGAAATGAAACTAGAGGTTGTCACCCAATAGATAAAAGGGATGTAGGCTATAAAAAAATAGAAAACCTATACCATCCAAGAAATATTCCCATTCTCGTTTGATCAATCCATCACTACGATACCTTTTCCAAAGAATTTTTAGATACCCAAGTTTGACAACAAATATAAAGGAAGAGGGGATTTGGTAGAGCATATACACAATTTATCTATATCATGCATGGAAGTACAACACAATGAATCATACCTCATGAGGATATTTCCATGTAGCTTTATGGGCCACGCTATGGAGTGGTTCACCCATTTAACACCAACAGTCAAAACCTTTGATGAAATTTCTAACAAGTTCATAAGTCACTTCTCCTTCAACATCAAGAAATATGCCACCATCACAAGCTTATCCACAATAAAAAAGAATCAAGGAGAGTCCTTTACCTCCTACCTACAATGATGGAGACACAAGGATAATAGATGTAAGTGGCCCATTCCTGAGAAGGAGTTGGTAGACATATTCATTACCAATGTCTTACCTGAAATCAACTATCAACTCATAATGTTATGTCCAACTGACTTTGAAGAAACCATCGAGAAGGGATTAAATATTCAGAGAGGCCTTATTGCAAGGGGAGCCCTCAAAATGAGTAGCTCAAAAGACAATCCCTCTAGTTCAAATGAAAAACCTAAAGTTTGGGCTAAGAAAAAAGATGTCACAAATGATGGATTAGTTGATGCTAGAACACTATGGCATACATAAAATACATCTTAAAATGCACCACAGGTAGCACAAAAAAACTATGCCCCGAATGGTACACAAAATATTCAATCTAATTATCTCAAAAATAATCAAGCAACAAATCAATAAGAAAAACAAGGAGGTCAACTAAAGTAGTATGACCAACCAAGGAGGCAATTCACGATACTAGGAGAACCTATTGAGATAGTCATGTGGAAGCTCATACAATAGAACCAAATCAAGCCTAATGATCACCCAAATTATGAGCCTAACTTTAAAACATAGTGGTACAACGAAAATGACTTATGTGAATTTCACAAAATTAAAGGACACACCACGAACAATTGCATGAGACTCAAGCACCTCATCCAAGACTTGATAGA
This sequence comes from Sequoia sempervirens, assembly GCA_007258455.2. NCBI lineage: Eukaryota > Viridiplantae > Streptophyta > Pinopsida > Cupressales > Cupressaceae > Sequoia > Sequoia sempervirens. The sequence continues at coordinate 75,469,265 of VDFB02000015.1, forward strand.
AAAAGGGGAGGTAGATGTTGAACATCATCCTGGGAATAAGGATTTGTAGATATACAACAACCCAATCCCAAACCACTAGAAAAGGCATGACAAGGGAAAAGACTAAGGTTACCATAATGCCAACTATACCTATGGGGACACAATTTTAGGAAGTCTATCCCAAGCTAATGACAATAGGGAAAACATAGTAACTATACAAGGGGGAGACAACAACTGTAACGTAACTACCCATTGAGGGAGAGTAACAATACAAGGAGCCCCTCCTAAACCCATAATCAAGTCATCCAATGACTACAACTTTGTGGAACAACTAAAGAAAACCCCCGCTTTAATCTCAATCCTGGAGTTGCTAAAATTATCACCAACACATAGGGAAATACCAGAAAAGGCATTAGAAATGTCACTCCCTAATGACCTCGATCCTAGTCAGTTCCAAGCCATGATTGGCAAGATCACAAGTAATCATTTAATCTTTTTTGAGAAATATCTACCCCAAAGAACAATCCACAACCAATCCCTCTACATAGAGGTTGGTGTTCATAAAACCATGGTCAAATGAGCAATGATAGATAAAGGTGTAGGTTTAAACATTTGTATCTTAAAATTTGTCAAACAACAGGGGTATTCTAACAATGTGATAGAAAAAGGAAAAATTATCACCATAAGGGCCTATGATGACCTTGAAAGAAATTATGAAGGAACAGTCAAGCTACCTATACAGATAGGACTGGTCCTCATGGAAACAACCTATCAAGTGCTTGATCTGGAATTCCTATATAACCTTCTCCTTGGATGCCCTTGGATCCATGCATTACAAGTGGTACCATCCACCTTTCACTGGTGCCTAAAGTCTCCTCATGAAGGAGAAGAGGTAACCCTATACATTGACCTTGAGCCTTTCCACTTCTATGCAAAGCTAGAGGGAAAATATAATAAAGTCCAATGCATTACTAGCAACGATATAGCCTTCCAATAATTCTCATATGCTGATGGTGTTTTCTGCATAGCAACAACACAAACAAGATGAAATATCCTATCTCTCTTGAAAGGTAAATCTCTATCAGCAAGCCTCAAGAGATAACCCCAAGGTCTTTAATGTCATGTCTTGACAATGCATGAACAACTCAGTGATAAATGTGAAAATGCTGATAATCACAATGGGACCTTACTACAAGAAAACTATTGAATCGAAATTTATTAGATTCAACTATATATTGAGACTTCAATCCTAGATTCAACCCAATAATTAAAGAAATAGAAAAGATGAGGGCTTAAAAGATATTTTTAAACTTAACACTACTCCTAAGATTAACAATGAGAATAACCAACACTCGAAATGGACCAATCCTTCAAAACTATTCTCTACTCGACCCAAATAAATCTGCAATCTCACAGAAAATAGTGCAATCATCTGAGGTGTTAGGATTTTCAAATTATGAACACTCATTCAACAACCCTATTGTAGTTATAATCAACAAATCTTCACAATCGAACTAAGCACACTGAATATGAAGTCCAGGCTAACTTTGCAAAGCAACTAACAATCAGTTGGTTGCGAAAAGTATGGACTGAAGGATTGCTGCAACATTCAAGTATTAAATTACAAACATTATTGAACCCAACTCTAATCTAAACATTAACCTTCTCAAAGAAATTTTAAAAATAGAATAACAAGAACCATGCAAAACAAAGAAGAAAAGTATGGCACCAAATCACAATGTCATTTCTTGTATGAAAATTGTTCATTGTAGCAACAATCCTAGCTTTCTATTACAATATTTGCTTGAGAGAAATTTCTTGCTAACTTATTCTACTTCTAACTATTCCTCTCTACTATTCGACTATTATCTTTTTACTTTCCTAACTTTCTAACCCCTTTACAAATGAGGCGACATGCCCAATATATAGAAACACTAGAAGACCCGTCGGCTCAGCAAGAACCCCGCAACATTAACAGCACAACCACTTGGCCAAGAAGAACCCGAAATTGGTCAAATAAGCAATAAATGCACATTCCATTAGAGTCAGCTCGAGATCCATAATGCAGCTCAGACGATGCACGAGAAGATAATAAGGAAGCACAAATCGCGCCACGCCCATCATTAGCTCTCTTCCCTATTATCTTTGTTTCGATCTGACTCTTCATGTAGCTTCAAGAACGCCCTATCTAAGTCAGCTATAGGTGGTACTAGCAGAACCCTAAGTCACCTCTCAATGGACGCAATCTCTTCCCTTGACCGTTTGACTGACTTATCCCAATCCACCTTATACGTTAGGTATTTTTCAATAATTGCAAGGTAGGCGGCGACATCATCCAATTGGTGCTCGGTCATAGAATCATCATTACTTGGTCCATAAACATCATGCCACCACTTCCTCAATTGTTCCAGGCTCAAGTACTTGGGTGCGATCTTCCTTCTTCCTGTCATAATTTCAAAGAAGGAAATGGAACCGTCAATCTGCTTCCTTTGTTTGTAAACCTTTTTCACCACTTTATGCCTGATTTGCAACATTTCGTACCACTCCCATGGTTCGGAAGCTCTAGAGGAAGAAAGAATCCTGTCACTTACCAACCTGTCCCGGGTGAACTCCATGATAGTTCTGGTTTTCTGCAGAAGAAGATCCATATCCTCTTTATCTTGTGCTAACACGTATTTCAACCAATCAGTTGCCATGATAGCGTCCTTCCCAGTTGAAAAAATCTCCTTAATAGCTTCATCACCCCTTATTTGCACCCCTTGCAACCAATTCGTAGTGGCAAGGGTGGAAGCCTTCATCTTTTCTAGCTCGGTTATGGTCTCCTGATGTAGAGGGTTTGTAGCAGAGGAAGAAGGATTAATGGACTGCAGGGGCTTCATTAATTCCTCCAAGCATTTCCTGAGATTTTCATTCTCTTTCTTTAGTTCCTACTTGGTCTTCATTTCCTTCCTCAATCTACTCACAATAACTGCACTAGAACCTTGGTAATCCTCAATGTCCTACTCGACTGATGTAGGTCCTAGATTGAAAGTCTGAATATTGTAGTCCTTTCCAACCACATCATCCCTATTTTTATCCATAGCAGGGGTGGCAATTTTAACAACCCGATCATTATCTTCATCTCTTTCAATCCTTGAGATCACCCTAGCCTTCTTCTTACCTTTACCTTTTCCAATTTTAGCAAGTAGTGCATCCCAATTCAGTGGATCATCCTCCACTAGTACCTATTTTCTCTTTATTTATCTTTCAAGCCATTCTGGAAGAGTGGGATCCAATTGCACTCTGTCCTGCCCCATTTCCTCTTGTTGATCTCTTGCTATCTCCTCATTCAAATTATGTTCATCAGGAGTTTCATCTATCTTAATTTCTTCCTCTTCAACATGTTCCTCCTCTTATTCAAGTGATGGATCTTTCACTGCCTCTACCTCCCTTGGAGGAGATTCAACTGCCTCAGTTTTAACATGAGAGTCTGCATATGCAACCATAGGGGATTGCATTATCTTTTCAATTGCTGCCTCCTGACTGTGGAGATCACCCTGATGGAATTCCTCGCCTTCAGTATCTGGATGATCCTCAACATCCTCTGACTCACTTGGTTTGCTTTGAGCTTCGTGAGCAGGAGGCACATTATCATGTTGTTCCTCATGAGAAACCACCGGAGGTAGGTCAGTCCTAGGCACATTGTCCTTGGGAGAAGGAGTCCTAGACCTCCTTGTATATACTTCAAACTTCTCCCCTGAACTTTCAACATCCACCACTGGAGGAGTAGATTTTTCCTCCCAGGCCTTGGAGCTAGCCTTCTCTAACAATTTTATAATTCTTCTCCTTTTAGGCATAGGATCACCAGCCTCAGGATTCTGCTCAGACTTCTTAGTCCTTTTCCTCTTCTTGGCCTTCGGCCTTCTTTGTTTTTCTGCCTCCTGGACCTCTGTTTCTTGTATACCTTTGATCTTGACTTTGAGAAGAGAGTCTAGTTTACCTTTACCTTTAGGATCCTACTGCCCTGTGGACTCCTCAAAGGTGGAGTGGGAATCCAAGTCCCCCATCAGGTTGTATGTGCATTTTACTCCCTTGTTTTCCAGCTCCCATACCGTGTGCTTAAGCCACATCTTAGTAACTTTGATAACTGGATCCATCAATTGTTTTAGTTCCGTTTGCTCCTCCTCTAACCAATCTATATCACCAATCGGTCTATCTTTTACTCCTTCATAGGCATGGTCCTGAATTAAGTTCCTATCATCCACCAACTGAACAGGCACTGCCCTTACGTTATACAATCGGAGTGCATCGACTAGAAGCCAAGAGAATTTATTCTTCCTAACCTCATATTCATCACCACAACTGGCCCAGTAGTCCTCTAAATTAACCTTATGGCCATATTCTCTACTATCCTTCTTTTGAGCTTCTCCTGTGATGTCAAATTTGGATCTCTTGGAGTGGAAAGACAATCCAAGGGTACTCATTTCTTCTTCTGAAGCCTGGGTAGAACCAATGGAATACCTCCCCAGTGCCAATCCTTAGTGGGAAATCTCCACCAAAACCAATCTTATGCTTGTCCTTCTTGACAATGGGATCAAAGTCATAGATCTTCCTAGTGACTTCCAACAATATAATGCGATCAGTGGGATACTTGGGAAGTTTGTATGGGGGCCCCTGGTAGCCATCAATCCGAATGTAGGAGAAGATTGGGAACTAAATAAACCATGCTCCATATTTCTTGATGAGCTCCTTAACCTGGTTTGAAATCCTGACATGCTCTGCTTCCTGAAGCATTCTGGTGATATGCATGGTAAATGCATCATTTGTCCTCCTATAGTACGAGCTTCCTAAATACAACTGAGGGAAAACATCATAGATGATTTCCTGTCCGAAAATTCTCTTTGTATCCAATCCTTTGTAGGGATGGAATCTAGCAAGTGCATAGACCAAATATGAAGTCATTGTGAAGGTCTTTATCTGCAACACATTGGACAATTGTTTATGAATTACTTGGCTAATGACCCCTACCCAACGGTAATTAATCTTTTCTTGCTCCATCCTCACAATCGCATGGCACATCCAATTCTCAAATGTACCCGCACTCTTCAATCCAACCACCCTGCTGAGAAGGGTGATGACATCATAATACTCCTTGAATTTTGCTCTATACAGCTGCTTGGGAAATTTGGAATAGTGTGACTTGGGTTTCTCCAGCTAAGAATTAATTAGTTGTTGTGACTTCACAGTTTGTTCATTGTAGAACTCCTGAGCTGCCTCAATGGTGAATCCCACTACATGAGACTGGTCAGGCATGTCAAAGGTTTGAGCGATAGAGACAGGGTTAAGATTTGCAACAACTCTCCCTTGAGGACCAATTATCCTCTGAGTATTACTATCATAGTGCCTCGCACACTCCAGGACTAGCTCATAACATTGCACCATAGAAGGGAAACCAGCAACATGTGACAATCGTGACTCCATCACCCTTCTGGCCACCAAAAGAAGGTCATTAGCAGCCATCCTTAATCATTTTTCATCAATAAACCATACGGGAGATCTTAAGATAGTATGAATAAATCATGAAATTCATTGAAAAACACTAGCATATCATGCTATTCAACATTCCTTTACATTTCATCAACTTTTGGGAAAATACGCCAGAGATGGATTCTAGCGAAGAACAAGGCAAAAGGAAACTTTGGAGAATCAGGGAGATGACGAATTTCAGAGAAATCTGGACTTGACGAACATCCACGATTAAGGAAAAGTTTCGAACCAATGGAGATTCCTAGAACGAAGGCTTCAGCCAGAATTGGTCATCTCACCGAGAAGTCTGGACAACTTCCAGGAGTTACGTCGAAGATGTCATTAGAGTAAGTTTCAGCAAGACCTAATTGTTTCGGCATAATGTCTCAGCGAAAGGGGACATAGAAAACATATCGGTATGAGCCAAGGGCGGTTGAGGTAAGCTCTTAGTGAAACGTATTTGTCTCACCGACTAGCAATAACATAATAGACCTTCGGTGAAAGGAAGACGCTGTCACAGCAAACATGTGAACCTAGGAGGGCTCTCGGTGAAGCGTTTTGGTTCAGCTAGAGGTCTCGGCGACTACATTATGTCTCATCGATGAAAATTTCCATTAGCATAACCTCTTGTCGACATCATGAAGTCACCCTGATAGAAAATCTGGGCTTGCCAAGAGAAAGGTTTCGCTGTGAAGTCTTGGCGACTGTTATGAGTTTCGCCGAAAGCAAAGGTGTCGGAAAGAGTAGGGAGTTCACGGTAAGGTCTCAACAAAGCATGAATGTCTCCCCGACAGAAGGTCACTCGACAAGAGCTAGATATGTTCAGTGAAAGGTCTCACCGAAAGGGGGAGGTCTCAGTGATAGAACGGAAGATCGGCGGGATGAAAGGAGCCCACTATGAGCTCTTGGTAACGGGGTTAGTCTTGCCGACAAAAGGACTTCGGCGTGAGAATTATAGTGTCCAGGAAACCAAATACAAACCCACGAAGGGCTTCAGTGAGACACAAAATGACCTACATGACATCTCCCTGACTTTGAAGGGTTACAGCGACTGAAAAGAATAGAGCTCGGTGAAAGTGAAATGCGTTCGATGGGAGGTCTCGCCGAAAGCGAAGCAAATGAATATCGGTAACACTACTGGATCCCGCTATGACCTCTTGGCAACTAGGGCCCATCTTTCTGAAAGTGAATATGAACGAAGCATGTTGATGAAACATTTTCTTATGGGGTGAGGTCTCGGCGAATCCTCTTTGTCTCACCGACAGAAACATGAAACTTTATCGGCGCGAAAATGATACTGTCACAGTGAACCAAGATGAACTTAGGAAGACCTCGGCGAAACACAAGGTGGTCGGTATGAAATCTCCCCAACTCCAAAGGGTCTCAGTGATGAAAATTCAGGAGGGGAGGAGAGTCAAGATTTCACTCAGACACTGAACCAACTATGGAATTCGAAAAGTTTAACTTAGGGCAAGTTGGGAGACGAACCTTTCATAAAATTTCTTTGCATTCTAGGTCAATTTTAAGATGAAATCACCTGACATGGAAATGCCCTAGGCTCAAAACCCTACTCATCCGCCATTAGTGCACAGGCAAGTTCAAAATTTAGTTCTTTAAACTATTAAGTCATCACTAGGGTTTATGAATTACTCTCAGGTATGATTCATCGAAATGCAAACAGATAAATGAGCTCAAAACTCGCTTGGGGAATGGAAAACGATGCAATAATGGAAAACCCTAGCACGAAATAGATAAATACACAGGAAGTCAAATCCCACAAGCCCTCATGATTCACAATTCAATTCAAAGCAGAGCAATCAGACACATACCATTATAAAGCAAGAATTGATCTCAGAAGCAGCAAACGCGAAGCTCAATAGTGTCTACAACGAACACAGGCGATAATGCACAAGAAATCCTCGCCAGACGAGACCAACTCAAACACAAACACCCAAATCTAACCAAAAGCTCAAAGAAAAAACTCTAAGGATGCAACTCTCAACTCAGACAATGGCAAATAATGAGCATAATGGCACAAAAGATCTCAGAAATCAAGTGAAATCAAGCCTTCAAAGCACGTACGAAGCCATTAATGTAACTGATAAGACAGTCAGAAAACCCGGGAAACCGACGACAGGGTGGAATCCGAGAAAATCTGGACCACGTGGAAATTCGTGGATACCGAAAATCCCCGAACAACAAGATCCAACTGGAGACCAAGCAAGATCTAAGAAAATCTGGCCAGGGTGGAAAATCCCGAATTAGGGAAAAAGCCCGAAATTTATTCAGAACTTAAGATTTTTCAATGAATAACCTGGGGAAACACCTAGGCAATCAAAATAATCATTTAAGCACATATCTAAGGTAAGACAAAACCTCAAAAAGAAAGGGCCAGAAAACCAAAACTGAAAAGAAAGAGGGTCCCTACTTTCAGCAGGGCGTGTGTGCGAAAACTGCACAACAAATGGCGACTTCTGCTGGGAAAATGCTCCAGAGCATTTGATGACTAACAGGAATCAAGAACCCAAAATCTCTGGTTTCAATCTTACCATCAAACAAACAAGTCAGAATGCAAAGACTTAAATAATTAGAACCAAAGGATAGATCAAACCCTCCATAAACTGAAAATCCAAGTGTGTGCATATGAGTTCATTTCCCTCCTTAAGTTACTAGAAAAAATCAAGTTCGGTCAAGTCAAGCTAAGTAAAGATTCTGACTTCAAAAGCAACCTGGATAGGGCCTCGCTGCCAGTCAGGCGTCCATAGCCCCGACAAGGTTATCGTTGTGATTCTCCTGAACATAGCTCTACTGCCAGCCATGCATCCATAGCCCTGGTAGAGATATTCAGGTACCCATGATAAGTTGAATTTATTCTTTTGATATTCAATATTTCATTTTCTTCTTTTGATATTTCTTTTCTCTTCACTTTTATTTCAACTTGTAAACAATGAAGTTCACACTCAGGGCTGAGAACCACAGTGGCGCTGAAGCATAAATAGGATTTTTCACTTGACTAGACTTCATAAGGATTCCTATAGTGACATTAGGATTCTTAAGATGTATAAGAGATATAAGATTTTCATATTACTTCACATTCAAATCAAAACTGATGATCAATCTTTTATAAATTTGACATTAAGACTGTTGGCAATAGTAACGACCTCAACCATCCTTTCAAGGTGCAAGACTAAAGTTCACCAAAGAAATACTTAGAACAATTCCAGAGAGGACAGATGTAGTACCCCTCCACTTTTGGTCATTTGTGTCATATGAGTAAGTTGTGCATTTGCGACTTGCGAAATCTTGCTGCCTTTTGTCATTCAGGTATTGTTTTGAATTTCGTTGCTCATAATAGCAACATTAGTTTAATTAAAGTATTAAATTAAAGTATTAAATTAAATTATTAAATTTAATAATTAATTATTAAGCTTATTTGAAGGTGATAATGATCAAATAGATTACATTATTTCCTTATTAAAAACAAAATCGTAAATTACAATTATAAATAATAAGTATTTTAAATTTAATATGGATTAATAATCCATTTATTATTAAAGTTTAATTATAAATTTAAAATATTTCATGAATATGTAAATAAAAATATAAAATTACAATTATAAATAATATTTATTTTGAAATTTAATATAATGGATTAGTCATCCATTTAAAATGCAGTTTATTTATAAATTTTGAATTATTTGGATAAAGAGGTGAATGAAAGGTAAACAAAAGATAATTATGTTATTTTTTATTTTATGTAAGAATAAATATATGAAAATATACATATATGAAATTGATATAATAATACTAATCTTGTGCAAGAAGTGAAAGCCTGCACCTGCCACTTGCATGTACTCTCCACTTGCTTCAAGGAAACTCCTTCAACGTACCACGTGCCTTGTGTTTGCATCCTCTTACGTGCATGTTCATTGCGTGGCTTTCTTTCCGACAGAGGTTGTCTTTTTGGGGGGAGAAAGCCATTTGGTCATGGATTTCGGGCAGTGGAAGGGTAGAACCTTACGAATGATACAATTGAATAAAAAGGCACGAGTTTGTGGTACACAGGGCTACTCCAAAAGGTGGCATTCTGGGAGACACCTCTATCTTTACACACTCTGCCAAACAGATTACAAGCTTGGTCTATGCACCACAAATGCATACATGTCAAAACAGGGGAGGATGCCGGCAAGGTGGGGAAATCAACAGCTTCCCTCCAAACTCTTTCTTCTCTGGTATTTACCTTCCACTTCTCTAATTTGGCAAATTGCAGTCTGAAAAATAAGATTTCATCGATGGTTTTAGGGTATGTTTATTAAAATGAAAATCACAGTCTTTCATTAAATCCATTTTGTGTATGTCCTGCAACCAGTGCATTGCACGAGTTGACATCCCTTTGAGACATTTTTGTCAAAGAGTTTTGGGTGCCTCCTCTATGTTGCCAATTCTTGCCTACATGTTTACCAGGGCAATTATAACAGCAAAATCAGATTTATTATACACACCCTCATGCACAGACATATACAGTGGAATCTGGCTATACACCAGCCAATCTCATTTGCTTGAAAGTTTCTAAAACCTTTTCATCAAATCCATTTTGTGCATATCCTGCAATCACTACAGGGCCATGTGACCTCATACTTTGAGGCATTATGTCAACCAATTCACGTGCTTTGTCTTTGTTTCTATGTCGTGCATGCATGTTTACCAGGGAAGTTGCAAAAGGGTTGCGGTTGTGTGGAGTTTGTGCAGCACTCATCCACTACACCTGCATGACTACGCACACCCAGGACACAAGAAAAGCTCCCAATGTTAGGATGGGAATCTAGAGTGCTTCATTAATTCAGAGATTTTGAGACCTTCCTTGCAAAAATCTATTTTGTGCCCATTTTGCAACCCGTCCCTTCTGCAGTACTTGAAAATAGAATGTTGTAGAGGTTTAGATATTCTCTTTGATTTCATTATCAACTTGTCTCAGCTGCCGCACTTGAACATAACAAGAAGTTTAAAAGTCTAAATATCTTCCCTAATTCTTTTGGCAGTCTATCGTTGCTACAGTGTCTAGACTTGGGGAGGATGCATAAATTTTAAAAATACCTTTGACACCATTCACAACCTATCACAGCTAGAGTATTTAGGCTTAGAAAGTGTATTTTCTTGCGTTGCTATCACCCACTGATGTTTTTCCTGATGCTTTTCTAAACAATCTGATGTATGTTAAACCATGACCATCAAAGCAACATTATCGGATGTAGAGACGGCTGTAGCTGTTGGTTTATCAATTGTTCCTGGCAGCCCGGCTAGTTTCCTCGATAAAATTTGATAACGGTTTTGTCTTACTTTGACTTTGGGACTGTCGTTCCCTTATTTTACATTATTCTTTGTGTTACTTTGGTCTTTTGTAGATCATTTTGTGACTGGTTTATTTGATTATTTCTGCCTAAAGTTTTCACTGAAGATAAATCTTTTTTGATTATCAGATAGTCTGCTACAAAAATTATTCACTGCTTTAGGTTCTCTGACTTGCATCACGATAATTACTTGCCTTGAAACACTTATCCTCTAGTTCATTCTTGTTTACTAAGAAGTTAAACTCATTTTAACTCCAGTTGGAATTCGCTGTGAAGTGGGTCTCCCGTTTCTCCACCGATTTAGTCTTTACTTATATTTTGTTTCTATCTCTAATTGAATCGCGATAGTTAGAATTCTTCAATTTCAAGCAAGTAAGACATGCATTTAAGACTATTTTCTTTAGTCTCAATTTAAATATATATATATCTTCTTTTTTTCCCTTAGTCTTTTAAATCATACATGGCTGAAGTAAAGGCTTTCTTTTTTTTATATATGATCTCTTGAAAAAGTGTAGCTTTAAAATAAAGTAAGTAATGAAATATTTTATTCATGAGAACCTAGAAAGTAAAGAATTACTTTATTCAATAAAAGTTGAAAAGAAAATAAATTTAACTAAAGTTGTGGATTTTGATCCAACATCTTTATATTTATATAAAATGAATAAATAAGTTACTTAATTTTCTAATTGTACACATAATATTTATATATGATTATTTAATTTATATTATTTTATTATCATGATTTATGAATCTGAAATTAATTATTAAATATGTATAATTGTTATATAATAAAGGGTCTAGATTCTTTACATTGCTATTTCTTGGAATAGTTGAGCAACCTTGAGTTGACAAACAATAGTATTTAAATGTTATCGTTTAAATGTGGGCATGAACTAAGGTAAAAGAATAATTTTGTTGTATTAAGTCCTTGATTTTTGTAGGTAAATAAGTTGGGGAGCTCAATAGAGAAATTGAGTATTTATAGTTGATTAAGTTATTTTTGGCAACTCTCATTGGAGATAAAATTTAGTTGGAATTTAAAATGACTATAATGTGCATTTGATCAAAATAGTTTACTATGATTATAAAATGACTTTAGAGTAACTATTTATTAATCCTTAGATTTAACAAAACATAGAATCCTTAGTAGGAATAGATGTTGGTAAGCAGATTTGACTTGTTTGAGTGATTGGAATATGTAATTATTTTAGTAAGTGAATTGGGAGTTGAAGGAATTCATGTCTTCATGGTTATAACATGACAATGTATGTGTCTTGAATATGGAAAGAGAGCATTATAAAAGTGGAAGTAATGTTTACTCGTGGAGACATTCATGATTGCTTGTTTATTGGGTGTTGGCCCTAAATAGTGCTTTTCATAGTTTTAATGTTGAATAGTTTGCTTGTGTTGAAGGTGTAGAGCAATGAAAGATTAACCTTTTTCTTAAAACGGTTCCATGTTATTAGTTCTTTCCTTTCGTATGAATCTTTGGGAAGTATGTTGATTTTGGTTATGGTGTTTGTTGTTGTTGTCTAATAGTCAAATTATAAGTTGTTGAGTAATTCGGATGGTGGAAACGATGTTCGTCATGGAGTTTTTTATTATCATTTTGATCGGTTGATTATGATTAAATTATTAGGCTTTAGGGTTGAGTTGTGAGGTGGTTGACTTTCTTATGGTTCATGGCAGTTGAGTTAGTATTGCGTTCATTTTTTTTGGTTATTTCTTAATGGAGTGAGGCTGTTGGTGTCAAATGATTATTGAGAAGGGTTTGATACTTGTGATTGATTTCATATTGAAGTGATCATGTTAGCTCTGATTAAGTTGGATGATTTCATTATGATGATTGTTATTTTATTCTACTCTTGTCTTATGTAGATGTTATATAGTCTTTTGGTGGATCCTTGATGATAGTCTTCCTTATCGTGTTAAATATGATTGAGGAGACTTTGTTGCATTTTCTTTCTTGTGGTCATATTTGAGATGGTTGGGAACCTGATATATTTGAATTACCTTCAATAGAGGGTTGTGGATTTATGATGTATTTGGCTTCCAGAGGCAATGGAGGAACTTGACTTATGTTGATTTTTCCACAGTTGTTCCGTTGTGATTTATTGCTCTTATTTTAGATTTTGAGCTCATGAATAGTACTTTGTACTATGCTGTTGACTTTTGATGTGGTGGGTGGTACCTCCTTTATTCTTGTTTCAGTGATATGGAATGGGTTTGCGAGATGGTTCATGCCTCACATGTTTTTTTTTATATTCACCTTGATTTCTATGTGAGATAAGGTACACCCCTTGAATGTTTTGGTTTGGGTACCCATAGGGAGAGTGGCTCTTCATGGGGGGTCGACGCACAAAGGGGCTGTTAGGGTAACCCATGGAAGAGTTTCCTTAAAAAGTGATAATTTAATTAATGAACTGGTGGGTTTCGGGTAAATAAAAATAAAACAAGATTAATTATGTTCCTCACCCATACCGTTAGTGCTATCATAAGGCTAAGGATGGGATGGGAAGACCTAGTTGGTAAGATCACTGCCTTGTCCTCACGAAAGGTAAGTGGTTCCGCATGAGTCACCCTATGGAGCAGTACCTTGAGATAGGCTACCTGGATAACCATAGATGGAGGCGGTACCTTGTGATAGGTTGCCTGGATAATCCATGTAAGGCCATGCGATGACACTCTCCTACAGTACCCGTTTATGTTCCCTTGTTTGGTTGCCTCTCGGAGTGTTGATTGACTTGTTGATGTTGTTGAGGCAATTGGTTCTTGGTGATTGTTGTTGAAGCCTCCAAGTTCTATCTTTTAGTGTTGCATACATGCCTCATGGAACTTGATTGATGTTAATGAAAGGTGCCCATGATATTTATTGTTGGTTGATATTGTGATTTTATTTGAAGGCTTGGATCCTATTGTTGTTGGCACCTCTTATGGTTATTTAGTGTTGATCTATAATCTTGACATTTGGTTATGTTGGACTTTTCATTATTTTGCTTTGGCTAAGTGATGGAAATGATGTGGTTTGTTATCTTATGTTGATGATATCCTTGTTGTGGAGTCTAGTTTTCCATTGGTTCGTTTGATTGTTTTGGATTGCGGTATGGGGATCTTTCTTGTCAACTCCTAGCACGGGGGGTGGACTTTCGGGTCTACATGGTCGGGTGGAACGTGCTATGCACCCCATTGGGTCCCCAACCAAGAATCGAGCTGTGCAGATATGTGCCTCTTGCGGTGACTCCAGGATTGTACCTGAGTCGGAGCTGATCTTGTTACTTTGTATTCACCTTTTTAATTGTATTAATCTATCTTATTGTATTGTTCCCGTATATGTTGAAGAACACATCTGTATCACTGTATCTCTTATACGATGTAACTTTTATTATCATTGTAATGATTGTAACCTTTGACCTTAATTTATGATCTCTGATGGATGTTTGTCATTCATGAAATGTATATAAATACTTGGTACTTTTATGTGTTAATGTTTCATAGTATGTAATTCTAAATGGTGTTGTATCTGTGGAAATATACTCCACAATTGGCATATTGAACTATTAATAAAATTTTATATGTATCTTTTTCATCTCTTTTGATGGTTGGATGTTATCTTTATGTAATATTGATCCGTTCGTTATCATTATGGTATTAGTTTTAGGACTTCGTGATGCGATCTCATGTACCCCAGAGGACGTGGTTTAGGATGTATATGTTTAACTTCTAATTATGTGTTGGTTGTTCATGTTCATCATATGTATTGTTCTACCTTTTAAAAAAAAATTGTGTGGTAATTTGTTGTTTCTGTTGTCCTTTGGGGTTTGCATGGCGGGGCGTTACAACAGATTTTCCATGCAGGTGCAACATACTTCGACGAAAATAGAGAAATCCCCAAAGCAAAAATAAAGAAAAACAACAAAACAAACCAAAAGCAAACCCACACAAACCAAAACAGACAAAAGCAAAGCAAAAAAGGAAACCTACTCTAACTATATACAAGACAAGAGCTGAAAACAACTTAGGATTGGAAATAATGCTTCAAATACTACCCATTGACAGGCAGTGGGATATCTTCTCCAATGAGGGTTTTCAAACGAAAAGCATTATCTCCTAGGATTTCTGAGATCTGGTAAGGTCCAAGCCAATGTCTATCAAATTTTCCATGCTCTCCCTTACGGTCATGGGCTTTATCCCAGTAAAGAACCAAGTTAGAAATCCTAAAAGATTTTACCTTGGCTCTCTTATCAAACCATCTCTTGACTACCCCTTGGTGTTTAGCAAATTTTTCCAGGGCTTCGTCTCTCTTTTCTTCAAGGTGTAATAATTCAGCAAGTCTAGCCTCACGTTTATCTCCCTCCTCATAATATTGATTAATGAATTGAAGGGTAGGAATTTTCAATTGTATGGGAAACACAGGTTCTAGACCATAAACTAGATGGTAAGGTGATATCCCTATGGAAGTTTTATGCCTGGTGCGATCTGCCTACAGAGAAAATCTAAGCTGGGTATGCCAATCCTTCAGGTTTCTTTCTAATAGTTTGCGGATAACAGTCAGGAGATTTTTGTTGGATGACTCAGCTAAACCGTTACCCTGGGGGTAATAGTTGGATGCAAATTTAATGATAATCCCATGATCAAAAGCCCAGTTAGAAAACTTTAACGATGAAAATGCGGGAATGTTATCACACACCAAAGACATAGGGCATCCAAAATGATTAAGAATACCTTATTCAAAGAAGTTAATTACTACCTCAGAAGTATAATGCTTGCATGCAAGAGCTTCATTCCATCGTGTAAAATAATCAGTGATGGTGAGAATATACATGTGTCTAGCAGAGGAGGGTGGATTGATGGGGCCAATGAAGTCCATTCCCCATTGTGCAAAAGGTTTTACCTCGAAGACCAGTTGTAGTGGGAGCGTTGCATACTTCTCTTGAGTGGCCGAAGTCTGAAACACATGACAAGTTTTGACGTGGTTGTGTGTATCTTTGAATAGTGTAAGCCAATAATAACTAGCTTTGAGAATCTGGTTCACTGTAGAAGGTGATGACCCATGGCTTGTACCATATTTGTTGTGAAACTCGGAAATCACTCTTGCAGATTCTGCCTTTCCTAGGAATCTTAAATACACACCCTCATGATTCTTCTTGTACAGGATAACCCCTTTCAACATGAAACTGTCACTCTTTAAGTGCAATTCCCTTCTTTGTATTGAACTGAGATGATCAGGGCATCTTCGGGTCAGGAGATAGTGGACAATATCATCGTACCACTCTCTTGGAGAAACATCCTCTAAAGTATAAGACTAAGTTGTAAGATCAGGGCCTGTCTCTGCCATTGTCTGTGTAAGCCCTTGCCCTCTTACCAACTTCATGGGTTGAATTTCCATATCATACTCTTGTAGCATAGTTACCCACTTGGCTCTTTGTTCTCCCAGTTCATTCGATATCAAGAGCAGCTTGACTGCAGGATCGGGAACTATAGCAAAGATCTTATTTCTAAGGATATAATGCCTGAATTTCTTTACCGCCCTGACTAAGGTATAAGCCTGCTTTTCCACACTTGGGTATCTCAACTCTGCATCCTTCAATGGTGTGCTCATGAATGCTATGGGGTGTTCATTGCCTTGGTCAGATTTCTGAGTCAATATAGTAGCACATGAGTGGTCAGAAGCAAATGAATATATGTAGAATGGTTTGGCATAATCGGGACTTACTAGAACTAGAGCTTCAACAATAGCCTTCTTTATCTCTGTGAATGCTTCTTTTGCTTCTGCATTCCATTCCACCCTGGCCTCCTGCTTCAACATTGCATTCAGTGGCTTAACTATTTCTGCAAACCCAGTGATGAACTTCCTGACAAAATTGATCTTGCCAAAGAATGATTTCATTTCTTTTTTTACTTGCTGGTGGGGGAATCTTAAGAATGGCTTCTATGCATTCTGGATCAATGGAAATTCCCTTTTCAGAGATAATATGTCCTAATAACTTACCTTTTGTTACTCCAAAGATGCATTTCTTTGGGTTGAGAGATATCCCAAACTCTCTACATTTTTGAAAAAAATTGCATAAATCTGAGATATAATCACCTCTCTTCTTTGAAAATACCGTCAGGTCATCCATGTAGATGATTATGCATTTACCAATTATATCTTTAAAGGCAATATGCATAGCTCGTTGGAAGGTGGCTCCAACGTTGATCAAGCCAAAAGGCATCCTTCTATAAGAAAAAGTGCCCCACTTGGTGGTGAAAGTAGTCTTTGTCTATCCTCATACTGCACCATGACCTAGTTGTATCCAAAATAACCATCCAAGAAGGACATCATCTGAGATCCATTGACGATCTGGAGGACTTCATCTAGTGAGGGGACTGGATAGTTATCTTTTTCTAAAGCTTTGTTCAGGTTCCTGAAATCCACGCATAACCTGATTTCACCATTTTTCTTTTGCACTGGAATCAGATTTGCCACCCAAGTAGAGTGTCTAACTGCGAATATTATCCTTGCAGACAAAAATTTATGTACTTCCTTCTGTATTATAGGTTCTAACAAAGCATTGATAGGCCTCTACCTCTGTCTGAAAGGCTTCGCTCCTGGATTGAGGGGAATAGTATGGGTTATGATTGATGTATCATAAGTCTTTAAGTCCTCATAACTCCAGGCTATCACATCTAGATATCTATGCAATGCATCAATAATTCCTTGTCTTTCTTCTGGAGTGCACACCTTGCCAATGAGAACATTTTTGACATCCTCCTGGATCCCACATTATACTTGTCACACTATTCACTGATGGACTCCTTCCTGGTATCATGTTCTTGATCTCTGATCTTGTCTAGATCAAAGATCCTCTCTAATTGTACCATCCCCCTGGGAATAGTGTTGGTCTTCAATTGATTACCCCTTCGAGGTCCATCTCTGCTTCTTGGAGCTCAGTTTCATATATGATGTGAGAAGCAAAAACATCTGTATTTGTGATAAAATCTAGAATATTCTTGTCATCTTCAAATACCTGGAAGTTGGTAATGTTATCAGGTACTGAGGGTACTAGGGTTAGCTCCACAGTAAACTTCTTTAGTCCCAGAAGAGATAGGGGCTACAATGTACTGGCTATTTGGGCCAAGGAATCAACTAAATGTTGAAGGTGTCAAATCCTTCAATAAGGTCCCATACTCTGTGTCTGTAGTTAGTCATCCTTCTATCATGACAAGAATATTGTCTTCTAACCTGCTTGACTACTAGCTCAGAATCTCCCAAAAATTGCAACATCTTAACCCTTTTCTTCAATGCCATTAACAACCCATGCACTAAGGCTTCATATTTGGCAACATTATTCATACAATGGAATTGGAGTCTGTGAGCAGCAAAAAATGTCTTACCTCTTGGACTAATTAGCTCGAAACCAGCTCCAGCCCCTTGCTTTGATTTGGACCCATCGAATCTCAAAGTCCAACAACCAGCAGCCGCAGAGCTCTTTTCTTTTTTCACTTGCATTGTTGCCATTGGATAGCTCTTCAGAAGGAATTACTCTTTCCCTCTTGGGATCTCCTTGGACACTCATGTTATCAATTTTGAATGCAGAGGTGGGGTTGATATGTTTTTGTATTTGTTCCACTGCAGCTTGGCATAAGCAGCAATCCAATTCTGAATGTGAAGCATTATGCACCCTGCACCAATTGGGTAAAAGTAACTCTCCAAAGTTCATTCCTCTTCCCAGCTGAATTTGATCTTCAATACATTTTTGGATGAACTCTTGAAATCTGTCTAACAAAGCCAGCTGATTGTCTTCTGGATCATCATTACTTTCAGCTGGTTCACCATTGTTTTTAACTGGTTTCACTAGGGCTTCAACATCACTAGACTCTGTCGTGAGGCCACAAAACATTGTGTGCAACATGAGGACCTCCTTCGAATCCATTTATTCAAGGGGAGAAACAAGCATATAGTTATCCATGCTTACTTTTGACACCAGAATTTTAGTAGAGGTTTTCTGATATTCTATAATCATGTACTTCATTCTGGGCTCTCTCTCAATTCTAATCTGATTTGGCACCCCCTTCTAGGGAAGCCACATATGGGAGTGATCAGTTGAAACATATCCATTCAGAGCCCTGGTAAAGTCCCTTCCTAGGATTAAGCCGTAAGCGTTAGGGATGTCAACCACTTGTATATTGATAACTTGCTGGATCCTAGGATCAAAGGCAATCTGCATATGAATCATGTTTAGCTCTCCTACAACATTGACTTCAGTCCTATCCAACTGTGTAACTTTCTTTTGATAATCAGCAAGGGTGATTCCCATAGGTCTATGGACACCAAGGGGCATAACATTGGTTGAGGCACCCGAATCCAGCAGACAATTATGTAAATTCTTGCCAAATACGCGGACATAAACCAAGAATGGGGGTGTGTTTGTTTTCCCTTGAAACGGAGTTAAGGGAGTATCTACTTGAGCAATTTGAGATTTATCCTTTTCTTTCCCAGTATCTCCAGGGGGCATATGGACTTGATTATGAGACCGATTTTGTCCTCCTATTGGATGAGAACTGGCTACTTTATGGACATTCTTGCTAACTGATTTATCTTGTGACATGGAATTTGCATCATAAGAACCTAAGACTGCATTCCTAATGGATGGAACTCTCAATAACTCGAATGCAGATAGGCTTACCTTCGATTTTTGAAGTTCCTCAACAACATACGTGGCCAACCATTCTTCATTTAAATCCGTAGGAGTCTCCTTCAGGTATTCCACCATCTTTTCTTTATTTGCATCAACATTTCTTCCTTTTGGTACATCAACATGTCTTGGATCTTGAGATAAATATTGCCTAGAAACTGGGGGCAATGAGGGATTTTTGCTAGCATTATGGTCTAGAGGTGTGTTGAAATTGTTTGGTGGAATGGAAGTAGTAAAGGGGCCTCCAACCTGTGGACGCAAGTGTTGCAGTTCCCTCAAGTCATACTTCTTGACAGGCCTCTGGAAGGTCTGTACTTCAATGTAAGCTTCTTCTTCATCTTTGGGACCATTGTCATTTACTGGATTCTCATCAAATAATTGTGCCATTTCATCTCCATTGCACACTTGGTCTGCCTTGTCCTTCAACTGGTCAGATTCTTCTTCGGGTACATTCTCCTCACTTTGCGGAAAATGAGCATGGTTTAATACCAACACTGGTGAATCATAAGGAATAGAGGGTACAATTTCCTGACAACTTGTATTGTTCTCTACTTCATACTGAAAGATTGAGGCTGCTATTTGGAACTCTTGACAATCCAACACAGAATGTTGACTCATCTTGTGGAGCCTACACTACCCTGATAAAGCAGCCTCAGCTAGATATACACTGCTAGGAGGCTTTTCTTGATTAACTGATTGGTTGGCAGACTAAATAACAGGTTGACTGATTGGTTGATCCAATGGGGTGGGGACTCCTTCATTGTTGGGCCCTGTGTTCCAAGTCCTGTTCTGTCCTGACTGCTACCTTTTCTCAAATCCTTGTCCACCACCTCTGTCAAAGTTCTAACCCGAGGGTTGTCCTTTATCATAGTTCTATCTTCTATCATTATTATACCCTCTATCATTATTAAATCCCCTGTCATTGTTGTAACCTCTTTCATTATTATATCCTCGGTCCTGATGTTGTAGATTTTCTCTGTTCTGATTGGACTGCATGTTTCTCTAAGCAGCTTGCAACTGACTGTTCTGATTCCTTAGGTAAGTCACCTCCATATTCAGCTTCTTTATTTTTTCAGATAATTCATCCAGTCTGTCCTTGTCAGGATTATTGTATGGGGGTTGATTTGCACTATTCTGGGAATACCCTACTAAAGCATTGGAGTTAAGTGACTGGTTTAAGACTTTGGAATTCTGTAGGTATGAAGGATAACTAGCCTGAGGTTGGGTATGCAGGGGTTGATTCACATTTTGCTGGGGGTAATTCATCGTGGATAACATGTGTCCCATAGGAGGCCCTAGGTGAGGGACCAGAGGCAACTGAGGTATCAGATTCATGATAGGAGTATGGTTTGCTAGAGCCTAGTTGAGAGTTCGAACTTGTCCAAGGTGAGCAACGGGTCCTAATGAGGGCAAAGGCCCAAATTTTTTTTGCCTTAGATTAGTCCTAACTTTCACAGCCTCTGCATATGCATCAAGTAGACTAGTAGGAGGGTTATTACTCCACTTCATAAAGGTAGCTGTCAAACTATCAAGTCCCTCATAATAAACTTCTAGAGCCGTGGGTTCATCAACAGCATAAGGGACCTGTAGTTTGGTATAAGCATGATGAAACCTATTGTTGAATGACCCTATAGCTTCATTGACCTCCCTCTTCACATTAGTGAACTAAAAGTAAAGCTCATTGGAACTAATGGGGATTTGAAACTTTTGCAAAAAAGCAGCTTCTAACTCAGTCCAATGTTGGATAGATCCAACAGGAAAATGGTTGTACCAATAAAATGTATCTTCTCCTAGTGAATAAGGAAATAGTCTACATGCTACATCCTCATGGTTTATCCCTCTATCCTTGAGGCCAGTCTGAAAGATCCTGATGTGTTCCTTAGTAGTTCTATTAGGGTCATTGACATGGAACTTCAAACAAAAGTGTTCAGGGTTTTTGGGCATGACATTGTATATGGAGAAACTTAATGGAGATGGGTTGGTCGCTAGGAAAGCCATTGGTGGAGGTGGGGGTGGTAATGGTTGATTTATGACTAGCCGAGGTTGTAGACTGGGAATGCCCTCAGACTCAGATGAACTTGATGAAGATGGGGATGATGGTGGTGAGGGAGGTGGATGGGATGATGATGATTCTCCCCTTCTGTTGGTCCTTCTAGACCTAGTAGGGTTTGGTAATTCCTAAAATTCTTCCTCTCCTAGAGCAGATCTTGTTCTTCTAAATCTCTCAGGAGAGATGGCGTTCAAAAATTGATCTAGCTTGCTTATTCAGGCCCTCCTTCTAGCGCCAACACTGTCGATGGTGTTATTTGCACAACAACAACACAAACAAGATGCAATATCCTATCTCTCTTGAAAGGTAAATCTCTATCAGCAAGCCTCAAGAGATAACCCCAAGGTCTTTAATGTCAGGTCTTGACAATGCATGAACAACTCAGTGATAAATGTGAAAATGCTAGTAATCACAATGGGACCTTACAACAAGCAAACTACTGAATCAAAATTTATTTGATTCAACTGTATATTGAGACTTCAATCCTAGAGTCAACCCAATAATTAAAGAAATAGAAAAGATGAGGGCTTAAAAGAGATTTTTAAACTTAACACTACTCCTAAGATTAACAATGAGAATAACCAAAACTCAAAATGGACCAATCCTTCAAAATTGTTCTCTATTCAACCCAGATAAATCTGCAATCTCACATAAAATAGTGGAATCTTCTGAGGTGTTAGGATTTTCAAATTATGAACACTCATTCAACAAACCTATTGAAGTTATAATGAACAAATCTTCACAATCGAACTAAGCACACTGAATATGAAGTCCAGGATAACTTTGCAAAGCAACTAACAATCAGTTGGTTGCGAAAAGTATGGATTGAAGGATTGCTGCAACATTCAAGTATTAAATTACAAACATTATTGAACCCAACTCTAATCTAAACATTAACCTTCTCAAAGCAATTTTAAAAATTGAATAACAAGAACCATGCAAAACAAAGAATACAAGTATGGCACCAAATCACAATGTCATTTCTTGTATTCAAATTGTTCACTGTAGCAACAATTCTAGCTTTCTGTTACAATATTTTCTTGAGAGCAATTGCTTGCTAACTTATTCTACTTCTAACTATTCCTCTCTACTATTCGACTATTATCTTTTTACTTTCCTAACTTTCTAACCCCTTTGCAAATGAGGTGACATGCCCAATATATAGAAACCCTAGAAGACCCATCGGCTCAACAAGAACCCCGCAACATTAACAGCACAACCACTTGGCCAAGAGGAACCAGAAATTGGTCAAATAAGCAATAAATGCACGTTCCATTGGAGTCGGCCCGAGATCCGTAATGCAGCTTGGATGACGCGTGGGAAGATAATAGGGAAGCACAAATCGCGTCGTGCCCATCATTAGCTCTCTTCCCTATTATCTCTGTTTCGATCTGACTCTTCATGTAGCTTCAAGAACACCCCATCTAAGTCAGCTATAGGTGGTACTGGAAGAACCCTAAGTCACCTCTCAATGGACACAATCTCTTCCCTTGACCGTTTGACCGACTTATCCCAATCCACCTTATACGTTAGGTATTTGTCAATAACTGCAAGGTAGGTGGCAACATCATCCAATTGGTGCTCGAACATAGAATCATCATTACTTGGTGCATAAACATCATGCCACCACTTGCTCAATTGTTCCAAGCTCAGGTACTTGGGCGTGATCTTCCTTCTTCCTGTCATAATTTCAAAGAAGGCAATGGAACCATTGTAAACCCCAGTTAGGGTGTCGTCAATCTGGTTCCTTTGTTTGTAAACCTTTTTCAACACTTTCTACCTGATTTGCATCATTTCATACCACTCCCATGGTTCGGCAGCTCTACAGGAAGAAAGAATCTTGTCACTTACCAATCTATCCCGGGTGAACTCCATGATAGTTCTCATTTTCTACAGAAGAAGATCTGTATCCTCTTTATCTTGTGCTAACACCTGTTTCAACCAATCAGTTGCCATGATAGCGTCCTTCCCAGTTGATAAAATCTCCTTAATAGCTTCATCACCCCTTATTTGCACCCCTTGCAACACATTTGTAGTGGCAAGGGTGGAAGCCTTCATCTTTTCTAGCTCGGTTACGGTCTCCTGATGTAGAGGGTTTGTAGTAGAGGAAGAAGGATTAATGGACTGCAGGGGCTTCATTAATTCCTCCAAGCATTTCCTGAGATTTTCATTCTCTTTCTTTAGTTCCTTCTTGGTCTTCATTTCCTTCCTCAATCTACTCACAATAACTGCACTAGAACCCTGGTAATCCACAATGTCCTGCTCGATTGATGTAGGTTCTAGATTGAAAGTCTGAATATTGTAGTCCTTTCCAACCACATCATCCCTATTTTTATCTGGAGCAAGGGTGGCAATATGAACAACCCGATCATGAGCTTCATCTCTTTCAATCCTTGAGATCACCCTAGCCTTCTTCTTACCTTTACCTTTTCCAATTTTAGCAAGTAGTGGATCCCAATTTGGTGGATTATCCTCCACTACTACCTGTTTTCTCTTTATTTCTCTGTCCAGCCATTCTAGAACAGTGGGATCCAATTGCACTCTGCCCTGCCCCATTTCCTCTTGTTGATCTCCTGCTATCTCCTCATTCAAATTCTGTTCATCAGGAGTTTTGTCTATCTTACTTTCTTCCTCTTCAACATGTTCCTCCTCTTGTTCAAGTGATAGATCTTTCACTGCCTCTACCTCCCTTGGAGGAGATTCAACTACCTCAGTTTTAACGAGAGTCTGCATATGCAACCATAGGGGATTGCATTATCTTTTCAATTTTTTCCTCCTGACTGTGGAGATCACGCTCATGGAATTCCTCACCTTCAGTATCTGGATGATCCTCAACATCCTCCAACTCACTTGGTTTGCTTTGAGCTTCATGAGAGGGAGGCACATTATCATGATGTTCCTCATGAGAAACCACTGGAGGTAGGTCAGTCCTAGGCACATTGTCCCTGGGAGAAGGAGTCCTAGACCTCCTTGTATATACTTCAAACTTCTCCCCTGAACTTTCAACATCCACCACTAGTGGAGTAGCTTTTTCCTGATTGGCCTTGGAGCTAGCCTTCTCTAAAATTTTTATAATTCTTCTCCTTTTAGGCATAGGATCACCAGCCTCAGGATTCTGCTCGGACTTCTTAGTCCTTTTCCTCTTCTTGGCCTTCGGCCTTCTTTGTTTTTCTGCCTCCTGGACCTCTGTTTCTTGTATACCTTTGATCTTGACTTTGAGAAGAGAGTCTAGTTTACCTTTACCTTTAGGATCCTACTGCCCTGTGGACTCCTCAAAGGTGGAGTGGGAATCCAAGTCCCCCATCAGGTTGTATGTGCATTTTACTCCCTTGTTTTCCAGCTCCCATACCGTGTGCTTAAGCCACATCTTAGTAACTTTGATAACTGGATCCATCAATTGTTTTAGTTCTGTTTGCTCCAACTCTAACCAGTCTATATCACCAATCGGTCTATCTTTTACTCCTTCATAGGCATTGTCCTGAATTAAGTTCCCATCATCCTCCAACTAATCAGACACTGCCCTTACGTTATACAATCAGAGTGCATTGACTGGAAGCCAAGAGAATTTCTTCTTCGTAACCTCATATTCATCACCACAACTAGCCCAGTAGTCCTCTAAATTAACCTTATGGCCATATTCTCTACTAGCCTTCTTTTGAGCTTCTCCTGTGATGTCAAATCTGGATCTCTTGGAGTGGAAAGACAAGCCAAGGGTACTCATTTCTTCTTGTGAAGCCTGGGCAGAACTAATGGAAGGACATACCTCCCTAGTGCCAATCCTTAGTGGGAAATTTCCACAAAAACCAGTCTTATGCTTGTCCTTCTTGATAATGGCATCAAAGTCACAGATCTTCCTAGTGACTTCCAACAATATAATGCGATCAATGGGATACCTGGGAAGTCTGTATGGGGGCCCTTGGCAGCCATCAGTCTGAATGTAGGAGAAGGTTGCGAACTCAATAAACCATGCTCCATATCTTGATGAGCTCCTTAGCCTGGTCTGAAATCCTGACATGCTCTGCTTCCTGAAGCATTCTGGTGATATGCATGGTAAATGTATCATTTTTCCTCCTATAGTCTAAGCTTCCTAAATACAACTGAGGGAAAACTTCATAGATGATGTCCTATCCGAAAATTCCCTTTGTATGGGATGGAATCTAGCAAGTGCATAGACCAAATATGAGGTCATTGTGAAGGTCTTTGTCTACAACACATTGGAAAATTGTTTATGAATTACTTGGCTAATGACCCCTGCCCAATGGTAATTAATCTTTTCTTGCTCCATCCTCACAATCGCATGGCACATCCAATTCTCAAATGTACCCGCACTCTTCAATCCAACCACCCTGCTGAGAAGGGTGATGGCATTATAATACTCCTTGAATTTTGCTCTCTACAGCTGCTTGGGCAATTTGGAATAGTGTGACTTGGGCTTCTCCAGCCATGAATTAATTAGCTGTTGTGACTTCATAGTTTGTTCATCGTAGAACTCCTGAGCTGCCTCAATGGTGAATCCCACTAAATGAGACCGGTCAAGCATGTCAAAGGTTTAAGCGATAGAGACAGGGTTAAGATTTGCAACAACTCTCCCTTGAGGACCAATTATCCTCTAAGTATTACTGTCATAGTGCCTCGCACACTCCAGGACCAACTCATAACATTGCACCGTAGAAGGGAAACCAGCAACATGTGAAAATCCTGACTCCATCATCCTTCTGGTCACCAAAGGAAGCTCATTAAAAGCCATCCTTACTCTAAATTGCTCATAGTCCCAGAGGCCAATGTTTGTATCAGTGACTTGTTACTGGATAGAAGTGATCTTACTCTCAGGGACCTTGCTCTTAATGTCTAGCTTAATCCTCTCTGCGTCAAACAATGAAGACCCAGCTGTGGCCCTGCTTGATTCAGCCTGCACTCAACATGAAAATAAAAGTAAAAACCACAGGAAAGAGTCATGTTAATCCATAAAAACATCGTTAGAATGCATCTCATATAGTCAAGGTGTTATTAAATCCCATATGAAATGATCTCAACAAATTTTGGGTTTTAAGACCATCCGCGGAATCTAGGTAAAAGAGGAAATTTGGGAAATTCCAGACCGATTGGATTCCAACAGAATAACCAAGAAACACCTACTTAATCTTTAAACTTGATCATTTTTCATCAATAAACCATATGGGAGATCTTAAGATAGCATGAATATATCATAAAATGCATTGAAAAACACTAACATATCATGCTATTCAACATTCCTTTACATTTCATCAACTTTCAGGAAAATCCACCAGAGATGGATTCCAGCAAAGAACGAGCCAAAAGGAAACTTTGGAGAATCAGGGAGATGGCAGATTTCAAAGAAATCCGGACCTGACGGACATCCGCGGTTAAGGAAAAGTTCTGAACCAATGGAGATTCCCGGAACGAAGGCTTCGACCATAATTGGTCATCTCGCTGAGAAGTTTGGGCTACTTCCGGGAGTTACGTCGAAGATGTCATCAGAGTAAGTTTCGACAAGACCTGGTGGTTTTGGCGTAATGTCTCAGCAAAAAAGGACATAGTAAACATATTGGTATGAGCGAAGGGCAGTTGGGGTAAGGTCTTAGCAAAACCTATTGGTCTCACTGACTAGCGATAACATAAGAGACCTTCGGTGAAAGGAAGACGCTGTCATAACGAACATGTGAACCTAGGAGGGCTCTTGGTGAAGCATTTTGGTTCGGCTAGAGGTCTCGGCAACTACGTTATGTCTCATCGATGAAAAGTTCCATTGGCATAACCTCTTGCCAATATCATGAAGTCACCCTCGACAGAAAATCTGGGCTCGCCAAGAGAAAGGTTTCGCTATGAAGTCCTAGCGACTGTTATGAGTTTCGCCGAAAGCGAAGGTGTCGGAAAGAGTAGGGACCTCGCGGTAAGGTCTTAGTGAAGCATGAATTTCTTCCCGACAGAAGGTCACTCGACAAGAGCAGGATATGTTCGGTGAAAGGTCTCGCCGAAAGGGGGAGGTCTCAGTGATAGAACAGAAGATCAAAGGGACGAAAGGAGCCCGCTATGAGCTCTCGGCGATGGGGTTAATCTTGCTGACAAAAGGACTTTGGCGTGAGAATTACAGTGTCTAGGTGACCAAATAAAAACCCATGAAGGGCTTTGGTGAGATACAGAATAACCTACATGACATCTCCCCGACTTCGAAGGGTTACAGCAACTGAAAAGAATAGAGCTCGATGAAAGCGAAATGTGTTCGGTGGGAGGTCTCACCGAAAGCGAAGCAAAAGAATATCAGTAACACTATTGGATCCCGCTATGAACTCTTGGCGACTAGGGCCCGTCTTGCTGAAAGTGAATATAAATGAAGCATGTCGATGAGACATTTTCTTACGGGGTGAGGTCTTGGTGAATCCTCTTTGTCTCACCGACAGAAACAAGAAACTTTATCGGTGCGAAAATGATACTGTCACAGCGAACCAAGATGAACTTAGGAAGACCTCGGCAAAACACAAGGTGGTCGGTATGACATCTCCCTGACTTTGAAGGGTCTCAGCGATGAAAATTCGGGAGGGGAGTAGATTCAAGATTTCACCCAGACACTGAACCAACTATGGAATTCAAAAAGTTTAACTTAGGGCAAGTCAGGGGACGGACCTTTCATAAATTTTCTTTGCATTCTAGGTCAATTTTAAGATGAAATCACCTGACATGGCAATGCCCTAGGCTCAAAACCCTACTCATCCACCATTAGCGCATAGGAAAGTTCATAATTTAGTTCTTTCAACTGTTAAGTCATCACTAGGGTTTATGAATTACTCTCAGGCAAGATTCATCGAAATGCAAATAGAAAAATGAGCTCAAAACTCACCTGGGGAATGACAAACGATGCAATACTGGACAACCCTAGCATGAAATAGACAAATACACAGGAAGTCAAATCCCACAAGCCCTCATGATTCATAATTCAATTCAAAGCAGAGCAATCAGACACATACCATTATAAAACAGGAATTGATCTTAGAAGCAACAAACGTGAAGCTCAATAGTGTCTACAACGAACACAAGTGATAACACACAAGAAATCCTCACCAGATGACACCAACTCAAACACAAATTCCCAAATCTAACCAAAAGCTCAAAGAACAAACTCTAAGGATGCAGCTCTCAACTCAGACAATGGAAAATAATGAGCATAATGCAACAAAAGATCTCATAAATCAAGTGAAATCAAGCCTTCAAAGCACGTACGAAGCCATTAATGTAACCGATAAGACAGTCAGAAAACTCGGGAAACCGATGATAGGGTGGAATCCGGGAAAATACGGACCATGCGGAAATCCACGGATGCCGAAAATCCCTGAACAACAAGATCCAACCGGAAACCAAGCAAGATCCGGGAAAATCCGGCCAGGGTGGAAAATCCTGAATTAGGGAAAAAGCCCAAAATTCATCCAGAACTTAAGATTTTTCAATGAATAACCTGGGGAAACACCTAGGCATTCAAAATAAACATTTAAGCACATACCTAAGGTAAGAAAAAACCTCAAAAAGAAAGGGCCAAAAAACCAAAATTGAAAAGAAAGAGGGTCCTTGCTTTCAGCGAAACATGTGTGCAAAAACTGCACAACATCATATATTGACCCTTCCATGCTAGGATCAATGTCAACCATAAACACACCAAGTGAGCAATCAAAAATAGAATCCAAGATTCAAGTGCTTGACAAGGGAAAGGGAAACTATCATTTTAGCCAAGTGTTTTGCATTGGTATGCTTAAACCAACACCCAAAATCTATGGAGGGTTGAGAGAGATCAAACATGCTCAGAAGGTAAAAATGATAGCTAAACCCACAATTTTCACCAAGTGGGGGGACATGAAGGATGAAGAATTCTTCCAAGATAATTTTTCATCTATGATCTACAAAGAAGACTCAAAAGAGCAAGAAAAACCAAAAACTATTGATCCTAACAGTAGAGGCTATCGAATGGAAAAACACATGGGATATCGACGAACTGGTGGCATGGGGTTGCACAAACAAGGTCGATTGGAGCCTATTATAGTGGAACAAAGATAAAAAAATATAGGACTAGGTTATAAGCCAAAAGAAGTGGTTACTCAAAAGACCAAACAAACCTCTTATAAGAAACAAGAAACTTCTGCTAATGTTGAGGCACTGGATATCTACCATCTAATAGACAATGAATTACCTATAGAAGACCTATTTGACAACTTTCAAACTTCTAGGTTCCCTCTCCAAAGCCTCAAAACCATTCCCAACATCTACTATCATTTCAAAACTGAATCTAACGAATATGAGTGGGATTACCCTTCCTTTGTCATCAGATATGATTCACCTACTTCTAGTAATGACAATCTAGACACCCAATGGGAAAAGGATACCTGAGCCATATTGACCCTTTTACCACTTCCATAAGCTTTGCAGACCAAGATGATAGCCTCCCATTCTGTTACCCATAGCTAATATATTGGGATCAACAACAACATACACATGTTCTAGATCAATTCCAAAATGATGAGGCAATCACAGAGTTCATGGGACTTTGAATAGACGTATCGATAGGAGATCACAAAGTAGGGTTCATCATGGAACTTGAACATGAGTATACTTTGGTGAGGAGATTGAACCTTCCAGTCACAAAAATGAGAAAAAAAATATAACAATAAACGCAAGGTCCCCTAGAGAAAACCACATTTTGGCTCTATCCGATCCGAAAAAGAAGAAAATAAAGGACACATATGAAGGTGAAAACCTCCTAGAGGCACTCGAGGATGGAGGGTTCAATCTCCCCATATCAGAATATTATGAAAGATCAATGCTCTTAGTAGAAGAAGCATAACCCATAAATTTTGGCACAACATAAGACCAAAAGATAACATACCATGTGACATCACTTGATCTCGAAGAGAAGGCAAATTTTATAGCTTTTATCAATGAGAGAAAGGTAAACTTTGTCTGGACCTATGTTGACATTCCTGGACTAGATCTGGATTTAGTGGTACATCATTTAGCCATAGTATTTGGACCAATGCCTATCAAGCAAAAACTCATAAAAATGCATCCTTAGATTGCATTACTAGTAAAGGTAGAGCTAAAGAAACTACTAGATATGGGTTTCATCAGACCCATCGACTATCCACAATGGATATCAAATCTAGTACTAGTATCAAAGCCTACTAGGGGCATCAAAATATGCACAAACTTTAGGGACTTGAACAAGGTTTGTCCAAAGTATGACTTCCCATTACCAAGCATAGACATGATTGTGGATCTAACAGCAGAGCATGAGATGCTATCCATAATTGATGGTTTCTCCAGATACAACCAGATAAAGATCTCTCCAGATGACCAACACAAAAAAACATCTACTTATGCATGGGGAATATTTTGCTTGAATGTAATGCTATTTTGTCTAAAGAATTCAGGAGCGACATATCAAAGAGCGATGAAAACCATATTCCATGATATGCTTCACACCATCATGGAGGACTATGTGGATGACATTCTAGCAAAGTCAATCAAAAGGGAAGATCACTTGACGAACTTGGAAAAGGTATTTGATCGGCTTGAACAGTACAATTTGAGACTCAACCCTAAGAAATGGGTATTCGAAGTAACATCCAGAAAATTATTAGGGTACATAGTATCAAGAAGGGGGATCGAAGTGGATCCTGCAAAGGTAAAATCTATTCTAGAGATGCATCCACCAAAATAATTGAAACAACTTAGGAGTTTACAAGGAAAGTTGCAGTCCATCAAGCAATTTATTGCACAACTAGCAAACAAATGTCACCCTTCTACTCATCTCCTACACAAGGATGTTACCTTCATCTGGGATGGAAGATGTGACCAAGCATTTCAGCAAGTCAAGGAATACTTACTTACTCCTCCCATACTCATGTCACCTATTCCAAAAAAGGGAATGATATTATATGTGTCTACCACACAAGCAGTACTGGGAGCTCTCCTAACCCAGATAGATGATGACAATGAAGAAAGAGAAGTCTATTATATTAGCAGAAAACTAGTGGGCTATGAACTAAACTACTCACCCATAGAAAGAGCATGTCTATCAATTGTATTTGCAACAAAAAAGTTGAGAAACTACATCTTGAACAAAAAATTCAAGTTGATCTCCAAGGTAGAACCACTCAAGTACCAACTAGCAAAAGCAGCCCTAATAGGCCAAATCGCCAAATGGGTGATGATCTTGAGTGAATTCAACATAGCGTATGTGGATAGAATACTTACCAAGGGACAAATCATAGCAGACCAACTAGCTGAACACCCATAGATGTCAAAAACCACTCATGGTGGACTTTCTAGATGAGAATATCTTGATGACAGAATAGACAAACCATTGGACTCTCTACTTTGATGGATCCCACACTCTAGAAAGTATCAGAAATATTAGCAACACAATGTTCATGCACCAACACAGGAATTGAGACCCATTATCATACCAGGCATACATAAACTTTGTTTAAAATATATGGTTGGGTTGTGTTAAAAAAAAATTGGACCAGTTACATAGAGAGGCATGAGATACCTAACATGCAACTGCTACACGAATTGTCTTAAAAACAACTTCGATACACTCAATAAAGAAAGTATTTATTGTGGTAGTATCACAAAAATAACTTACAAACAACAAACCGAAATGATGCTCAATTTCCCCCATTCCTTCTTCTCTAAATCCTTATGCACACCCTCAAGAGATCCTGGGAATGAGTCAATAAAATAAATCATAAACATAAGACTATAAAAATATAAAACAATATTGCAATATCACTTGTCATATCTATTTTGAGGTTTCAGGTTATTATCTATTGTTGATCATCTCTATCGTAGTTAGGATTCATTAAGGCATATCTTAGGATGTTGTTGGTGAATTGTCAAAAGATAGGTAGTTAACACTTTGTCATTGTTTTCGTTTGTTTGTAATAAAAGTTTTTTTATTGTTTTCTTGAAAGTTCTAGCTTTTGATGTTTTCTTTGTATGTTTGTTTTTTTTTTCAAAGGGTGAAGATGATGTTTGTTTATTATGTATGAAAATTTTATCGCGGATTGTAATGATGGAGGTAGGATCTTTTTGATTTTTTGAGTTTTATGATGTTGTTTTTGTTGTTTTTTAGGGGACTAACCTAAGGCCTTGAGGGCTCATCAAATATAATCCTTACCTACGTTGTACACGTAGAGGCTCGTAGTTCACTTCGTTTGATATGATCATGTTTTTTATTTTTGTGTTTTGTGAATGTTTTTGGATTCTGATTTTTTTGACTAAGTTGAAAGAAAGCATGACAGATGCCTAAGGGGACTGACCTAAGGCCTCGAGGGCTGATAATAATTTCCTACATTGTATACACAAAGACCACATAGTTCAAATGGTGTTGAATCAAAAGCATAACATGTTTTGGACTACAAATAATGTTGATAGCTTGGATTGATATTCTACTTCTATTTCTAGAGGATATGTTGGGGGAAATCTACTTGAACTAGCTGCGAGGTTCAAGCAAATGTTGATATCTTAGAATTTATAGTAAAGGAATAATCCAAACTTGTTTTTATTTTTGTTGTTTTTCATATGTTTTTGATTTTCGATAGTTTTGACCATGATGGGATGCTCAAGGATCTAATCCATGACCAGTTTCAAGAAGTTTCCCCCAGTTTGAGACAAGACTACCTTCTCTAGGAGGGACAGATGTAGATGGTGTAACAAGGTTCAATACTAAATTATTATCAAGCCATGGTTGAACACATGTTTTGTTATGGTACGAATGGGTGGATGTTTGGATAATATTGATAGATAACAATGAAAGTCTTATTCAAACATAACACTTGTTTGCTAGGTTTTCACTACGGTACATGTTCTAGAAGGTCCCCCAAGCACAAGTGAATGTTGTTTTATGTTGATCATTAGGGGATATTTTTATTTGATTATACTCAAAGAAACCGTCCATTAGTGACAACATTTCATGGCTTGCAGTTAAATCTACAATAATGTCTATACTTGGAAGAGGAAAGTCATCCTTTGGACAAGCTTTGTTCAGATCTCGGAAGTCCATGTAGATCCTTTTGCCTCTAGTGGGCTTTGAAACTAGTACCAGATTTGATATCCATTGCAGATAATCAATCGGTATGATAAAACCTAAATCTAGTAACTTCTTTAGTTCTACCTTTACCAACACTACTATTTGAGGATGACTTTTCCTTAGTTTCTACTTGATAGGTTTAGCTCCAAGAGATACAACCAAATGATGTACAATTAGTGATGGATCTAGTCTTGGCATGTATGCATATGTCCACACAAAGTTTATCTTTTTGTCGTTGATGAACATTGTGAAGTTCACTTTCTCTTCGGGATCAAGTTGCGTTGCATGGTATGTGATCTTTGGGTTCTCTATTGTACAAACATTGATGGATTTTACTTCTTCCACTAGGATTTTTTACTTTTCTTGATATTTAGATATAGGGAGATTGAATCCTCCATCTTCAAGTGCCTCAAAGAGGTTTTCACCTTCAAATTTGTCCTTTATTTTCTTCTTTTCAAGATCCAATAGAGCCACATTGTGGTTTTCTCTAGGGGATCTCATTTTGATATTATCCTTTTCAATTTTGTGACTAGAGGACATAATCTCCCCACTGAAATATGCTTCCTATTCGAATTCCATGATGAACCCTGCTTTATGATCTCCTATTGGTATATTAGTTCGAAGTCCCATAAACTTTTTGTTTGCTTCATCATTTTGGAATTGATCCAAAATAGGTGTATTTTGTTGGTGGTACCAATCCATGAATTATGGGTAACAAAGGGGTAGGATATCATCATTATCTAAAAAACTTATAGAAGTTGATATAGTTAATATGGCTCTAGTATCATTCTCCCATTGGGTGTCTAGGTCATCATCACTAGAGGTGACAAAAGGAGAATCCCATTCATACTCATTAGAGTCTGTTCCGGAATAATAATAGTCATTAGGAATATTTTGATAAGTTGGGTAGGGACTATACCAATGCTAAAGTTTTCAAATAAGTACTCGACGAGTAACTCATTGTCTATAAGGTGGTAGATATCCAATGTCTTAACACTAGTAGAAGGTGCTTGGTTCTTTAAAGAGGTACGTCTAGTGTTTGGAGTAACCAGTCTTTTGAATCATACCCTAGTGCCATATTGTTCTTTCTTTGTTCCACTATGATAGGTTCCCATCTACCTTGTTTGTGTATACCAAGGTCACTTCTTCCAATATATCCCTTTTTTTAGCTAATTGATAGCTAGGATTGATTAGAAGGGGTTGTGGTTGTTTTGGTTCCTTTTATAGATGATAAGTCTTCTTTAAATATCTCTTCATCCTTCGTATCTCCCCACTTGGTTAAAATTATGGGTTTGGCTATCATTTTTATTGTTTGAACATATTTGATCTCCTTAGGGCCTCCATAATCCTTGGGTTTTAGTGGAACCATTCCAATGCAAAATGCTTGACTAAAGTGATAATTCCCATTACCCTTGTCAAGTACTTGAACCTTGGTTTCAATTTTTGGTTTCTCCCTTGATGTTGGTTTAATTGAGGTTGATGGTAGTGTGGAAGGGTCAAAATATGAGAATGAATGAAATTATATGTCATTGTTGGGTATACACTGGATTTTGTTATACTTCTCCAATTTTGCACTGAAGTGGAAGAGTTCGGGATCAAAATATAATGTAACCTCCTTTCCTTCTTGAGGAAACTTTAGGCACTGGTGAAAGGTTGAAGGAACCACTTGTAGTGCATGAATCCATGGTCATCCTAGAAGGAGGTTATATGGTAACTCAAGGTCAAGTACCTAACATGTGGTTTATATGGTGGTTGGTCCTATTTGCACTGGTAACCTAACTGTCCCTTCTAAATCCCTTTTGAGGTCATCAGAGGCCCTTACAGTAATTATTTTTCCTTTGTCTATTACATCATTAGAATACCCTAGTTGTTTAAAAAATTTCAAGGTACAAATGTTCAAACTTGTACTGTTATCTATCAACACTCTTTTGACCATGTTTTTGTGACACCAACCTCTATGTAGAGAGCTTGATTGTGGAATGACTTATGTGCAAGTTCTTTCTCAGAAAATACTAAATGGTGATTGGTCATGATTTTTCCAACCATGGCTTGAAACTAATTTGGATTAAGGTCATTAGGAATCGATGCTAATAATTCTTTTTCTAGTATCTCCCTATGTGTGGGTGATAATTTTAGCAATTCTAGGATTGAGATCAAGGTAGGAGTCTTCTTTAGTTGTTCCACATTGTTGTATTCATTTGATGACTTAGTTGTGGGTTTAGGTAGGGCTCCTTTTATCATGACTTTCCCTCGATGGGTAGTTATATTACATTTGGTATCCCTACCTTGTATAGTAACTACATTTACCCTAATGTCATCTTCTTGAGAGAGGGTACCTAAAACCGTGTCACTAGTAGTTAGAATTGTGATAGTCTTGGTCCTTTCCTTTGTCATTCTTCTTAGCATGATTCATAATTGGATTTGTGTATATCTAGAGGTCTCTTTTTCCAAGACGATGTTCAATATCCACTTCTCCCTTGTCAATCAAGTCTTGTATTATGTGCTTGAGTCTCATGCAATTGTTTGTTGTATGTCCTTTGACTTTGTGGAACTCACATAAGTCCTTTTCGTTGTACCATGGTGTTTTGAATCTTGGATCTTCATAGTTGGGGCGATCATTGACCTTGACGAGGTTTTGTGCACTAGTTTGTGCATGATTGTTTCAAGGGATTATCCTAATGCGGTGAACTTCCTCCTTGGTTGATCATATTGCCTTTGCTTCCCTCCCTAATTTGTCTGTTGGTTGCCCACTTGATTGTTTTGGCGATAGGTAAGTTAATTGTTTTGTGAATTATTAGGAGTGTAGCTTGTTTTTGTAGCTTGTGGTTTGTTTAGTGGTCCATTAGGATTCCACACAACTCTAGCATCCACTACCCCATTGTTGGTAACATTTTTTCTTTTGGCCTAAATCTTAGGTTTCCCATTCAAATTAGAAGAATTGTCCCTTGGGTTGTTTAGCTTAATCACTCCATTTTCTATGAGATCCCTTTCTATGTGTAATCCCTTCTCAATGGTCTCTTTGAAGTTTACGAGACACAACATGGTGAGTTGGTAGTTGAGTTTTGCTTGGACATTGGAAACAGATACATCTACCAATTCCTTGTTGGGAATAGGCCACTTGCATCGACTAGCTTTATGTCTCCATTGTTGAAGGTAGGAGGTAAAGGATTCTCCTTGAATTTGTTTAATCTTGTATAGCATGATGGTGACGTCTTGTTCTATATTGAATGAGAAGTGGTTTACGAATTCGGTAGCTAGTTCATCAAAACTTTTAATTCCTGGGGTAGATGGGAGAACCACTCCATAGCATGACCAGTAAGACTATGTGGAAAGAGCCTCATTAGGAAAGAAATCATTGTTTTGGACTTACATACATGATACCAAGAAATCTCCCATGTGTTCTACTAGATCTCCTTTTCCTTTATATTTATCAAAATTTGGTATTTCAAATTTTTTCAGAAAAGGAAGTGTAACGATGCAATTTTATGGGGTTAGTCGATTAGAGAATAAATCATAAAATCCAACATTAACTATGAAGCACCAAGGAAGAAAATTAAATAAAATAAAAATTATTATACCAAATTTCCTTTGAAGCCTCCATGAATCACCTCCATAGCCCTTCTAACTTGTTGCAAATGTAATTGTTTCCCTCAGATTTGAGTGTGTCAGCAATGACTATGACAAAGACAATGTCCAAAGAAAGGTTTGAAGGATTTTAAAATGATTATAATGCTACCATGCAAATGATAAGCACTAAGATATGTCTAAACTATGCCAAAATAAAGCCTATGCCCAAATGACAAGACTATAAGATTTCCTAAGACTCAACAATTATGCTACAATGAAATATCAAGAAGTTGTGTCCCTCAAAATGTGAGAAAAATTGGCATTTTATAGAAAATGCAATTTTGGATGGACGACCAAGATTAAAAGTTGACAGAAGCCTAAAATCAGAGGTCAAGGTTGTGTGTGACAATCCCTAATCAGTGTTAGGGAAAAATTATTAAATGAGTGGTCAAGATGTCATTTTAGAAAATCAAATCGTTGATCGAGAATAAATGTGATAATTAGCTAAAAAGATAAAGATTTCCGAAAATCAAGATAAAGACTGCTTGATTTGTAAGATTCAAAAAATCAAGAGGATAAAGGTTGAACTGAAAAGCAGATTTGGAAAATCAAGAATTTTCTCAATTACTTGATTTTTGGAAGAAGCTTACAATTTTGAATTAAATAAATTCAAAATATGGATTTTGTGTGACAGTAAATAATCGATTTTCAGATTATTTACTAAAATGAAGTGACAGTTAATAATGTGGGATCATTTTAAATAATTAATTTATTTAAAATGAGAGAAATGTTAAATTAGGCAATTAAATAATTAAAGATAATTATTTAATTTAGAGGATTATGACCGATAATTAAATAAATTAATAAATTCATTTAATTATGAGAATTAGTGACATATTGAATAAATAAATAAAATGTATTTATTTAATAATCAAGAAGACATAAATGAATAAAGGTAATTAAATAAATTAAGCAATTTATTTAATTGTAAGAAGATAATAGACCCTTAGTGATGTATTGAATAAATAAATATAAATTATTTATTTAATAATCATGAAGAATACAATAGACATGAATTATTTAATTAATAGTCGAATGTGGACCAAGGACATAATTAAGATATCATAATTATGCTAGGAAGAAAGATGAAAAATTAATCTTGCAAGCCTAGGTCATTTTTAAGTGTCTACAGGAAGCATAGTAATGGAACGATCAAAAGGAAATAGACATATATTCTGAAAGGTATAAGTCTTCTTTTGTTTTCCTATCTGCATATCTGATATTCTTTGATTCATGGCCTATAGTTGTATGTCTACCTCTATTTTTGGTACGTTTGTTTGTGGATCCTATGTGTAGTAACCTTGTTGTCCTACCATGTTTTGGTCATAGGTTGGGTTTTGTGGAGGTACGAGACCTTGGTAACCATGATGGGTGGAAGGAAAGTTAAATCCTTGTGTGAAAGGAGGGTTAGGTCCTTGTTTGAAAGGAGGGTTAGGTCCTTGTTGAATGTAAGGAGGGTTAAAGCTCCTTGTTGAACGTAAGGAGGGTTAGCTCCTTGTTGAATGGAAGGAGGGATAGCTCCTTGTTGAATGGAAGGAGGGATAGCTCCTTGTTGAACGTAAGGAGGATTAGCTCCTTGTTGGATGGTAGGAGGGTTAACTCATTGTTGTTGTTGAGGAGGGTTACCTTGATAGTGAATTGGTGATGCAACTTGTGGTTGGGATGAAATGTATTGAAGGTTACCCTAATAATGCGTTGGAGGGACACCTTGTTGATGGGATGAACTATATTGAAGGTTACCCTGATAATGCATTGGTAGGACACCTTGTTGATGGGATGAACTATATTGAAGGTTACCTTGATAATGCATTGGCAGGACACCTTGTTGATGGGATGAATTGGGAAGGGTACCCTATGGTACACCTTGTGAGGGTGAACTATTTTGAAGGTTACCCTGATAGTGCATTGGCAGGACACCTTGTTAGTGGGACGAATTGTGAAGGGTACCATGTAGCACACCTTGTTGTTGGTACTATTGATTAGGAGGGGGACCGTGTGGCACACCTTGTTGATTGGAAAGGGTACCCTATGGCACACCTTTTTGTTGGTACTGTTGATTGGGAAGGGGACCATGTGGCCCACCTTGTTGATGGTACTATTTGGAAATTTCCCTTGTCAATTTTGTACATGTTGGGAAGGGTCAATATATAAAGTGTTTTGGGGCATGTATATCCTTTTGGTGGGTTTTTATCTTGTGGTGTGTATTGGGATGGGCCTCCTTGATATTGTTGGGCTAACATCGCTTGTTTGATTTGGGACGGTTTCCTAAACAAAGGGTTGTCCATTGGTTGATCTTTTCCTTGTGAGAAGACTAGTGGCATGTTTGGAATCTCCAATGGTTTGGGTATTTCTCTCACAATGAGTTATCTCCTAAGGGAATCAGGTGAGGATCTTTGAGACCTTCTACATTAAATTCTATAGGCAACTTAGCACCACTTTGTGCTAACTTGAAGAAGTAAGTATTTGGATCTTTTCTTAGGAGTTTGTCCATTAGTTTGAGCACCTTGGGATTGTTAGAATGTTGGAATAATTCTTCATCATTTATTTCCTCCTCACTATCCACCTCCTCTATGACCATATCCTTGGGATTTTGTTTTGATCTGTCCATGGCTTATTTTTGTCTACAAATTACCTCTTCCTCACTAGGTGATTGGTTTGTCGTTTCCTTGAATGTGGATCTCTTTTGAGGTGTTTGAAGGTCACTTGGCCAATAGCCCCATGGGCCACTTTTTTTGTGTGTGGTGTTTTTTGGGGGAACACTAGTGTTGCTTTTGTTTGCTTCCATGTTTTCTATGTTGTGATCTTGCAATTGTCATAAACAAGTGCCAAGCTTTTGTGAACGTTTGGGGATTTCCTAACTATGAAATGAACTGATAATTTGTTTTCGGGATTTTTTGTTTTAAGGAAAATAAAATTACGTTTGTTTTTGGGATTTTCTGTCTTTTGAAAATATGATATCTATTGCCACACAGGAGGTGGTAATACGGGCCTTCCGGCAACAAGATCAACTTTTCACTCTTATTTTTTGAGGATGTATGTTGTGTTTCTCTACTGGGTTGGTGTTTCCTTTGTCTTGAATATGAAGCTTCTCAAACTATTGATTATGTATGTTTGTTCTCCTTCAATCAGGTCAAAGTTTGGTTGTATGATAGCTGGTGTAAGGTTTGGTTGTTGAAGTGGAGCAATCAAATGCTAAATGGTCATAAGGTGAAATGATAAAAGTGTGGGTGTTTTGATATGGATTTTGTTATTCTCAAGACCCTAAGGTTTGAGCGATGTTTTGGGATGACGTTATTTTTGGAACTCAAAATATTGAAAGACTTGGATCAATATTTCACTTCCTTTTTTAGAGGATATGTTGTAGGAAATTTACTCGAACTAGCCTTGAGGTTCAAGCAAATGTTGATATCTTAGAAGTTTGAGTGAAGGAATGATCCAAGTTTTTTTTTATTTTGATTTCTAAAAGTACAATGAGGTGTTGATTTTTTCAAATGGATGATAGACTAATGTAAATTATGACACATTTTGGGAGTCTAATTGTTTTGTTTCTCAAAAGGATTTGTAACTAGTTTCAAATTGGTTATCTGATTTTTACTAGGAACAGAGCAAAAGTGGTAAGTTTAGTAGCAAAAGCACCAATTTTTGTCAAAAGCAGCCAAATTATGGTCAATTATGGTAGAAAAAAAAAGAGAAATTGTAGCATGTTTCCTCAAAAGTGGCCTTTGTGTGTATTTTTTCAAACTAGTGAATTTGCACAGGCGAAAGCAGTCTTTTTGGGAAAAAGCAACTATTTCTTACTCAACTACGGCCAGGAAAATTTGTCAAATGCAACACAAAAAGGTCAACTATGACCATTGTTTAGTTAAGTGTGCTCATATTGTCAAAAGCGGTAGATTTTTACCAATAACTATCATAAGCAGAGAGAAAAAGCAACAGATTTTTGTGAACTGTAACCAATTTTTGGTCAATTGTGGCAAAAATGGGTTTTGTTCAATTTTGTTTTCTAGTTTCTATGTTTGCAACAGTTTGGATGAATTTTTTAGTTTTGGATAACTTCGTTTGATCTATTTTTTAGATTTAGCAAGTGATATCATGCAACACAACAATCAAAGCTTATTTGACCCTAAAATTTCTATAACTTTAGGCACATTTCTTTCCACAAAAGCTTAATGTTTGTGAAAATAAAAAATGTTAAAGTCATAGATTACAATGTTTACTTCGTCCTTAATGCAACTTGAAATGTGAGCCTAAATATCTGGAAACCTTTAGGGATATTGTTTTAATATATCCTTAAGGAGTGCAAATATAAGGCTCTTTTCAAAGGATTCACACTAAGTCAAAAGGGTTTGAAGTTTGAGAACCATGCTCAATGCTTGTTTTGATGTGTTCATTTTAATTCAAGCACATAATTTTGATGTTTCAAAGTAACCGAATAGATTTGGAAAGTTTGTGAAGGCAATTTAGACCCTAGGGATAGACACTTCCTTTTAGGTGGGCTTACCTCATGCCCTGAAGGGATGATTTTACATGCAATGAATTAAGAGGTTTTTAAACTCAACCATAAGTTAGACTTGGTAAGTAACTTCTCAAAATCAAAGTTTTGATTCACCACTTCAAAGAATGTTTTTGGCTGAAAAGGGGTGGCTTCTATAACATTTGTTTTTAGCCATATTTTGGCATTTTTTTTGGTGTCTATACATGTGAAGATTCACTCAATTAAGAGGCCTCCCATCCCTTATAGGTTTTTACATATCTTACGGATACTAGGGGAGACTTTCATCGGTATAGAACATTTGCACCAGGTGGTTGATGACTTTCATCACACCCACAATTATTTATTTAGCAGACCAAAAAAAAGTACTACTTGGGTCGTTCCCTCTCACAAATCAGGAGGAAATCCCTCTAAAGGTATGCTTTGAAATGTAAACAAAGTGAAAAACTCAAGATGCTTTTCATCACCCAAGATCACCAAAAGGCACGAGGGGAGAGGATAGACACCTAGTTTTCTAAACATAGAATACATAGTATATAATTCATTGAAATTTTCATTTTAATCCTTTAGAAAAGAATAAAAATAAAATAAAATAAAGTAAAATGAAAATAAAAGTGTGTAAAATACAACAATTTATTCTTTTTACGTGCACCAAAGTGAAATATTCTGCATTTTAGACAAAGAGATAACAATGTGCAAGACAAGAATTTGATTTTTTCATTTTAAGCACCAACCAAAGTGTTTTCTAAAGCCTTGTCTTAATGGTCAACAAAAGAAAATCATGCATTTGTCAACAAAATGAAAGAATTTGGTCGAAAGCAAACATTTTTTAGAGCACCAAAAGGAATTGTTTTTTCTAAACTAGAAAGCTTTGGAAAATCCTTTTTAGAGCACCAAAATGAAAGTATGTGGAATTGTGGGGTTCTCTTTAATAGCACCAATTGAGAGAATTTGCTAAGCTAGGAAGCTTTGAATAGTTAGTTTTAGAGCACCAATTTGAAATTTTACTAAGCTAGAAAGCTTTGAAAAGTTCATTTTAGAGCACCAATTGAAATTTTGCTAAGCTAGAAAGCTTTGAAAAGTTCATTTTAGAGCACCAATTGAGAGCATTTGGATTTGTGGGGTTATTTTTTTGCACCAAATTGAAGTTTTCTAACTATGAAAGCTTTGAAAAATCAAAATCTTCGACCATTTCTCTTCTCTGCAATAAATGTGTTAATTGTTCTTGGATAAACACATGTCATACTTCTGCAAATCCTACATAAACAACATAGCACTTGTCAAAAAATCCAAACCAAATGACCGTTAGTATTAGAAATTGAAAACGTGACTTGCAGCTTTCGAATAAAATTTGACAGAGCAAAAGTGAAAAAAAATTAGCAGAAGCGACCCTGTCAGAAAGCAAGTGTGAATGAAAAACTCTAAAGCAACTTTTGTTTTTAAGTAGAAGTGGCTAAAAAACTCAAGTGCACCCTT
Organism: Sequoia sempervirens; assembly: GCA_007258455.2. Taxonomy (NCBI): domain Eukaryota; kingdom Viridiplantae; phylum Streptophyta; class Pinopsida; order Cupressales; family Cupressaceae; genus Sequoia; species Sequoia sempervirens. The sequence goes on from VDFB02000015.1 coordinate 75,512,514, forward strand.
GTCATTTCAGAAAAAGCGCCAAAAACATCAAAAGTAGCCAGAAAAAGGTCAAGTGTGGTAGAAATGTGAAATTGACCGTAAAAAATTCTTGTATCTTGTGCATGAAATTTTTTCCAGTGCATTTCTAGAACCTGCAACTTCAAAATTTGCTCATAAAATGGTTAGTGCTAAGAACCGTGGTCCCACCGGGCATGCTAGAATGTGTAAGGGGGAAATCGGGTGATGCAATAAGATAAAAATGAATGAATGGAAACTAATCTAATTCAAACAAAAAGATGATTCATGCCCATTACTCACGAAATGAAACTACAAATCAATGAATATAAGAATGTAATTGAAAGAAAACAATAATAATAAACTCAAAACAATGTAGCTTTACCATCCCATGTTGAAATGTATTCATGAAGATGTTGGTTTGTTTGTATCAATGTGAAGCATCCATTGTGCATAGAAAAAGCTTCAAGAACGTGCAATGTCGTTGATCGAAGATATGTGTAAAGCTTCAAAAGGTCAATTGTGATTTTAGCATTACTTCATTGTGCAAAATGTGTTGATTCTCTATTTTTTTTTTAGAAGAAATGAGGTTGTTATATAAAATTTGTGTTTCAAAATGAATGCTTGAGATTGCGTAGTCGAATATCTAGATCAACGGTTGAAAACCGTTGAGAGGATTTAGATGGGAATAATCGACGCATTTTGATTATGAAATTGGTGTGGTTGAAGAAATCATTTTGAGTGTTCAGTGGGATTGAGAAAATAGATTGAATAATCTGTGGAATTGAAGAATAGATTGATTTGTTAGGAAATAGATGGATCAATCAGAGAATAGAGCAAGCAATCGTGGGATCGTAATTTGCTCAATCATGAAAGTGGGTGAGGATAGTTAATTGATTGATTTAATTAATTAATATTTTTGAGTTGAACGTGCAAATCATGTTTGACATTTGTAAACAAAGTTGTATTTGTTTGATTTGACCTTTGAGATGATGTTTTGAATAATTTATTCAATTATTCAAGTTTAGGGGAAAGTGATTAATTAAACTATTAAGTATTAATAATTTGATTGACTTAGGGGAATAGGGTAAATTAGAAAAATAATCAAATAATTGATGTTATTTAATTAATCAGGAGGAATAAAGTTAGATTAGGAATAAATAAAATAAATGAAATTTATTTAATTAGTCAAAAATGGTGAAAAAGTGAATTAATTAAATAATGTAATATTATTCAATTAATAGAGGAAATTAGGGTTTTTTATGCAATTGATGTGAAATGCAATTATATCAGGTGATAATGATGTCGATGATGAGAAAATATCATTTAGGGTGTGTGATAAGTGTTAGGTCAATTTTACATGTCTACAGTATTAAAAGTCTCTCATGGATGTTGGTGTGATTATAATTTGTTAAACTTTCATGGTTTCTATACAATGATATTGGAAAATTGAGATGAACTTATTTTTGTGGCTATAGTAAGGATTCATGCATAAAATTTGTAGAAATACCTCTTATTAGTATACACATCAAATAATTTCATAAAAGATTTTGTTATTTTTTAATCCAATAACTTTGCCAAGTGTATTTTTTCAATGATTTATAAGCTAAAGAATGCATGGGAGAAGGCATTTTCATTTTAGAGAATGAATTATACAGAAATATGTGAGATTATAGTACTCAATTTTGTGAGCTTTCTAGACAAAAGGGTGCTCTGGAAGTTACTTGTGATATCAAACAAAGTTGCTAGTGAAAACGAAGTAGCATCAATACATCTTAGTACAAGAATCGGGTATGGAGAACATTGGTTGGTCTACAAAGTTACACTGCTCAAGTGAGAATTGGAATATACCAAGCAAAATATGTAAAAATCGATTCATTACATAAATTCAAGTAGTAATGATGTGTCCAAGGGTAGTATTAAGAGGGGATCAAAAATATCAAGTATTACAATAATAAATTCATCTGTAGACTCAATTGATACATAACTCAAATAGTGATTTCATGAAAGGTAGCCACACTAGCACTAGAAAGTTTTAAAGTGGATAATTACTAGGATGACACATAACGGTGTTGCTATTAAGTTTTATTGAGGGGATAAATTAAAGCTAATGGATGATATAGCAACTTTAAAGACCACATTATTTCCTAGTGCACCTTGTCTACATAGTAGAATATCCAAGGATTCTAAAGACAAGGAGACCCCTTGTCACCATTCCTTTTCATCATAATGATGAAGGCTATGAGAAGATCCTTCAAAGAAAAAATAGAAAATAGCAGTTGGAAAGGCATAAAGGTGGTGGAAGATCTCAATTCAATAATACATACACAATTTGTTGAAGATACAATACTATTTGGGGAAGCTAATATGAGGGAGGAAATAATAATAAAGGAAGCACTAAAAGATTATTCTAAATTATCTAGGCAGGTGGTGAACAAAGACAAATCTTCAATATTGTTTTTCAACACCAAAAAGGAAAGTCATAAAATAATTGCAAAGCTTTTTAGGTTCTCAATTGCAACCATTTCAACTAAATACTTAGGGGCACCACTAATTGTTGGATCATGTTGATCTCAACATTGTATGGAAGTATTGGAAAGTGCAGAATTAAGATGTCTTCTTGGAAAAACAAATGGCTAACATTAGCTAGAAGGATACTAATGATAAAGTCTATCCTACCGGAAATCCCAATCTATGTAATGTCTCATTTTCAGATCACTCACAATGTGGAATCTAATATGGAAAGATTTAAAATATATATATGGGATAGAGCTAAAGAAGAAAGGAAGATATCACTAGTACACTGGGACAAAGCATGTCTATCCAAAGATGAAGGTGGAGCAGGCCTAAGAAAAATGAAGGAGCAATATTTGGCATTAGGAGCAAAAATGACTTGGAAGATGTATCGGGATCCAAACCGTTTATGGTGCAAAATCTTTTAGAACAAGTATTTGGATAGTCCAGAACCTAAAAGGATATTAACCATAGGAACTCCAAATGAAGGATATGATGTTTGGAATTTCCTATGGAATAATAGGAAAATCATAATAGAATATCTGACCTGGAAAGTTAATAATGGGAAGCAAGCTGATTTTTGGATAGACTCTTGGAATGGAAACACACCATTGGAAGAATTAGAGGCAATTAAGGAAAAATTTGGTCCAATTTCAAGTCAAATAGTTCACAAATTTAGGGACTACATAAGTTTGAACCATCCCAAGTATGGCAATCAACATAATTGGATTGATGTTGGGAATCTACCAATCCCTATAGAGGTTAAAATGAGGCTAAAACAAGAGCTGGAAAAAAGAAAGGTCTTATTAAGAGTTCAGAAGAAGATGAAATAATTTGGCATGGATCTCAATCTGGGGAATGCTCTGTTAGAGTGGGATATCAGATTCAGAATGCCATAAGGACCAATTCTTGTTGGTCGACCAAATTATGTTGGCATCCAACAACTCTACCCAAGGTAGGAGCATTCCTTTGTATATCACTACAAAAAGGAATACTTAGAACAGAAAGACTAGAAAGTATTGGTATACAAGGTCCCAATAGGTGTATTGTGTGCTACAAAAACAATGAAACAATCAATCACTTGCTACTAGGATGTGTATGGGCATCAAAGTGTTGGGATTGGATCCAGGGCGTACTAGGGTGGAGAGGGGCAAGACCAAAAAATCTAAATGATTGGTTGAATAGTTGGCCAAAAGGGAAGAAAGATGCTTTATGGACATATTTATGGGTAGTAGTACCCTCAATGATTGTTTGGAACATCTGGAAAGAAAGGAATCATAAAATCTTTTAGGAAAAAAGCATAGAAGTGTAGACACTTAAAATTGTCCTGATCGATATTGCACGTTTGAATTTGATTATTAACACCGTTTCATCTTGAATCACCTCTTTTAGACCATTTAATTAAATAATATTAATTATTTAATTAAATTCATTAGCTTCTCATATTAATCAAATAATCAATGTTATTTGGCTAGTTCATCCCCTTTCATACTAATTTTCATCTTATTTAATTAGGTAATGCGAACTATTTAATTAAACCTTTTAAGTCTTCGTATTTGATTAAATATTCCTAATTATTTAATTGAATGTCCTTACCCCCTTTTTTATTAAATAAGTTAATTATTTAATGAAAGTCCTAATTTCATCCATCTTGCACAATTAATTAATTTCTTAAATTACTTAATTAGCTAATTTCTCTCACCCTCCCACTTGCAAGGTAATATTCACATGGAATATTCCTTTGTATCCAACTCTCTCCAATGGGAAATATCTTGTAACAACTTCCTAATTTTTAGGAAGTGTGCTTCTTCAAATCAATGAGAGCCATTGATTAAAATCCTTGATCCTTGTCAACTTGCATTCTCATCCATTCATGGGAATCCTTGATCCATGCCATCTATTGATTTTCATCCATTGATTGATCAAATCAATCTTGACCATTGATTCAACTATTTCTCCTATAAATAGTCCTCGTTTCTATGAGAAAAGGATCCACTTTCATTTAGAGTAATTACACTATACTAAATTTTAGAGCATTCTCCATTAGCATTTTAGCATTTAATATCCATTTTAGCTTAGCTTTTGCATCCATTTTCATCAATCTTCATCAATGACATCCATTTGAAAGCTTGTTTCAATCTAGGGATTGGGAAAGGACTGACATTCCACATCAATGCAACACCAATCCCCCAATGGGATGAGGTTTGAGTCATTGGATTAGCTTCCATTATGCATTTCTATTTAGTTTCTTGTTTAATGGATTGTTTGTTTGATGTTTTCAAGTATTTCATTGAGAGCTTGACTTAACTAGTTAGATCTTGGTTCATTTATTGTGGATCAACCATGTTCAGCTTAGGTTATGATCATGCTCACAAAGACAAGTTTTGAAGGGGCCCTAAAACCCTTTACAAAAAGGTTTTGAAGGGACCCAAAACCCTATCTTAACAAAGAACATTGCCAAAAGATATACCAAAGACAACTAGTAATCAAACACTAGAAGTCATAATGAAGCTAAAAAAAATAGTTTGCTCTGAACCAAAGGAAACAACCACATAACAAACCAACTTAGGAAAAATAGAAATCCTAAACTAAGAAAAAGAACCAATGAGAGTCTTCAGCCTGATAAAACTTTCATTCACTACCTTTTGGTACATATCTAAGAGCCTAGTTTTACTAACTGTTATTACCATATAAGAACCTCTTTGTTGTAACTTATTTTAATTAATATTTTGCTGAAAGTATTTTTGGATTAGATTGTGTTTGTGTTTTTTTGCATGAATGTTTCGGATCACACTTTGTGATCCATCATCAAGATATGAGAGAGCATACGGAGTAAAAATGATGATGAATCACAGAGTGTGATCTGAAACATTGATGCAAAAAAACACAAACACAATCTAATCCATAAACACTTTCAACAAATCTTCATGGATTGTGGAAATCTGTTAGCACTAATTAATTAATCTTGATTCATATAAATTTATTTTTATAACAATTGTAGATAAAATAAAGTAATTCTTAAATAATAATAAAATATATGTATCTATATAATAAATAGTTATAAAATAATTCAAAATATATTCTTAGATATATTTATTTAAAATATTTACACTAATTATAAATTAATTGAAATAAAAATTTGAAAACTATAAAAAATTATCAACAAATAAAATATATTTCTATTATTTTTCATATAAAAACATATAAGTTATATAAAATTATATATATTTTTATATTTCTCAAGTTATTAAATGTACATAAAAAATAAATTTTGTAAATACAAGTATACAATTATTAAATGTAGTTAATGTATTACTTATCTACATACACTTTCCTACTCAAAAATAATATTTTTTATTGATATGATTTAACACTATCACGTGACATCATTGACCTATATTTTGAGAATTAGTAATCTTTGATTTTCATCTTACCATCACAATTGCATAAATCACAATAACAAAAAAAAAATGAAATATTCACTAAATTTTTTATAATCCATTAAGTAGAAGTTAGTTTCAAATCATTTAAAATTGGATGTCGTGAAATAATTTTTTCAAATTGAAAACTACATACTTATTTTTGTTGGGAAAAGAAACAAGGAAATTACAATAAATAGGACATTGAATTTAAAGGGGTATAGTCAATAGAACAATTACAAAGAGTTCATCATACAACAATCATATCATTTCAAAAGGGTAAAATCTTAATCAAGGAAAGCCTTATGAAAGAGGGGATGAACAAATGACACAAACAAAGCCACACGAGTCCTCATGAAGGAATCTTCCAGCACAACACTCTTATCACTAGTCAATCTGTCCTATCATAATTCTTCAACTCATTCAAATGCAAACAACAAGTTTGATGCCAATGCAATACATGGCAGGGAAATACATCTTCCACTCCTTCCCTAGTTTCCTCTATTCCTTCATTCCAAGTTCCTTCCAACTCAATAGAACAAGATTTTCACCAAGAACACCTCCTTTGTTAATTCCTTATGGTGAGGAACATCTAGAACCATGGTCAACAAAACATTATTCTTCTTATATTACAATATAATTTGAAGGTATCTTTTGCAACTACAAAGGAACACCTTACTTATTAACCTATTTGGTTTGTGTTACACAATCAAGACCTACAGTAAATTTTTGTTGGCCTTAACATTTTTGACACAATTTTTTTTATAGTGATTTGTTCTCAATGTTTGTTGTGTTAATAGATCTAGTTGCATGTAATTTTGTCTTGGATTAGTGTATTAATATCTATCTTGTTGCAATCTTTCTTTAATTATTAAAATGTATATATTTGTGAATATTTGAAGATGTTAAAAAGGATAGATTAGGAATTTTTTTAAAAGAGTTAAATTATGAAACTTACTTAACTCCAAGTCAAATTTCTTTGTCCATTTCACAAGATTAGAAGACACAAAAGACATATCAGAGCAATATGCCTATATGTAGTTGTGTATCGTTAATTTGAGTAATCTAAATGAAAACAAAAACACAATTAATGGAACATTATTCTGAAGAAATTCAAACAAAGAAATAAAATAATTCTCAGAAGCGTTCCATCTTCCTCTATCTCTAGAGATTTGAAGCTGCTGCTCTCAGATTTTGTATAAGGTCAACTTCTCCAAATGGCTGCTGTAGAATGAGTTATACAAAAGGAAATTCTATCCTATATGCTATGAATATGAAAATGCTCACGGATATGAACAGGGGCTGTGGATTATGCACAGGGGTTGTGAATGGAAGATGTCATGATTCTATGCTATGATTCTATGCTATGAAAATACTATGAATTCTATGAATGCTATGAATGCTTATACTACTTGCAATTTGACTATAATTTTCCTGCTTAAAACTTCTATATGATTTGAAGTACCCGACAGTCATATTTATAGCTTTTCTCAGGGAAAATCCTGGCTGGCAAGGATCTACGGCTGTGAGATTGTCTGGTAGAATTGAAAGGTGAGAGATGGAGAAGTTGAGAAGAAGTTGGAAGAGGTTGAGAAGTTGGAGAGAAGGATGGATTCCTGTCTTCAACCCACGGGACCAAGCCTGCACAGAAACAGAGAAAATTAAATTTTTTGTTTTGACCGTTTCCTTCCCGGGTGTTGAAGATAATCCCCAAATTAAATAAATAAATAAATTTATTTAATTTCATTTAATGAATTTTGATTTTTGATTTTACAAACTATGGAAGATTTAATTAAATATTTTGAGATATTTAATTATGATATGACTTTAGAAGAATATGAAATATTAGAAGAATTAATTAAATATTTTGGAATATTTAATTATGAATAGATTTTTGAAATGATTTAAGAATTAATTAAATATTTTGGAATATTTAATTATGAATGGATATCGAATTAGAGGAATTAATTAAATATTTGAAATATTTAATTACAAATGATATTTTAGAAGAAAAGAAGAATATTTTAATCTTTATTTGAATAAAATATTCAAACTAAGATTATATGATAATTAATATAAATAAACCATAATGTTTATTTAATTAATTAAGAAATGAATACGAAAAGATGATTAAATAAACTTATTTATTTAATCGAAATGAAATAATGAACAATATAAATAAATTATTTCAATTCATTTATACATAAATAGAATTCGGAGATTTAATTAAATATTAAAAATATTTAATTAATTACCAGACAATGTGATGTGACCATTTTTAGGTGTATACATTTTTCCCCTCTTTGAAGTGATGTGTTTTACGCATTGCTTCAAAGAATTTTAAAATTTGCCCCAGATGTTGACTATCGAAATGTCGATAGGTATATGCCCCCGCGAACGATGAATCGTTAATATTTTGAATTTTTTTGTGAATTTTTCGATTTTGATGATTTTGAAGATGTCGATTCATCGTTTGAAAATAATGATGTAAATAAATTTACCCGGAAAAATGTGAGATGAAAAATTGATGAAGAAATTGCCCTTGCTATGTTAAAATGTAATAAAATGCCCCAATTTTACCATTATATAGGTTAAAAATGTCATTTTCCATGTCATTTTCAATTTTAACCTAGTAAAATTTGCAAATTTTGAGCTCTGAGTTAGAAAAATGGCACTTCCTGTTCACCAGCACCGTTTCGAGTGTATCCGACGACATCAGCGGCCAGCGCACTATGGACCTCCGGTATGTATCCCGTAAATCTCCTGCTTTTCGAAAAGTTTCCGTTTGGTGCACGTTTTTCAATATTGTGATGTAGAAAAGTGTGTTTTAGCGCCCTTGAGACTTTTCGTAGCGCATATGATATTTTTCGTAGCGCATATGATTCTATAGCGCATTTGATAACTTTTATAGCGCTTTTAATAATTTTCATAGCGCATATGATATAATAGCGCAATTGATAGATTTCGTAGCGCAATTGATTTCATAGCGCATTTGATAGATTTCGTAGCACTTTTGATTAGTTCTGTAGCGCCTTTAATTCTATAGCGCCGATAATGAATTTTGTAGCGCATTTCACCAATTTTGTAGCGCCTTTAATCATATGTTGTTGTGACCTAATAAATTTGTTCCCAAAGTTGTTGGAAAACAAATAAGAGCTGATAGATTTGTTTTTAAAGTTGTTAAAAACAAATAGGACAGATAAGTTTTCTTCTAAAGTTGTTAGAAAGAAACATGATGTTGATTATTTGCATTCCATGACGATGAAAAACAAATAGTTTGATTGATTTGTTTGCTTCTAAGGTTGTTAAAAACAAACATGATTTTGGATATTATTCGCATTTCATGATGATGATGAAAAACAAATAATTTGATGTTCAGTTTTGGATTGATACGTTATGATGATTTAATATTGATTTTGCTTTGATGATATGTCAACAGGAGAGATTAGGTGTTTTGCAGTTATGAGAGACATTTCTGAGCACATGGACATTGATTCCACATTTATTACAGTCAGATAGAGATGTGATTGATGCATGTGGATTGAGTGCATTACTTGACATGCCCGAGGTTCACCTCAACAGGGCTCTATTGACAGCACTTGCAGAGCGGTGGCATAGTGACACCAACACATTTCATTTACCGATGAGCGAGATTACAGTGACTCCTGAGGATGTATATCGCATCTACGGATTCCAGTGATGGGAGAGATAGTGGTTTTTGATAGCCGAGAGGCTGGAGGCACTGATGCTTTGAGGAGGATTTTCAGAGATGATCAAATCGCCGGATATTTCATTCCATGGGGTGAGATGACAGATACATATCCACCTTTACCAGCTGTACTTGCAGGATTCATTGGAGGTGTGTTGTGCCCCGACCATAGGTCAAAGGGGTTCGCGATCGGGTGGGGTCATGTTTTGGAGAGTATGGTGATGCAGGGGACACGATATGCGTGGGGTACATGCATGCTAGCCCACTTATATGATGAGTTACATCATATTGTATATGGTAGAGGCCGAACTTTTGCTGTTGGGTGCTCATTATTACAGATATGGGCATGGGAGCACTTTGTTGTTTTACGTCCATTGACTCGAGGGCAGCGACCAGCTGGTCGATCATATAGATGGAGATATGCTCACATTATTGCTCAGCTGAGACTGGGCAAACTAGTGCATTGGCAACAGCTATTGGATAGTTTGGATACAGTATGCTGGAGACTATTTTTAGATTGTGAGCCATGGCCAGAGGATGCGAGAGAGATGTCGTATGTATGTACTTCAAGATTTTTGATTGGGCAGACTCCATGGATCATTGAGAGATTTCTTGCTGGACGAGTGTGTCGACAGTTTGGTCGGATTCAGGGTATTCCTGTGGGTTCGGCCATTTATGCACGGCGACAGCCAGAGCTTGCAGTATGGGGTCCACGGATTTCATATGAGACAGCGGTGGCAGAGTTCACCAGTTTAGGAGCTATGATGTGGGATTACCGAGTGGATGTCCTTGATGCAGGGACAACTCCAGAGTATTTTCAGTATGTCCTAGAGCATTCGACACCACGTATGTTTGATCCTGATGAGGCTATTGCCCCTATTGCTGCATAGAGATGACAATAGAGGGACTCAACGTCAGAGGATGACGATTCAGAGGACAGTGATGATGATGAGAGTGGAGGAGATGATGACTCAGAGGGAGATGATGGTGGTGATGGTAGGGGTGGAGATAGAGGTGGCAGGAGAGGTGGTAGGAGAGGTGGTAGGAGAGGTGGCAGAGGTGGGAGAGGTGGACCACGGATGAGACATACAGACCCATCTCCTTTAGTAGATCCGGCAGTATCAGGTCAGATGTCGTCTCTACAGAGTACAGTACAGAGTTTGTAGACTCAGTTAGTACAGGCACAGGCCTTGATTTCACAGTTTCAGGGACAGTTGACTATAGTTACCGCTGAGAGGGACACAGCGAGACAGCGAGGTGAGCAGGCCATTGCTTTAGCGGATAGCCTACAGAGAGTAGCAGCTAGCACCTTGACTGGTGATATTGTGAGAGAGGTTACCAGATCCACCCGGGAGGCAGAGTTTTATAGGACTAGATATCATGATGCAGTTCCACCTGAGCGGAGAGAGAGCTATACTCAGTCACGGGCTACTCATGGTCACTCTCGTACTACCAGTAGAGGGGTGACACAGCCATTACCTCCAGGAGGGCCACCAGGGACAGGCGAAGCAGGTCCATCAGGGGCAGGTGGTATAGGTCCATCAAGGGCAGGTGGTACAGGTCCCAGACCAGCACCATCAGAGGATAGCACTGCCTAGTGCATTGTAGATGATATTGTCATGATATTCTGTTGAGACATGTTGTATACACCTTGAGATGATCCCATTTTTTATGATGTTATATCATTTGTAATTGACATCCTTGTACATTTTGACATTCATTTTTGAGATATATGAAATGCAGTGATGATTTATGATGATATATGATGTGTATGATATGATGTTTTCATGGTTTATGATATTTATATATACATGATTTATGAAATGAAATCTATTTGATGAATGCATATGTTTATGATGTATGCTTCGATTTTATGATTTTCTAATGCAAATATATATATGAAAAATGTATGAAATGATGTTTTTGTGAATGTCAAAATATACTCAGTCATGTATTCGAAAAGATATAAACCATTTGATTCTTTGCCAACTTTTTGGGAATTTATGAATGCAAAATGCAGTTTCTAACATGAATGCAATCTATACTAACCATGCAGTACATCCATACAATTTTTCCATTTGGAGAGATTATTTCATCCTTTTTGTATCATCATAGAGCTTTGAAATGTTGAAAGTTAATACAAGCATCAAAGGGTATGTTAGCACCAGTGATGACCTGAGTATTGCTTTCATGATTTTTAATATAGCAAGTTAATACAAGCATCGAGGTATAATTAAACCGAGATGACCTGAGTATTGCTTGCATAAACAGACAAGAGTTAATCCTTTTCCCATGCAAATTCCGAAATGTCATCCATGATACATAGTAGAGCATGTCTCGCGACCAATTTGCATAGTATTAATGATTTCCTCACAAACAATATACAAATAAAAATCATACTCCTTCCTTGCTTTTCTAGTTCAGTACATCATTGAATTACTCCAAAGATATGATAGAAAAATCAAACAACCATTCAAATCTTACTTAAAGTATTTCAAACATTTATTCAGATTAAGATCATCCAAATTTGGTTATCATCATTGTTGTTCTCATTTCAATAGTTGTTTAAATCATGTTGTGTAAATGTCAATTGACATTGAATAAGCATGTTATGGTTGATTTGATACGGCAATGTTTGTTGTGTTTTGGCAAATCGTTTTATGTCTGTTTGTGATGTTTGAAAGCTCGTTGCCCCTCTCTTGTTTGTTCAATGTATGATTCTGCGCTTTTACCCTCAGTGTAAACACAACCCAAAGATAAAAGATATGTACAAATTTCATCAAGCCATGATGAAACATAAAGATCCTCGTCAAATGATATGGATATATACAGATGATAGATATAGATGGGTGATGCCGAAAATGAAAACAAGACATAAACTAATAAATGGAGGAGCCCATTTTGATCACAAGTAGCGCATGTTTGCCAGGGTTTCACTACTTGTTTTTATTGCACTTTTTCAGGATTTTTCTGATTTTTTTTTTAAATTTTTTTCAGGAATTTTTATGATTTTATTTTTATTTTTTCAGGAATTTTTAGACATAGAACTTCTTCAGATGAATACTATTGATCGGTTCTTCAAACAGGTCCCCCTCTGACGTGGATAACTGATATGCACCAGAACCATATGTTGCAATGACAACAAATGGACCAAGCCAATTAGGTTCAAATTTCCCTTTCTTTTCTCTGTCTTGCTGATTACGTGGATTTTCTCTCAAGACTAAGTCACCCACTTGAAATGTCCATGGTTTAACTCTATGATTGTAACTACGAGACATAATCTGTTGATAACCCTTCAAATGATCAGCTGCATGTTGACGTCTTTCATCTAACAATTCTAGCTCTTGGATGCGAGAAACTCTGTAGTCTTCATCACTTATCAGTCCCTTGAGTGAGAACCTAAGCGAAGGTATTTCAACTTCTAGTGGTAAGATTGCTTCTGCTCCATAGACCAAAGCATATGGTGTAGCTCCTGTTGGTGTGCGAACGCTTGTTCTATATGCCCACAAAGCTGGGTTTAATTGGACATGCCAATCACGACCGGCGTCATTTACTGTCTTCTTCAATATCTTCAAGATGGTTTTGTTGGAAGCTTTTGCTTGACCATTACCTCGTGGATAGTAAGGTGTAGAGAACTTGTGTTGGATGTGAAATCTTTCACAAAGTTCATCCACGTCCTGATTCTTAAAAGGTCTTCCATTATCAGTAATTATAGAACTAGGAATTCCATATCTACAAATAATGTAATTGAAGATAAATGAATATATTTGTTTTCCAGTCACTGTTGTCAAAGGAACAGCTTCAATCCATTTTGTAAAATACTCCGTAGCTGTGATGATGAATTTATGACCATTTGATGATGAAGGATGTATTTTACCAACAAGATCTAGTCCCCACTGAGAAAAAGGCCATGTTGAAGTAGAAGGTTGCAGTTCCTGTGCAGGTGCATGAATAAGATTCCCATGGATCTGACATTTAGAACACTTCTTGACAAAAGTAAAAGAATCTTTCTCCATGGTAGGCCAATAGTATCCCATTCTGACAAGTTTCTTGGCTAAGGTCAAACCACTCGAATGAGTTCCACAAATACCACCATGAACCTCTTGTAAGGCTTTTTCAGATTCGTCACGTTCAAGACATTTAAGAAGTGTACCATCAAGACCACGTCGATAAAGGATATTGGCAATTAAAATATAACGAGATGATTGTCGTATGAAGTTCCTTTTTTGGTTTCGAGATAAATCCGAAGGTAAGATGTTATCTTTGAGGTAGGTATAAGTCTTGCCATATAAAGGTGAATCAGAACCAGTTAAATGACATATGACTTGAATCTCAGGATTATCATAGGCAGGAGAAAACAATTGTTCCACGAAGAATTCATATTTGGTTTGATCTTCTGATAGTTGTAATAAGGAAGCAATGGTAGCCATTGCGTCTGCAGCTTTATTATCAATCCTTGATATTTGTGAAAACCTGATTGACACAAAATACTTCTTATAATCATCCACCATGTTCTTGTAAGGTAACAACTTATCATCTTTAGTTTGATAGTCATCATTAATTTGATTAATGACAAGTTGTGAATCACCATAGACTTCCAGCTCTGTAATCTGCCATTCCAATGCTATTTTTAATCCTATGAGCAATGCCTCATATTCAGCTATGTTATTTGTACAAGGGAACATCAATCGATATGATCGTGAAATGGTATGTCCTTCAGGCGTAACAAAGAGAATCCCTGCCCCCGAGCCATATTGTGTATAAGATCCATCAAAGTACAATGTCCATGATTTCTTGATTGTTGCTATGAAGACATCTTCATCAGGAAACTCAATGTACATTGGATTTTCTTCTTGTAAAGGTGCTTCAGCCAACTGATCTGCAATGACCTGTCCTTTAATAGCTTTTCGATCTACATAGTGAATATCAAACTCACTTAAGATCATTACCCATTTTGCAAGTCTTCCTATTAAAGTAGCTCTGCTTAATAGGTATTTTAATGGATCAATCTTTGTTATCAGCTTAACCGTATGAGCCAACATATAATGTTGCCACTTTTGAGAAGAAAACACTACTGCAAGGCAAGCTTTTTCAATGAAAGTGTAGTTTAACTCATGACTTGTTAAAGTTCTACTGATATAGTATATAGCCCTTTCCTTACCTGTAGAATCTTCTTGTGCTAGCAATGCTCCCAAAGATACTTCTGTTGCTGAAATATAGAGTATGAGTGGCTCTCCTGGAATAGGTGGAATTAAAACTGGTGGATGCATAAGATATTGCTTGATCTGATTGAATGCTGCTTCACATTTGTCATCCCATTTGAATGGGACATTTTTATGCAATAAATGTGTAAATGGCAAGCTTTTGTCTGCTAATTGAGCTATAAATCTTCTGATAGACTGTAATCTTCCTTGCAATGATCGAAGTTGACTGATATTTCGTGGTGGCGGCATGTCCATTATAGCTTGTACTTTTTCTAGATCAACCTCTATACCCTTTTCTGAAACAATGTATCCTAGGAGTTTTCCAGATGTAACGCCGAAGACACATTTCTTTGGATTTAGTCGAACATTGAACTGCTCCATTCTGGTAAAGATTTTTGACAATATTTCTAAATGTTCTTCCCGTGTGTGAGATTTGGCAAGTAAATCATCAACATAATCTTCCATGAATGTATGCATCATATCATGAAAAATTGTTGTCATTGCTCTTTGATAAGTAGCCCCAGCATTCTTTAACCCAAATGGCATTACATTCCCGCAATATGTACCCCAAGGGCATGTGAATGTTGTTTTATCTTGATCCTCACGGTACAATTTTTATCTGGTTGTATCCTAAAAATCCATCCATTAATGAATACATTGCATGGCCAACAGTTAAATCAACAATCATATCTATGTTGGGCAAAGGAAAGTCATCTTTGGGGCAAGCTTTATTTAAATCTCTGAAATCTGTACAAACTCTAATCCTTCCATCTGGCTTTGAAACAGGTACAATATTGGAAATCCATTCTGCATAGTCAATAGTTCGAATGAATCCAACATCCAAAAGCTTCTTTAATTCTTCTTTGACCAGTAACGCAACATGTGGATGCATTTTTCTGAGCTTTTGCTTCACAGGTTTTGCCCCTGCCTTGATAGATAAATGATGCATTATCAAATTAGGATCTAACCCTGGCATATCAACATATGACCAAGCAAATTTAATTTGATTTTCCTTCAAGAATTCCATGAATTTCAGGACTTCTTCAACTGTTAAAGATGCTGCAAGTTGCAAAACTTTTGGCTGCTCTGTTGTACTTATGTTGATTGATTCTGTTGGTTCAACCAAAATAGAAGATCTTTCGTGATAATACTTGGGAAGAGTGTCAAGTTTCTCATCCTTCAGTGCCTCAGAAAGGTTTTTACTGTCAGATTCGCTCTTTATTTTTCTCTTGTTTTGATCTATCACTGCCTTTGTTCAGTTTTCACCAATAGATCCATCTTTTATTTCATTTATTTTGCAGCTAAGAGACTTGACACCCTCCTTATCAAAATCACGAGTATGGAATTCTTGAATGAAACAATTGTTTTCTTCATTTGAGGAACAAAGGAAATTTATAATGTCCTCATCATCATTGAATGTAGGAATATGGATAGATGCGTCAATGTCCCAATCAATAAGTTCTGGATAAACTAAAGGCATAGGATCATTAGGTTGGGTAAGGTCTTGAATTTTCAAATTCATGATATAGTTATCATCCTCATGATAGACAAGGTCTATGATGGTATTCTCCTGTTGATTGTCAATCTCGTTAGAATCTGATTCTTCCTCACTTGAGTCATGATTGCTTTGTAAAACATAATCAAGTGGAGGCCTTGAGCCTTCTCCTTGTATGAGAACAGGTGCATACTTGTGTATGGTATCAACTTGTTTGTCTCTCCAAAATTCATCCTTATAAATAGTGTCCCATTCATATTCATTAGAATCAGTATCTGAACTATTCTTCAATTGGAAAACTGATTCATGAGGTCTATCTGACATTGATCCTCCTTCATGAGTTGATTGTGTTTGCTGTGAAGTATATTTTTCTTTATCTTTGCCATATCCAAGTCCTGTTTTATCACTTGCTTTGAAATAGGTTGAATTGGTTCCACGATTCCTTCTCTTCTTTTTCCTATAGGACCATTTCCTTCATAGCCCATCTTCTGCATGATAGCGTACCCCTTACCATATTGTTCTTTAGGCAACTTAATGTGTAAGAGAGAGTAATCTTCATCTTTGTATAGCCAATTTAGGATGTCCCTATCTTCAGCTTCTTCTTCAGTGGTGTTAGCTCTAATGAACTTTCCATCAAACTTTGTGATTGGCACAGAAGCTTGAGATGTAGAAGTTGTTGCAATCTTTTGATTTGATAAGGTAGGCTGCCCATGTGACCTCGGAGAAGGAGGTAAGGTAGAGAGAGATAGTGAATATTCACCTACCCCTTTGTCTTTGAACTTCAGCTTAGTATCAAGATTCTTTGTCAATTCTTGCAATTGGACTTGTAAATTAGAAGAAGAAATAGCAAGAGCTTCCCTATTGTGTGGGACAAAGGCATCTTGAGTTACTCGAAGATTTGAACAAGTTTGGGCACTATTGTAATCAGCTTGTATAGTTATTTCCTATCCATCATATGGAAATTTGATGCATTGATGATACGTTGATGGCACTGCTTGCATATCATGAATCCATGGACAACCCAAAAGTATGTTATAAGAAAGATCCCGATCTAAAACTTGACAAAATGTGTTCTTCACAACAGGTCCCACTCTGATAGGCAACAATATCAATCCTTTAGAAGCTCTTTCTTCATCATCATATGCCTTGATAATTATCTTCCTTCGTGGATCAATTTCATTTTCTGATATTCCTAAGGCATTTATTAACTTTAAGGTACAAACATTCAAACCAGCTCCTCCATCTATTAAGACACGTCTAATTCAATGTTTATGGATCATGACTTCAAGATAAAGTGAGGAATTATGTGGATGTGTCATAGAGGCATCATCTTTATCGGAAAATGAAAGACAAGTGGGGGAAGACAAGTGTCCCACCATGGCTTGAAATCTGTTTATATCCAGATCAGTATCAACAGTTGTGTTTACAAGAGCTTCTTCTAAAATATTCTTATGTATAGGGGATATTTTGAGAAGTTCAAGGATGGAGATTTGAGCTGATGTTTTTCTCAATTGATCAACCAGATTATACTGACTTGGAGGAGAAATAGTTGTTTTAGATGAACTTCCTTTTAGAACAAATTTTGCTTGACCTCTTGTTGTCACATTAACCTGTTGATATTCTTGTTTTCCCTTGATTTTGATAACATTAACCCGTTGATCATCTGCGTAGATGTGATGGATTATATTGTCTTCAACATTGTGTATGCTTTTGGCTTTGGTATCTGACGTTTCCCCCTTTTGATAGTTTGGTAAAGGATCTTTGAATGCTTGATGATCGTCATTGGTATGATGTCCCTCAATTGTAATGGTACCATTGTCAATTAAATCTTGTACTAGATTTTTCAAAGCTTGACAATTGTTCGTCTTATGACCCTTACACCGATGATAATTGCAATAATACGAGTCATTCCATGATGGGGGTTTGACTCGTGGCTCATAATCTCTTTGTGGTGGTAAGGTGATAACCTTATTATCAAGAAGCTCCTTGAGAGCAGACTCAAGAGATTGACCCAAAGCGGTAAAATTCTGTCGATTTGAAAAGAATGAAGGTCTGGACAGATTTGATGTTTGGGTATTACCAAGATTATTATTGAAATTACCACGATTTTGATTGGTATTTTGATTGGTCATATTTTCTTGCTTGGAGGTTTGTCCTTGTTGATTGTTGTTTCCTTGTTGAGTGGTATTTCCTTGCTGATTGTTTCGTGGAGCACTTGATAGATTGAAAACAGATGGCCTTGTTCGTAAATTATTTGCATCCACTATACCATCATTGACAACATTTTTATTTATGTTCCAAAACCTTGTTTTATCATTGTTGTTTTGATTTGATGTACTTGGATTATCAAGTTTTATCACTCCCCTTTTAAGCAAGGCCCCTTCAATGGTGATTGCGTTTTCAATCAATTTTTCAAAGTTATGAGGACAATGAAGGTTAAGCCTATAGCTTAATTCTTGATCAAGGCTATTCATAAAGATATCCATCTTTTCCTTTTCAGGAATAGGACGAGAATATCGTGCAAATAACCTTCTCCACCTTTGCAAGAACGTAGTGAAGGGTTCTCCTACTTTTTGTTTCACTTTACAAAGATCAAGCATTGTTATCTGGTGTTGAATGTTGTAGGAGTATTGTGATATAAATTGATTTATTAACTCCTCAAAAGTTTTGATAGGTGGAGTGATTTTTGAAAGCCACTCCATGGATTGTACACCTAGACTTCGTGGAAATAATCACATCAAGTAGGTATCGTCATAGGCAAATTCTAGACTCATGTTTCGAAAATCCCTCACATGGTCAATGGGATCAGTTTTTTCATTATACCTATCATACTTAGGGATTTCACAATGTTTTGGAAATGGGAACATTTGAAGACTCCTATCAAATGGATAAGGAGATATGTCTTCCAAAACATATTTCTTTGTTGTACCCCCTTGCATTTCTTTTATATGCCCTTGTAATTCTTTTATCTGTTGATTAAGAGCACTAAAGTCAGTAGAAGGAGTTTCTGGATTCTGTTTAATCCCTTCTATGTCAAAAGTGTGAGGCAACTTAGCTCCTTGATTAGCTAATGAAAGAAAATATTTTTCTTTGTTACGTTCTAGAATTCTTTCCATAAGGGTATGGAATTGAGGATCTTGTTCTGCTTCTTGAAGCTTTTCCTCTGTTAATTCATCAAGACTAAACGTTTCCTCTTCTTTTTCATTGCGGTCACCCATTTTACTTGTAGTGGTTTCTCCCTCGTCTTTTTCCATTTGTTTTTGAGATCTCGTGAAGACAGGCATAAGTTTTGCTCCAAGTTCTACTCACTTTTGATCAAAAGAGTGAAATAGTGCAATTTATGTGATATATATGAAAGTCAGGATAGAATGAAGATTCTATGACTTAAAATTTCTAATCTTTAGCTTGTGTTGTTCCCTAAGTGGAAGGATGAAAATCCTGTTTAGCGGGAATGTAAGCAAAAGATCAAGAAAAGGATGATTTTACACTTTATGAAGTTTTGATCATGGCTTTGTAAAAGGATGGATTTTGTGATAGATGCCTAATGTATTCTAAGTTCTCTATTGCAAAATTTGATTTGGACGAGTAGAATAGTTGATTGTAGGTTGGGGAATATAACTGAAACGAATGCGTTGACTATGGTTATGCCTTTGAGAAAGGGCTCTTCTTTGAAAGTAAGCTTGTGAATACAAAGGTTCTATGGCATAATCATCTGAAAGACCTCTAACACAATCATGATACCTATGAAGAAATGTTCTATATTTAAGTAAAACTTTTCGGCTTTGATACAAAAATTGTTGTTTCTTCAATAGTTTCTTGTGGTTGAGGGGTTTCTTTGGCTTTTTAATCCTTTTGAAAATGGATTTCTTTACAAACGTTGTGGATTTCCAATCTCGTAACATGAGATTAATCAATATGATAGTGAGTTTTGGATGATCTTGTCTGAATTAGTGTATTGAAAACACATCAAACAAGTTGTAAAATGGTTGTCTTAAGTCCTATGCTAAACATCAAGTGTATAATAAAAATGTTGTTCAAAAATTGTTTTAACAGGTTTTACACATGATAAACACTTCAAACAGACTCACTCTTAGTTCTCAAGTAGGTCATCATATTAATCAACAGCCCACATCTTAAAACTGCGTCGACTCACACAGTCGTGTCACCCCTGAAAGGGCGCCCATGTTTTTGTCTTTTCCAGGTGCGTACTCAGAGTGACGGAAGTGGATACCGGATCCCCTGAGCAAACAATCCTTGGCAGTTATATGGTGAGTATCTTGGGGGTAGATTCTTCCCTCCCCTACACTGTGATTAATATAATGTTCGGAAACTGACTCGGTAAGATTCTACACTAGGTTCTTAATAAGGGTTTCCGTTCGGTGTGGCAAAATGATAGACTCCCTCGAGAGACCTCCCTACCTTTAGAACAAAGGCTTTGGGGATGGTTATCAATGGACACTACCGTCAAATGGGATTTTCATCAACCATACGCATTTGATTATAGTGGGTTGGAAAACTTGGCTTTAGTTGTTCCCACTTAGGTCGTTCCCGTAGGGTGAGTACTTTTTCCCACTACGGCAGGCCTTCTAAAAGGTGCTAATAAAACAAGAAATTGCATGAAGGAAAATAGGTGAGTTTGGCATTTTGATCACCCAGTTAAGGGGAGAGAATAGGCCTATCACCAAAAACAAAGCAGAAAATGGTTTATTTTAAGCCCAAAAATAAAGATTTTCTATGCTAAGTGAAGATTTTGCTTCACACAAACACAAAATTATTTTTAGTCCAAAATAAAGTGTGGAATGTCTATCCTAGGATTGCTT
The DNA here is from genome assembly GCA_007258455.2 of Sequoia sempervirens. NCBI lineage: Eukaryota > Viridiplantae > Streptophyta > Pinopsida > Cupressales > Cupressaceae > Sequoia > Sequoia sempervirens. The sequence goes on from VDFB02000015.1 coordinate 75,533,669, forward strand.
CATTTTAAATTAGATGTCTACCCTAGGATTTCTTCATTTTACCTTAAATGTATACCCTAGGATTGCTTCTTTTTACCTTTAAAACTACTAACTGTCCGCGGTTGCATCGGATTCAGTTAAATTGTTTTAACATTACAAATTACAACTTGCAGAAATGCACTATAACAGAAGTTATGGGCGCTGCAAAAATCCTTAAAGGCGCTGCAAAACTAATTAAGAGCGCTGCAAAACATTTTACAGGCGCTGCAAGACATATCACAGGCGCTGCAAAATATAGGCGCTGCAAAAGTCCTCACGGGCACTGCAAAAGTCCTCACGGGTGCTGCAAAATTCTTTATGAGCGCTGCAAAAGTCCTCACAGGCGCTGCAAAAGTCCTCAAATGCGCTGAACTGGGTATTGAAGTTTCTGAAACGTGTTTCCTGCGCTATTCCGCTGTTTTTGTCTGTAACCTGTCAAAAGAAACTGCAAAAAGATATGAGAAACAGGGGCAAAGGCCCCACGGTGGGCGCCAAAAATGTGTATCGTTAATTTGAGTAATCTAAATGAAAACAAAAACACAATTAATGGAACATTATTCTGAAGAAATTCAAACAAAGAAATAAAATAATTCTCAGAAGCGTTCCATCTTCCTCTATCTCTAGAGATTTGAAGCTGCTGCTCTCAGATTTTGTATAAGGTCAACTTCTCCAAATGGCTGTTGTAGAATGAGTTATACAAAAGGAAATTCTATCCTATATGCTATGAATATGAAAATTCTCACGGATATGAACAGGGGCTGTGGATTATGCACAGGGGTTGTGAATGGAAGATGTCATGATTCTATGCTATGATTCTATGCTATGAAAATACTATGAATTCTATGAATGCTATGAATGCTTATACTACTTGCAATTTGACTATAATTTTCCTACTTAAAACTTCTATATGATTTGAAGTACCCGGCAGTCATATTTATAGCTTTTCTCAGGGAAAATCCTGGCTGGCAAGGATCTACGGCTGTGAGATTGTCTGGTAGAATTGAAAGGTGAGAGATGGAGAAGTTGAGAAGAAGTTGGAAGAGGTTGAGAAGTTGGAGAGAAGGATGGATTCCTGTCTTCAACCCACGGGACCAAGCCTGCACAGAAACAGAGAAAATTAAATTTTTTGTTTTGACCGTTTCCTTCCCGGGTGTTGAAGATAATCCCCAAATTAAATAAATAAATAAATTTATTTAATTTCATTTAATGAATTTTGATTTTTGATTTTACAAACTATGGAAGATTTAATTAAATATTTTGAGATATTTAATTATGATATGACTTTAGAAGAATATGAAATATTAGAAGAATTAATTAAATATTTTGGAATATTTAATTATGAATAGATTTTTGAAATGATTTAAGAATTAATTAAATATTTTGGAATATTTAATTATGAATGGATATCGAATTAGAGGAATTAATTAAATATTTGAAATATTCAATTACAAATGATATTTTAGAAGAAAAGAAGAATATTTTAATCTTTATTTGAATAAAATATTCAAACTAAGATTATATGATAATTAATATAAATAAACCATAATGTTTATTTAATTAATTAAGAAATGAATACGAAAAGATGATTAAATAAACTTATTTATTTAATCGAAATGAAATAATGAACAATATAAATAAATTATTTAAATTCATTTATACATAAATAGAATTCAGAGATTTAATTAAATATTAAAAATATTTAATTAATTACCAGACAATGTGATGTGACCATTTTTAGGTGTATACAGTAGTATCTATCGATGAAGTGGATACAATACTATATGTGTCAATATTTCTCTTGACAAATGATTTCTAGATGTGCAATATGTGTATGATTTTTTTAGTGTTCTAAGTCTTGTATCTAAATATGCCATCCTAGACACTAAACTTAAATATTTTGGTACACAAACTAATAAGCAATTATGTAGTTTGGACAAAGGGTTAATTCGAGATAACTAAAAAATATGTTTCAATTTGGAGGATGCAATAATAGATGTGATTCTATCTAAGGGATAAAATCACACCTACTATCAAGTTGAGGATGACAAAACATGTAAGACTCATAACAAGTCTAAAACACTAAAGGTAAAAGACTTAACACTAATGACTTTCTTTTAGATTTTGTTAACTTATGAGCAAAATATATCAAAACAAGTACCAAGATAAACTATCTTAGAAAAAGACCCAATTTGAGTTTAAAAAAGTATGGAAAAACATGTGAAGTATGTATTTTTCTCCTCTATATTTTGCCCCACTTTAGTATGCATGTGAATTATAGGAATGATACATACTAAAGTAATGAAGATAACAATTAAAATTATGAACAAATTCAAAAAGGATATATAATATACATGACACATTCCACTTTTATTCATGTTATTAGTAAATTGGATCTCCAAATCCACATGTGTGGACATGAAATTTTTTTAGTTCAACCTACAAAAAATATCAGCATCATGAAAATTGTAATCATATTATATTTTTTGTATTTTGTGTTACTATTCAAATATTAAAAAAAAACTATATGGGGTGTAAAGATTATTATTTTTTAAATGGTGTAGAACCTATGAAGGGACACTTTAACCATTTATCCATGAATGTGGCATTTCTTATTTGTGTAATGTGGTGCGACCCACAAAGGGAGAATTAAATAAAAAAAGTATCAATACTAGTATAAAACCAATGATGAATGTGGAAATTTAACCATTATTTGTGTAATGTGATGTAGGACCCATGAAGGGACACTTAAATCCAAAAAAGTACTAGATCAATGCTAGTATAGGACCCATGAGGTGTCTGCCACTTTAACAAAATGCATGCATGATCCCAACTTCAAATTGGATGCATAATTTTTAACATTATGGATTTAATTTCAAGATTGGGGTATAATATGGCCACACATGTCATTTTGTTGGCCCTAGTGTGTGAAAAAAATGATAAACACCAAAGATCATGTGAAGAGAAGAAAAAGATATCCCTCAAATTCCCCCCCAAGTGTGAGGAAAATTCATATGAAAGATAAAGCATGTAATTGAAAGAATTAATGTAAGCACATTGTGTATAATGTACATATTCAAAATAACATAGATCTAATAGCTACAAAGATATCACGTAGTATTATAGTTTAGTTTCATAAAATATCTCATCACTAACAAACATAGACAAACATACCAAGTAAGATTTCATCAAGTAAAAGTATGGTAACATAACATATCTATCATTTTATCCAAAGGGATAGTAAATAAATTTTCTTGGTTGAAAGATGGAATGAATAAATTCTCCCAAGTGGGAAAGCCAAACAAATTAGTGTGTGACAATGACAAGTGTTATGAGTGCAAAGAGATAAAGAGAAATATGATAATGATAAAGGGAAAGCATAATATCAAAGATGTAATCAAAATACTAAAGCATATCATGCAAAAAGATAAAATAACCAAGGAAGGTGAAGCACACCAAATAAGGCTTAAGAAAAAGGCCAAACATAAAAAGAAAAAGAAAAAAGAAACTATGTTTTTGGTCAACGCGATGAAAATGTTTGTAAAGACACTCTATCACTTTTAATCATTCCAAACCCATAGGGATGAAATACAAAGAAAAAACATAAAATAAAGAAAATATTATTAAACAAAATGAATTTTCATGACCACTCAAGTGTCAAAATGCACCATTAAATATTACTTTTATCATCCACCTCATTAGTTATGAACATTAGGGGAAAACATAAAGCAATATCAAGGAAGATCAAAATAAGACATATAAGAAAACTAAGTCATGAGTAACGACATGTGAATGATCAATATAGTTAGTATAGCCATTATTATCTAAAATATCATCACCTTTCTAATTGTTAATCATGGAATCACCAAAAATAAATAATTGAAGAGCCTTCTTTTAATTCATAATAATTTTTTTATTTAGTTTCAAATACATAAAAAAATATTTATAGATTTATGTTCTTGATCTTGCTCTTGAATTATAGCATTATTTTGGATAGGAGATGGATTGAGTGTATTACTATAGCTCATCACCAAGTAGTTGATATTATATTTTTACAAACAAGGATTGAAATATTATGACATAATTGTGGATTTCTTCATTATTTTCTTGTTTATACTTAACCAAATTAATAATTATAAATTTAATACCAACATTCACATGAAAATTTTCAACAAAGACATTAGATAGCTTAGCACATGACTGTATGGGTCCATGTGACAATGGATAAAATAAATCTAGTACATATTATTTCAATGTCCAAGAAACTCATTTTGCAAGCAATAACATTATATATGAAGTCTGGAAGATAAAATGTGTCATAGGATCCCCCTTACCATTATAAATTTTAAATCACAGGGCCATGAAACCCATGGGAAATGGATAATGCCAAAACATTGTAAGAAAGAGGATTATGATATGATTCACAAGTGATATTTTTCTTTCTAGTTAAAGGTAATGTGCTAACTATATCTTGAATTTCATCAAGTCTCTTTATAATTCCACTCAAGGGTAAATTGAGTGATTATGGGAGCATAAGTGAGGTTGTGAGTGGTAATGAATAGACCATTGTAGGGCCATTATGCATCTGTTGTCTAGCCCCTAGTATTTTTAGCACCTAAAAGATCCTCTTTCAGTCGTGAGTGATTCCAAGTCTTGTCCTAGTTAGTAAAGTGGAGTCTCTATACTTAGTTGATTCTTTTGTTCATTATCGGTTGGTTATTAACGAGGTTTTCAAAACCCTGTTGTCCCCTGATGAAGTTTCCATAACCTAGATCTTTTCCTGACTCTGATCTTTGTTAAGTGTTTTAGTCTTGAGTTAGTCTAGTCAAGTCTTAAAGTTAGCCTTCTATGAAGTTGTCAATTTCCTTTCAAGAACCATAAGGGTTCCAATTTTTTCTCCAAAAGTGTTCCTCACAAGTTGGAGATATTCAAAGACAAAGTGGTAGGGAGATGGTATACTTTTTTGACAACTCTTGTCGGAGCTGATGGAGGTTTTCATAACTAAAGTGGATGCCTATGAAATTCTACAAGTATCGTCGATGCCCAAATTTAATAGACAGAAAGTTATGCAGAGGAGAATAATGTTCAAAGAAGGAAATAGGAAAGGTTTAAAAAATTTGTTGAACTCTAACTCAATCATGAAAACATTTTTAAAACCCGATCCTATCTAGTACATTACAAAGTCCAAAATTGGCACCAAGTGCCTACATGTTAGAGAGTTAATATTGTTAGAGCTAAGTTAGGTGAAATAAATGTCTAATCGTATGTGGATTAAGATGCTTTTCATGGCATAATTACTCATTTCATGGAGAGAATTGAGGTTTGTGCAACAGAGAAAAGTAGAGACATGACCAAAATTAACAAGGAGAATTCATATGGAATTGGTGGCATATAACTAGGTAAGTAATCTTCCCGAATATTTTTTCTGGCTAAATAAGTTTAATATATTTGTGAAGGGGAAGTGTTATCAGGTTTTTCTTTGAATTGAAGTTTGGAAATCTAAGGCAAAATGAAATACAAATATCTTGGGTATGAGCATTTTTCCAGCCCAGATAGTTCATTACCAGAGATAGGGGAGACTAGCATAGGTCATATTAATCTGGGGGAGTTTTGGAAAAGAATTCACAAACTAGATAGGGCTCTCATCAATCAAAGATTGGTAGAGAGTGTGACCGACCTATCTCTTGAAGAGGTGTGACCTCTCTATCAACATGTATATATAGAAGATCATTTCACTCCTTCACAACATAAGCAAGTTCGATTCATTCCTTCATTCAAAGTGTGAATTTCTTCAAGAGCAGATTGTGAATTTCTTCAAGGAAATGTTTAGATATCAAAGAAGTGCATATCATTATCTGTCATTGCATCTAGTGTAGGTGTTGAATATCGGTTTTGTGATTGGCCTCATTGTAAAGTGAATTGTTGCCATTATTTATATAGATAAGAGAGATCTTTGTTGCTGGGTTTTTCTCCCTCAAGTGGAGGGTTTTCCTAGGGTATCTGTTGTGTTATTGTGTCTGATTTTGAATTAATTTATGTGCATACAATCTGATCATTAAAATTTAACATGGTATCAAAGCGGGTTTGAGAGGATCGTGATTAGATTATTGCTAATCAGCATACCCTACTTGTTAATTTATCTACATCAGTTCAAGATGGTGAACGGTTTGAAGATTGAGGATAGACTCGAGGGAGCATCTAATTTCACATCTTGGAGATTTAGGATCATGCTTACCTTGCGTGAAAATGACTTGGGTGAGTTCGTGGAGTCTAGCATTCCTGAACCTGAGGAGGAAGAAGAGAAGTTGCAATGGACAAAGAAAGATATTAAAGCAATGAAGATATTGGTTGATTTTGTCAAGGATCATATTGTTCCTATCATCTCTAAGTTGAAGACAATGAGAGATATGTTCAAAACATTGGAAGAGATGTACGAAATCAACAATACCATCTGTGCACTTGCACTGAATCATCAATTGCATCATGTGAAGATGTCGAAAGGTGAATCAGTAAATGCATACTTTATGAGGATTTCAGATTTGAGAGATCAACTCTCAACAATAGGACATATGGTTGATGACAAAGACTTGACCATGCTCGCTCTCAATGGTCTACCTTTGTCTTGGGAATCCTTCATTCAAGGAATCAGTGCAAGATCAAAATTGCCTAAGTTTGATCACCTAAGATTTGATTGCATTCAAGAAGAATCAAGGTTGGTGGCAAGAGGCATTGGTCAAAGTTCAAAGAATGAAGATATTCATGTTCTCACCTCCCATGCTTCAAGGAAGAAAGGAAAAGATGGAAGAAAAGGATTCTTCAAGAGGAATCGAGACAAGGTAAATGATGATGCACCTCCCTTCAAGAAGAAGAGAGACATGTCCAAGATTCAATAATTTAGATGTGATAAGTTTGGGCACTTCTCTAAGCATTTCCCAACTAGACCTAAGCAATAAGTCACTGTTGTGGATGTTGATGATGCCTCTTCACAAAAGGATTCAAGTGAATATTTGTTCTATTCAGCATTATCAAGCAGTGTACCTACCGACATGAACACTTGGATAATCAACAGTGGTGCTTCACGACACATCACCGGTTTTAAGGAGCACTTATCAAGTTTGGTGGAGAAGGAGTCTTCTGAACAAGTCATCAATGGAGATGATGCTAGCTACTTTGTGAAAGGAATCGGGACCTCTACACTTCATTTGGATTCCGGTATCTCACTTTAGTTGAGTAATGTTCTTTATGTTCCTGGGATCAAACGCAATCTTATTTCAATTTCAGCCCTAGAAGATAAATGATATCAAGTTGCCTTCTCCAAAGGCAAATTTCTAGTGTGGATGGAGAACTCTAGCTTCAAGGATGCTCAAATAATTGGAGTTAGACATGAAAACCTTTACAAGGTTTGCACACGTTCTTTACAAGCTTTGGTTCATGACTCTTCAAGTCTATGTGATCTTTGGCATTGGAGATTGGCTCACCTACACTTTCGAGCCTTACCTATCATGGAGAAGATGGTGACGGGCCTTCCTAAGTTCAACTAGGAGCACGAAGGTACTTGCAAGGGCTGCACTTTGGGTAAGAATATAAAATCCCCTTTTCATAGTAGAGAAAATAGATCTAATTGTATTTTAGACCTTATTCATTCTGATTTATGTGGACCTATGTATGTTCTGTCTTCGAGTGGATTCTTGTATTATGTTCTTTTTACTGATGACCACTCTAGGAAGACTTGGATTTATTTTTTGAAAACTAAAGAGTCTGAGGAAGTGTTAGATAGGTTTAAGGAATTTAAAGCCTTGGTAGAAAATATTTTTGGTAAAATAATTGAAGTCCTTAGATCATACAATGGTGGAGAATACACCTCTGGCAATTTTTGAAATTTTTGTATTGATGCAAGGATTAAGAGGGAGTTTTGTGTTCCCTATAATCCTCAACAGAATGGTGTTGTAGAAAGAAAGAACATGATGATCGTGGAAGCAGCGAAGGCCATGATTCATGATCAAGATTTGCAAACCTTCTTATGGGAAGAAGCTTCTAGGATGGCTGTATATGTTCAGAACAAATGTCCTCATAAGATCTTGGAGAATATGACTCTAGGAGAAGCCTTTACAGGGAAGAAGCCTGAAGTCAGTCACTTGAGGATCTTTGGATGTCCTGTCTATGTTCATGTTCCAAAGGAAAAGAGAACTAAGTTGGAGCCTTCTGGCAAGAAGGGAATATTTGTGGGCTATAGTGAGACATCAAAATCGTATAGAATATACATTCCAGGATAGAAGTTGATCGATATCAGTAGAGATGTCACATTCGAGGAAGATGTTGCATTCTGAAGATCTAGGGGCATTCATATGGAGATCGATAATGAAGAGTCTCCTCAGGAAATGGAAGTTGACCATACTCCTGAGATTCAGAGGGAGACTTCATAACCAAAAGAAGATATTGATCTTGTTGAACCCTTGGAACCTACTAATGGGCCTACTGACATTGTTATTGGGAGAAAGAGACCTCTATGGGCCAGGCATACTATGAAAGAGGTTAAAAAAATTTCCGCTCCTAGAGGCACATTCAGAGAAAGTAAAAGGCCTCATAAGTTCTCCAGTTATGTTGCCTTAATGATTCATATTATAGAATCCGATCCCACCTGTGTTGAGGAAGCATCCATTCATCATGTTTGGAGAGATGCTATGGTAGAGGAATATCAATCAATTCTTAAGAATGATGTTTGGGACATTGTTCCTAGACCCGAGGGAAAGTCCGTGGTATCTTCTAAATGGCTCTTCAAGATTAAGCATGTTGCAGATGGGAGCATTGAGAAGTACAAGGAAATATTTTTGGCTCATGGGTTTTCTCAGAAAGAGGGAGTTGATTATGAAGAAACATTTGCTCCTTGTTGCATCTAGAGGATGGAAGATTCACCAGATGGATGTGAAGACAACCTTTCTCAATGGAGTAATTGAGGAAGAAGTTTATATAGATCAACCTGATGGATTTGAGGTTCATGGGAAGGAGTCACATGTTTTCAAGCTGAAGAAGGCCTTGTATGGTCTTAAGCGGGCTCCTCACGCTTGATAAGAAAGGATTGATTGTTACCTGACAAGTTTGGGTTTCTTGAAGAATGATGCTGATTCAAATCTCTACTTCAAGGTAATCAATGGTGAAGCATTAATTTTGGTATTATATGTTGATGATTTGATCCTTACTAGAGAAGATCACCTGATTCTTGAGTGTAAGAAGGAATTGACTTCTGAATTTGAGATGAAGGACCTTGGGCTCATGCATTACTTCCTTGGCTTAGAAGTCTGGCAGAAACTAGATGAGATGATTCTAAGTCAAGGGAAGTACACCATTGATATACTTAAGAGATTTGGCATGATGGATTGCAAATCCATGTACAGACCTATGGAGACCAACTTACTTAAGCTGAAGGAGGTTGTAGCTAATTCAGACCTAGTGGATCCTACATTGTACAAACAACTAATTGGATCTTTGATGTATCTAGTTAACACTAGACCTGACATTTGTTATGAAGTGAGTGCACTTAGCCAGTTTATGTGTGATCTGAGACAAATACATCTTGTTGCAACTAAACATATCCTGAGATACTTGTGTGGAAAAGTTGCATATGGGTTGAGGTATTCTTCAGATGCAGACTTGGAGTTACATGGTTTTACTGATTCTGATTGGGCAGGTTGTGTCACAGATCGGAAGAGCACCTCTGGTTGTTGCTTCAGTTTGGGTTCCGCTATGATTTCCTAGTGCAGCAGGAAGCAGTCATCTATAGCATTGAGTACATCAGAGGTAGAGTACATTGCAACTTGTATGGAAACTCGAGAAGCAGTATGGCTTCATAAGCTCCTTGCAGGATTTTTTGGAAAATCAATGGAGCCTACTACCATTCATTGTGATAATCAGAGTTGTGTGAAGCTTTCTGTCAATCCTGTGTTTCATGACAAAACCAAGCATGTTGAGATCAAGTACCACTACATTAGGGATATGGTACTACGGAAGGCTATACAATTGAGGTACATCAACACTAATGAGCAAACAATAGATATTCTCAACAAGCCTCTCTCCAGGATAAAGTTTGTGTACTTTCGAGAAAAGATTGGTATAGTGGAGAATCCAACCTTGACTGAGTAAGAGTCTCAGTATTAGTGAGCCTTGTTTAATGAGTTCTTCTCTGAGAGAGAAGTTCGAGGTGAAATCCCTTGTTTAATGCATTTCTCTTTGAGATTTGAGGTGAGAGCCCTTGTTTCTACCCTTCGAGCCTGAGTCATGGTGGATGTCATGTGTGTGACTCCATGACACATCTTGTAGTTGTGAATGTCATGTTGAGGTGACAACATCACGTAAGTGATGAACACTTGTACACACCATAGTATGGTTGTAGCCATTATGGTTGATATCGTGTTGAGGCGATATCTAATATCACATTGAGGTGATATTCTTCTCTTCACATTTGGTTGTAGCCAATGTGATGGACATCATGTTGAGATGATATGTCATGTGCAGCTGGAAGTCTACTCCCTAGCTGAGAGGGAGTGTTGATGATAACATTCAGCTTCAGTCGTATTCTTCCAGCCTATTATTTATTGTTGATTAAATAAATTAAATAATAGCTAGAGAGCTATTTAATTTATAGATTCCTCTATCCATAAAGAGGTGTGATTTAATTTGATTGGCACTAGTTTCTGTGTGTCGACTTTCTCTCTATTAGTTGCGTCCTAAATAGAAAAGGAATTTCTTATTGCAGGTCGACCTCCTATCTTTGTATTTATATTTTGGATGATGACCGACCTATCTCTTGAAGAGGTGCAACCTCTCTATCAATATGTATATATAGATCATTTCACTCCTTCACAACATAAGCAAGTTCGATTCATTCCTTCATTCAAAGTGTGAATTTCTTCAAGAGTAGATTGTGAATTTCTTCAAGGACAGATTTAGATATCAAAGAAGTGCAGATCATTATCTGTCATTGCATCTAGTGTAGGTGCTGAATATTGGCCTTGTGATTGGCCTCATTGTAAAGCGAATTGTTGCCATTATTTATATAGATAAGTGAGATCTTTGTTGCTGGGTTTTTCTCCCTCAAGTGGAGGGTTTTCCCAGGGTATCTGCTATGTTATTGTGTCTGATTTTGAATTAATTTCTATGCATACAATCTGATCATTAAAATTTAACATATAATACACATATCTTGTCTTGGAATGTATAACCTGTTATAACCCTAAAACTTGGAAAATTCAGACTCGAGATAATATTTTGCTGATAACTTTAGAAAAGGTCACCATTAGTGGATGTTTCAGGTTGCTAGAAAGGGAGTTGTAAGCCGAATTTGACTTCACATTATCACAATGTCAATTTTTGAGAAGAAACGCTATTATAGAAACATCATTACAAAGGAATTATTTTCAACCCCTAGAAAAGGAAAGTTCCAATTACCAAAGAAGCTACATAAATCATATTTCTAGGATAAAATATCATATATTATTGATCTATTGCATAAGGTAAGGGGAAGCATGAATTGACATGATTTCAAAGAGTGGATGTATTTCTTCATCTAGATTATTTGTGTTAGAGCATAGTACTTGGATTGGGCCACCATAATCAATGACTAGTTGCACAATATGATGAGGAATTTTGTTGGAAATAGGTTTTTCTATATGTCATCCTACCTCTTCTATGTGTTGGCATGCACCAGATCCTAGATAAGATTAAATCCTATGGAGGATTATGGTGAGAATATTTACATTTACATTTATTATCTATATTTGCAGCTCAAGAAGAGCTATAAAAACTTTCAAAGGGTAAATGATGTGTTTACTACACGACTAGTCAAGGAGTTGCAAGGTGACTCAGGCCAGAGTGTTTCCTTGGAGGCTTTTCAATTATTTACTAAATATGGCAACCTTTTCTTCTAATTTTAGAAGTTTACATATTTGAGAGTCAGAGGGTTTGATGGTTTTCCTCATAAAATTCCCAGATATGTTGAAGAAAAATTCATCTTGATAGAGTTATGTTGATAAATTTTGAAGGTCAACAAGAGATTTGCAAAGAGGAAGGTCAATATTTATTTTCCCATCTACCTGGGATATTACCAATGTAATTCTCAATCGAATGCCCTCAACTTGGGAAAGGATATTACAAAATATAGTGTCTCTACTTATGAAAGAAGATTCCCATTTGACAACAAAAATTATGTAAGGAATAATCTTCACCTCAATCATGGCTTCTATCATGTGCCACATTTGGAGGACTATTGGGATGATTTTGGTGATGACGCTGAAGTAAGAAAGAGGAGATAGATGAGGATGTCTTTGGGATAGATTTTCACTTTCAAATTAGGATGGGATATTAGAGGAGTTGAGGATGATGAGTTCGACCTAGTTGACCTTGTTTATGTTAATGAAATTTAAACACAACCTTTAATACCAATTGATTGGACTAGCAAAGAACCTAAGGATTTAAATGCTAGGAGTGTTGCAATGCTAAAAAAACATATATGGATTTCCAAGAAGAAAGGAGAAGTTGCAAAGGCTCCACCTAAATATAGGAAAGGAATTGGAGGATAAATTAGCATAGGTTAGGTAAGTGCATCCTCCATTGTATCAACACCACCTCCCCACTGAGCACATCATTACCAAGTGGTGGTGGAAGTTGAGAAGACCCACCTAAAAGGAGTAAAGGCCCTGAGAAAACATGTGGGGAAGGTCCTCTCATTGATGTTGATGTTGATGAGCAGACATAAAAGGAGAACAATGTTAAATGAACAAGACAACTAAGGGGGGGTGAATCAGTTGCATCAAATTAAAGCATTAAACCCTCAACAATAATCAGATCTGTATGCATTCATTAAACCCTTAATCTGTTATAGTGTTTAAACATGAAAATAAAATAACATAAATTGAAAACGACCAACACCTTACACAAGAGAGAACTAGATTTACGTGTAAAACCCTATAAGGTAAAAACCATGGTGAAGATTAGCTCATAATATAAGTAATTACAAAACTGATACAAAGAGGCTCACTACTAGAATAGGATGCACTATCCAGAAAGGCTCACAACCCAAGCTCACTGTCATAATAGAAAGAAGAAAGAAGATAGAATGTTACACAAAGAACATGATCTCAATGCAACATATAATCCACCACAACAACTTCAACAACACTTGGAGTCTTCAAGAGATCAAGATACCTCAACTCACTACATTCAACAATCTTGCATTATAGCTTGCACTAGATTTCACACCTCAACACTTAATTTCACATCACAACAATCATCTCTATTCTACACCTCATCTCGCATCAATTCACCTTGCATTTATACCACCTGCAACCTGAAAAACATCTTCAATTCAACTACTTCACAAATTCAAAATAGGTCAGCACTAAGTATTCCCACAATGGATAGGAACAAAATTGGACCAATACAAAACTTAATTGGGACCCAAATTAACTCTCACATGCCACACTACACTTTCATTAATGCTCAAACTTTGAATGTAGTGTAAACACCAGGTTGATCGTTACCTGTACAAACACCATTAAAATTTAAATTGCATGCTTCCTCAAATCTAAAGGTGAATTACAAACCACACACCACACTTCATCACTATCTCAAATATTCCTCTACCATCATGAAATCCATCAAACTCCTTTGCAAAAATTTTCACCTCCAAAATGTACATAACTTATACATTCAGACCACACTGCCAAACACTGCAACTCTAAAATCCATCTTTCGAAGCACCAGACCATGAATATTCTTGACAAAAGAAAGAGATCAACACCATAAAAATACCTTCAAAAATCACAAGAGCTGAAGAACAATTGCAGAGAAACACGGAGAAAGAATATTTCTCCCAGACACCTCTATAAGCAATACTAAATTAGGTCACACAAGTTGGTGAACATAACTTCCTCTAACCATTGATCCAGAAGCCAAAATTTTAGATATAGAAACTATGAACACCTATATCCAACATATCCAAACCAAAAAAGCAAATATTCAACCCAAAAGAAATGAAAACCAAAACCAAAACACCTTATTTTATCAATTTTCTCAATATGCTTGACATCTTTACCACTACAACAATCATGAACATAAGCTTATCAAAGTGACACCAAAGGTTAACACCAGTAACTTAAATGATGAAAACATAATGCACCTAATCAAAGCAACATTATCTCTCAATCAATACATAACTATCACCAATGACAACACAAGCTTGTTGACATCAGTGACAACACCTTCATACTCGCAACAATCTCCCCCTTTGCCATTGATGGAAACACAAGATGTGAAAAAACATCAAAGACAACATACACAACATCCTTGCAAAAGTCTCTCTATCTCTCCCCTAATCAACTTTGTCTCTTTCATATGACATCTCTCTCTCTTTGTATAAATTTTTTTTTTCACATGACTCTCTTTCTCTACCTTTGAAATCAATGGCAAAGGACAAAATATTTTTCATTTTTCTCCCTCTTTGACATAGAACCAAGATACTTGAAACTACCCTTATTACTCCCCCTTAGAATTATACACCAATCAACTCAGCAACATATATTCCATACTGCAACAATATCACTACCTACTCCCCCTAAGAGGTAGCCACCAACATCAGTTCAAACAAGGAATGAATCTATAAATCCACTAGACTGATATATCTCCATATGCATCTAGTTCAAAGGAGCGGAAATAACCCCCAACTTCTCCCAAAGATACTCAAAAGTATCCTTAAGAAGAGCCTTAGTAAATATGTCAGAAATCTAATCCTTTGTAGGTACATATTCAAGCTTCACTTAATTCTCCATAACCTTCTCTCTCAAAAATTGATACCTAATTGATAGATGCTTTGTTCTTGAATGTATCACTGGATTCTTTGAAATGTTGATTGCACTTGTATTATCAAAAAAGATAGAAATCTATAGGCTCATCATACACCACTTTGATATCCTTCAATTTTTGTCTCATACATAATACTTGTATGCAACAAGATGTTGCAATATACTTAGCCTCTATAGTAGATAAAGAAATATAATATTATTTCTTACTTATCCATGATACAATCTACATCCAAGAAAGAATGCAACACCACTTTTACTTTTCCTATCACCCACACAAATAGACCAATCTGCATCTGTGTAAACACTCAATGTGAAATCAGTATCCTTAGGATACCACAAGCCATAATCCAAAGTACCCTTCAAATATTTGAATATCCTCTTCACTACTACAACATGTGTCTCTTTAGATCTTGTTGAAATTTGACCACAAAACAAACTGCATGCATGATATCTAATCTAGTATCAATTAGGTATAATAGTCCACCAATCATATATCTATAATTGCTCTAATCAGCCTTAGGGGATTCATCATCCTTACTCAATTTGTAACCAGTAACCATAGGAGTACATACCGATTTGGAGTCTTCCATTCCAAACTTCTTCAAAATTTCTTTAACATACTTTAATTGTGAAATAAATATGCCTTTACCTATTTGATTAATTTGAATCCCAAGGAAGAAATTCATCTCCCCAAACATAGACATCTCAAACTCTTTCTGCATCTCTTCTGAAAACTTCCTGCACACAGCTTCATTTCTTCCAAAAATTATGTCATTAACATACACAACCACTATCAAGATTCAATCTTCCTCAAATTTGAAGTAGAGATTACTATCTACAGTGCCCTTATTGAATCCTTGTTGTATCAAATATTTGTCCAACCTTGCATACCAAGCTCTGGGAGATTGCTTCAACCCATACAATGCCTTCTTCAAATTGCAGACCACATGAGGTTTATCTAACAACTAAAATTCTTTTGGTCATTCCATGCAAACTTCTTCCGATTATCCATTCAAGAAAGCATACTTCACATCCATCTATTGCCACTAAATTCCTCAAATCTTCATCAACCTTGACACTTGAAATTTCAACAATCCTTCGTATCCTTTTGTTGTAACATCTGTAAGCTTTTATTTTAGTAGAATATCCAAGGAAGATACCTTCATCAAACCTTGCATCAAACTTTCCTAAGTTTTCATCATCTCTTCTAATATAGCATTTGCTTCCAGACACTCTAAAGTACTTGACAATAGGAATCCTTCCATACCACAAATCATAGGGAGTCTTTGTGTTGTTAGCTCTTGCTTGAAATTTTTTATGTATGTAAACATCAGTATGAATTGCTTCTCTTTAGTAGACTTTTGGTAGGTTAGCTTCTTTTATCATAGTCCTTGCCAAAATTGATGTGACACATTCTCTTGTTCCATAATCAATTGTCATTAATATGAGTCATAAAATAGTGATCAACACCCTTGAGCTAATAGATATTTCCATCTATCCTCTTTCCAACAACAATCATACTTTCATACCCTTTTTTGATCTCACATCCATCATCCTAAAACATAAGATTGTATCCTTTGCTACACATTTCTCCAAAATTCAAGAGGTAATGCCTTAAACCTTTAACATAGTAAACATCTTTAGTATTATGCTTGCCATCAAAACTGATTGAACCTATTCCACAAATATTAGCACCTGAATCATCTCCAAATTTAATAATTCCTCCATCATAGTTTTCAAGTTTAACAAACTTACTCTTATCTCCGGTCATGTGATTTGAGCAACCACTATCAATAACCCAATAGTTTGTGTCTTGTCTAACATGAAAAGAAGATACCAAAGTACCTCTAGTTTTATCCTTTTTCTCTGGAACCCTTTCCTTCACACAAATTTCAAAGTTAGCAGAACCAGATTCATCTTTTAAAGCTAAGAAAAAACTTTCATCATCAACATCTCCATAATCATATTTATCATCAGAAATACCACCATCTTCTTTAACATAATAGCTTTTCTTGATAATTTTTCCTTTGTTTTCCTTGTTATTCTTGTTCACAACTTTGTTTGGACATCTCTTGAAGCATATTGACCTATATTTCCACAATTGAAACATTTAAAAGGTAATTTACCTTTGTACTTTCCAGTGCCCTTTATTATTCTTCTTACAAAGTTAGCTTCCACATCATCAAGATCATCTCCATCTAAATCTTCAATTTTTTTTTAATTTTCCAATCTTGAAAGTAGTCTCCATTTTTGTACCATTTTTAGGACTAATTTTTCTTATTTCAAATGAAGTTAGTGTGCCAAACAACTAATCTCTAGTGTATGTATTAAAATTTGCAACTTCCTCAATAGCAGAAACCTTTTCACTATAAGAATCAAGAAGAGTTCTAAGAATTTTCTTTACCACTTTAGGTTCTTTGACTTGTGCACCAAGACCTCTCATAGCACTTACCAATTGTAGTGTAGAAAATTGTACGCTCTTGAAAATAGTGAAATTTCACACTTAACTTGGACCTATTTTAGCACCCTTGCATTAAATACCCTTTAAAATCATCATTAATAGGCCCCTAAGACCCATTATTTATGATCTCGAGGCTTATTTTAGCTAAAAACTTGACAAAATCATCAAAAATTCTAAAAACCCACCCTGAAAATCTAGGGTGGGACTCATTCGCCACCTTGGACGAATGAGTCCCATTTGGGGATTTTTTAGGGTTTGAGCGGGAAAATCACCTTTTTAATTCAAATTTTTGGTTGATGTCGGCTTTTGAGATCTAAATAATGGTAAATTAGGTGTTAATGCCTATATAAGCAAGCTCCTAAGTCATTTTTTCATCTAAGCAAGCATTTTCAAGAGCAATTTCAAGATCCAAGCATTCAAAGTCTTTAAAAATTCTTTCACAAGAGCATTTAAGTTTCAAAAGCAAGCAAAGTTGAAGTCTTGGAGTAGCATTAAAGTGTTTTTGCAGGTCTTCAAGCTCACTTTCATTCAATATCTAGCATTGCCAAGGGTTGATCATGGTTGTGTATGGTGAATTATGCTGGATTCTAGGTTGGGGAGATGCAACTAGCCATCAAGCCAAGCCAAGCCTAATGATTTGTTTCCTAAGTGATTCCATCCTCCATTATCACTCTACATTCAGCCTAAGGAAGGTACAAGCATTATTAGGGCTCATTTGGGTGATTAGATATCTCTCAAAGTGATTCATCCATTATCATATTTCATTCATGTATCTCATTCTTGCACATTAGAATAGAGTTGCATTGCATTTTAGATTTCCTATTCTTAGACACACTTGAGGCTAGGGCTTATGTTCACATTTACATTCAAGTTTCAATATGTCCATCAAGGTTTAATTACCAAACTAGAGGTTTGATCAAGGCAAACCCCCCATAAGCAAATCAAGTCTATATCATGTTTTACAGGTATTTTTACAGATTCAGATCCAAAAATCAATTTGGGAGAAAAGAGCAGGTTTTGAAGTGCAGATCTGAACTTTGAATTCCCAAAAAACTAGAATAGGACTGATTCACCAGAAATGGTGAATGAGTCCCACTACAGGGGTTTTTCAGGATTTTTATAGATTCAAATACCCTTTTTCCATAAACATGTTCTTGTGTAGAAACCCTGATCTAGGACTGATTCACCCAAATTGGCATATGAGTCCTAGTAGGTCAAATTCTTAGGTTTTTAAGTATTTTAGAGCTTATTCAAGTCTACTTCAAGTTTCCAAGTACAAACTTCTGAGATCCCACCTCTTTGTTTTATTTTTCATGCACTTTTAGGTCATTTAATGAAGGATTGCATTGAATTAGGGTTAAGCATTTTGATTTTCATTTCATTTGTCTTTCCAAGTCTTAACTTGGTGGTGAACCCCTCATTAATTTACATTCATCCCCCACAACAACCCTATTGCAAGATCTCTTTCTCCTTTGCATTGAGATCCCTACGGTTTGTTCTTGAATGAGAGAGAGTGAAGATTGTTATTCTATCTCCCAAGCATAGAAAGTAACAATTTTCCACTTTTCATTTTGGTGAACTTGCATTTAGAACATCATAATTTTCATTTGGAGTGCATTATCATCCTAGATCTTGCTTGCATTAGTTAAATGGCATTCTAGGGTTTATGATTTTGTATTAGTGAAAGTTCATATAGCTTACATTTTTACATCTCATTTCATTGAAATTCATATAGAATTTTTCACTTAGGTTACAGATCATACAACATTAAAATCATAAAAATCAGTTGTAATTCTCTAAAAAATTTGAAAAAAACCCTCACTGGGACTCATTCACCCCTCTGGGCGAATCAGTCCTAGTGCATATTTTGCACTATATTTTCTAGAATTTAAAACTCTATTTTTAGGCTTTTGTTTGTTGTTAAAATCTTTCTGTTTCAATTTGCATAGATTTTGTTAAATTTAAATCATTCCAATTAGCATAATTTACATTCATTGCAATTGTGGATAGAATTAGATTCTTGCACTTTTCAATTTCAGCATTAGTTCATAATTCAATTAGATTAGATTACATTTGCCATTCATTAGAAAACAAAAAAAAAACACCTATAAACTGATGAGCCACTTGGAGAGAGTATCGTTATTTGACTATGTCAAATCTCTTTTTTCCAAGTTAACCTAACCCTCAACCCTTTTAGTAGTAAAGAATTTGACATGTTAGTGAAGCCCTTGAGGAATTCATATCACAAGGTTCATCCACAAAGGCTTGTCATGATAAACCAAAACCAAGATAAGTTAACGTGATTCAACCTCAACTTATCCTTTACCGACCTTCACACAAACCTCAACCTAAAAACAAGCCTAAATTTACTCTTTACCCACCTAAGAACAACGTTTTGCAACAATCAAGTAATAATACCATTGCTCATACATCTAACACTAGAAACAATCCGCAACCAAAATAACCAACTCGGACAACCTTACCTTTGCCTAATCCCATTTTTCCTAGTGCTCCTCATTCAACTTCGCATAGTTATGATATTGTTGAACAACTTAAAATTACTCCTGCAAAGATATCCCTATGAAACCTAATTCAAAATTCACCTAATTATCACACTATGCTTCAAATAGCTTTACAACAAGTAGTGGTTCCCCATGGTACAAATGCAAATGATGTGGCAACTCTAATACAAGGAATGAATATAGTTAATGTAGACATTTCCTTCCATCAACATGAGTTACCTCTTTTGGAATTGAGAAAGAAAAGTGATGCCTTCATGATAATAGCCATTTACAACAGACTAGGAATAAAGAGAATGTAATAACCCATTCAAAATTATTACTTAATTAATATTATTGTAAATGACATATGAATATACTCCAAATTAAAAAGATATGACTAGTGGCTAAAGTCAATCATAGCTACACATGTCCATTTAAGATGAGTCAAAAATTCATATATTCACTTCAAAATGCAAATTATAATATTTGGTTTTACTTGGCTCCTAAGGCCTCAAAGTCATTAAATTGTACATTTTCCATCAAGTACATAAATTTATTACATCAAGTTACATCATAGACTATAATGGTCTTGTGAAAAACTAAGGTTCTTCTTTCATGCTCACCTCCACTGGTGGACGAGAACATGATTGAAGCGCTCTACCACACAACAACTAAGATTACGCTTCCCCAGAATTCTTCTGACTTGAAGAATGCCACACCTTGCATGAAAATTTTAGCAAGAGAACAATCTGTAAGGTGGAATCTGGTTTGTGCCCATACATCAACATGCAATTCTATCAAGTTAGAAAATAAAATGCATGATCTATGTTAGGAATGGCAGAGAGTGAAATCATAGAGTTCATACATACATAATGAACTATATTGCTTGGCTAAGCGTAATAAATGTGTTGCAACAACAAGAAACAATAGGTTCTGGTAAAGAAAACCTTTACTCTCTGAACTCCATTTTGGAACCCATCTTGAAAGGTAACTTTCTAGTATACATATCATAACAACTATCTACCCTCTAGCAACATCTACCCATAGGTGTTCTAGTCAACTAAGATATCATTTTTTTGTTCACTTATTTAAAATATTCTTTCACAAATGTCTTCAAAAGAAGAAACAAAATACTAATTTACACTCTAAACAAAAATCAAATTTATGATTCACAAAGTAATTCAACAATCAGTCATATCATTCTTTTGACTATTTTCTACTTATCATCTTAAGCATTTTCCTTTTAAAATATACTAATACTAAAAACAAAAGAAGGTATGTCACAAGTATGTGTATGTACATAATGAAGTCTATGTGCATACACATATATGTGCCTACTTATGTTTAAAATCTGTCCATACATTTTGAAATAAATCATTAAATCAGATTGCAATCATAAAATAGTATTCCATTTGGCTTTTCTTTTGTTAGAAATTAAGAAACAAAATAAGCCTTTGTTATCAGTTTCACACATACTGATATTACATTCTCACAATTGAAACTCTACCATTTTTGTTTACTTATGATCATTCATATTTTAAATAAATCAAGTAATATTTCCTACTAAACAGTTATAAAACAAGTTGTTACATAAGAACATTCACTGTCTTCAACTATTCAAGTTGTTCCAACTAAACAGTTTAATGGGCAATGTTGTTTTCAACTACTAAGATAACTTAACAACCAAACAATGTCATTTACACAAGATTAATCATTGTTTACATCCTTACAATACTGTTTCAAACTAAATAGTTACATTTAATGACAAAAAGTGTCATTTTTCCTACAAAGTATTAATTGACATCTATGTTATACTGTTGTCTCAGGCTAACAAAACTAGTTTTATGTCAAGTCTATGTCATTTTTGACAGAGCATTCTCTATTTGCAAAGAAATGAACATACAATACTAATAAAATATTCACTATTAACTTGGGTTGACCCAATTTCATTCATGCAAAACAAAATGCCCATTATTCATCATTTCAAAACATACTCAATGTTGGAAAATTCATTGGCAACAAGATAAGTAATGAACATAATCATGTATAAATTGTAAGAAAACATATAATGCAAATATTTAGTCAACCTCAGGTTCTTCACAGAACTCTTGCTCCCATGATTATAAGCCAAGTGTTCTCTAGTCGCTCTTAAAGCGGCTACCCTTACATATATGAAATAATATTTAACAATATCATATCTAGAATTTCCCATATGGGCTTACTGGTTTATATACCATACAAATTTAAATAACATGGAGACTTATGTCTATAATAAACTTCAAGAAATAGCCCATCAATCCTTTAGATCAAAGTAGACAGGGGCATGATGAGTCCACAATTTAAACAAATCCATCATTCCTATTGAACGAGGTTGGCTTAAGAAGGTAATTAACAATATACATATTTAAATAAATTTTTTTCAGTCACTTGTTTTTCCCCTCCCATTATCGGCCCATCCGATAACTAGTAATATGAATAACAAAAGAAGAACATGGTATCATTTTCCCTCCCATAGGATCAATAGTCGATCCTCTTCATGGATTTTTCTATGCTAGCTTACATAATTATATCAGAATAATAATATTGATAGCCATTACATGGCTTGCACTTTCATGCGACATCAATTGATGGCCAATTTGTTGAGGCTTTAAGCCTCAACCCTTGGTCCACTATTAGTCGATAATGACTCTACACAAAAATGGGTTACATTCCAGGTAGGTCGATGGCCATGCGAACCCTCAAGGAGGTTGATCATACACAACCATTCGGATCAAGCCAACCTTAACACAGTCACATACTTTCACACGTAATAGTGTTATCGAAATAATCGACAGAAATAAGAAATACTTCTAGTAGATATCGGTCTTGATAATCGAATAAATCTTATTCTAAGGGAAATTGATTTACGTCAATTTTGAGCCTTTGAATTTCTTCCCCTAGATTTTTGCTTCCATAAGCACTTTTCTCTACTTTTTTCCCTCCTAAGCTCATCAAATTCCTTCGTTGTTGTTTTTTCCTCGTGTTCCCCTTCATACAAAAATGGAAACAAATATTGCATGCTCTAGCGTCGTTGTTGGAGTTATTTTCTTGTCATTGGCCACTCTCTCCCTTATTTTGAGTATCGCCATTATACTTGTGACAAGCCACTACGTCCATCGTGGACTGCCTTTAAGATTTTTCGTTCATTTTTTAAATAGTGTGATTTGAATATATCAGTTATCGAATTTGAATTCAATATAAAATTAAATATGTGTACATTTATATGTATATATATGTATATACATACTTATATACATATATTTATATCTTTATTTATTTATTTGATTTCATTCATATTTATCATGTAATATATATGTATGTATTCAAATTTATTTACATACATGTATATATATATATACATTTATGTATAAGTTGTTTTTTTGGAACAACTTATAAGTTCCATATATTATCATTTAATTAAAATAAGGAACTTTAATTTCATCTTGAGCATCCATTTACATAAACTAAAAAGGAATTTTCTTTTCACTCAATGTCCACATAATGTAGTCTCTTATCTTTTCTTTTGATCATTATTTTCAATACTCACTTTTGTTTTTTTCTTTCAATCACAGAGTTTAAGTAGACAATTTAATCTACAAGCCATTAATTTCAATAACAGAGAATTCAAGTAAGGTAATTCCATTATCTTATATATGCAAATTAATTTGAATGCAAGTCATCATGCCATTTGTGATGTGTGTACCCAGATTCCAACAGGTTTACCATTTGATCCGACTAATAAATCCTACTTCAACCATGTTCTTGTCCTTCAACCTATGACCCTACAACTGCACACACCTGCACTTGCAAATTGATTGGTAGCGTTCAAAACTTGGTAGCATATAAAATAATTTTCAAAAGTTTGCAAAGTCAACATCAGTTAACTTCTTTCATTCAATTTTTGAATATTCCAAAATCTCCATTTAATATTTAATTGAATTTCTTCAATAATTCAATTTACCACATTATAATAAATATGCAATAAAATTGGGTTATGACATCCTTCCCCTCTTCGAAGAGACATCATCCCGATGTATAGTAATTTGAATAAAAGAACATCATATCAAATTTTGAACATTCATGTCTATTTCAACATCACATCAAAAAAAAATGTCTATTTCAACATCACATCAAAAATATATGTTTATTTCAACATCACATTGAAAATATGTCTATTTTAGCATCACATCAAAAATATATGTCTATTTCAACATCACATCAAAATTATATGTCTATTTCAACATCACATCAAAAATATATATCTATTTCAATATCAAATCAAAAATATATGTTTATTTAAACATCACATCAAAAATATATGTCTATTTCAACATCACATCAAAAATATATGTCTATTTCAACATCAAAATTTTAAAGCATGAAATATCATAGTATCTCAATCCAAAAAAATTCAAACAAAATTATTGAGTTTCTTTTTCAAGAAAGCAAATGTGGAAAGGAGTGTTCTATTTCTTCTGCATCCTCCACTGTCCTCTAAGTACTAGTCCAATTGGACCTTAAATTGAGCAATATCTTTGCTCCACAACTTAACGGTGTGTCTATCCAAGATTCTAATGGGATCCACTAGCACAACTCCTGGATCCTATACCTACAAGGATTTCCAATCAAGTACATGAGTCACATCAAGATGATATGACTTAAGCAAGGAAACATGAAACACATTATGAAGTCGAGCTATAGTAGGTGGTAGAGCTAGTCTATAAGAAACTGGGTGAATCACTTCCAAGACTTCAAAAGGTCCCACATATCTTGGGGCCAACTTGGAAGACTTTCCAAAAGAAATAGAACTTTTATTTGGTTTAACTCTCAAGAAAAATTTATCCCCTATTGTGAACTGTCTAAGAGTTTGGTTCTTGTCGACATAACTCTTATGTCAGTTTGTTGCCTCTTTTAATCTGATCTTAATGAACCTCATTTTTTCTTCCATTTCCTTAAGCATTTTAGGTCCTACTATGATCCTTCCCTCCAATTTATCCCAACTGATGGGGGTACACTACTTCTACCCATACAAGGCTTCAAATGGTGCCATGCCTAAGGATGTTTGATAGGAGTTGTTGTAAGAAAAATCTACCAAAGTAAAATATTCTTCCTACCTATACTATTGGTCCATACAATACATTCAAAGGAGGTCTTCGACTACCTGATTCGCCCTCTCTGTCTACCCGTTAGTCTGAGGATGATAAGCCAAGCTGAAATTCAGTTTGGTCCCCAGTGCAACATTCAAGTTCATCCAAAACCTTGAGGTCATCTGCATGTCCCTATCAAAAATGATAGTCTCTAGCACTCCATGTAAGCAGAAGATCTCTTGTAAAAAAATTTTGGCTAGGGTCAATGATCCATCCTTAGGGTTTCCCATAATGAAGTGTGCAACCTTAGTTAGCTTATCAATCACAGCCAAGATAACATCATGCTTATTCTTGCTCAACGGTAATCCCTGTACAAAATCCATACTGATCACCTGCCATTGATACTCAAGTATGTCATGAGGATACAATAACCTGGTTGGATGTGCATGCTTAGCCTTGACTTGCTGGCACTCCAAGAATCTAGCTACATACTCCACTACATCCTTCTTGATTTTAGGCCAAAAATATAGAGTCTTCAACTCTACGATCATCTTGGATACTCTGGGGTGTCCTGAATAAGATGCATTGTGAACTTCTTCTAAAAACAACTTTGTCAACTCTCCAAAGTCAAGAATATACATTCTTCTCCTATATCTCAAAATACCATCTGGTTTGATCTCGTAGTCATCAAACTGATGATTCGAAGGATTTATTGCTAGGGTGCTCTTCACTCTCTCATAGTGCTCATCCCTTGGAAGATTATGAATTACCTACAGTCTCAAGTTTGACCTTGTTGAGATCATGGCTTCCATATGCCTTCGTCTTCTAAGAGCATCAACCACTTTGTTTACTTTCCCTTTTATATATTCAATTCCAAAGTCATACTCGCTAAGGAATTCTAACAACCTTCTCTATCACGCATTAAGTTTTAGCTCGGTAAATATGTATCTCAATCCTAAGTGGTTTGTCTTGAGTTTAGATGTTTTTCCCTAAAGATAATGCCTCCACATCTGTAAAGCATGAACTATGGCCGCCAATTCTAAATCATGAGGTACATAGTTCACTTCGTGCTGCTTGAGCTTCCTTGATTCTTATGCTATCACTTGTATGCCTTGCATTAATAACACTCCCAATCTCTCTCCTAAAGCATATGTGATTAATGTGAATCTCCCATTAGGATTAGGGATAGTCAGCATGGTGTTGTCATGAGTCTCTCCTTAAGGAGTTTGAATGCCTTCTCGCATTTCTCAATCCATTCAAACCACATTCCCTTCCTTTGGAGTGAGGTAATAGGAGATACAATTTGGGAGAACCCTTGCACAAAATTCCTATAGTATCCTGCGAAGCCAATGAAGCTATGGAATTCCAACACATTCTGAGGCACTGGCCATTCCATAATTTCCTTGATCTTCTCGAGGTCTATGGAAACTCCTTCAACTAAAGTGATATGGCCCAAATAGTGCACTTTGTCTTGATAGAATGAGCACTTGGACAATTTTCCAAAGAGTTTCCTTTCTCTCAGTCGCTGAAAAAATATCCTCAAATGTCTATCATGCTCTTTGAGAGTCTTCAAGTAGACTAGAATGTAGTCAATAAAAATCAAAACAAAGTCATCCAAGGAGTCTTTGAATACACTATTCATGAGGTTCATAAGGGTTGTTGGTGCATTATTCAAACCAAAAGGTACCATTATGAACTCATAATTTTCATATCAAGTTCTAAATGTAGTCTTCAAAATATCTTCTTCCAAAATAATCAGGCCAAGTGATGGTACCCTGACCTAAGATCACTCTTGGAGAACACTGTCGCTCCCTTCATTTGATCAAACAATTCATCAATCCTCAAGATTGGATACTAGTTCTTGATGGTAACCTTGTTCAACATTTGATAATCTATACATAGATGTAAAGTTCCATCCTTCTTTTTCACAAAAATAGTTAGCACTCCCCAGGGAGACAATTGGGTCTTATGATTCCCTTATCCAACAATTCCATTAACTGGGCCTTCAACTCATAGAGTTCTATGGTGTTCATTTGATAAGGTGCCTTGGATTGAGGCTTAGCTCCTGGAACTAGGTTGATAGAAAAATTGAATTCCCACTTCAGAGGCAACTCCATAAGTTCATCGGGGAATACGCCTTGGAACTCCTTAAGAATAGGATAGTCATCTAAATACGGCTCCTTGCTATCAAGATTACTGACATGCACCACATAAATTACACACCCCTTTTGACGAGCCTTCTTGAACTACATCGTAGAAATCTGTCTAAGCTCTAAGGGTCTCTGCACTCCACAAACTTCAACTAGGTTTCCATAATCATCTAGATAGTTGACCACCTTATCCTCATAGTTCACTATAGCCTTATGCTCAGTTAACCAATTTATTCCAAAAATTACATCATATGAGCCTAAGGGTGCCACATACAAGTTGACCTGAGTTTGAAAGGTTGGAAAATTTAACTCACTACAAAAGAGACAGGTATCTACCCTCCGCTCTACTTGATTACCATATTGGATTGTCCATGAATTTTCCATGTATCTAGGTCTAATGGGTATCTTGGATATTATTCTAGGATCTATAAAACATTCAGTAGCTCTAGTTTCAATTAAGATAGAGACAATTTGGCCATGGAGCTTACCCATCAACTGAATTGGCGAAGCCTGATACTCTACTTGCTTGTTGCCCATTGCAGTGTGGATATGATGATGTTGAGTCTATTGGTAGCTTCCTTCCTTCTATGACTTAGACCAGTGAGGAAAATTCAAGGTATAATGATCACCTCGAAAATTATAACATCCATCTTGAGGCCCTTTGCAACCTCTTGGCTTGTCCTCTCTAAAGCCTTTCTACTTATGGGCGTCCTTACCCTTGCTTTTTGTTTTCTTTCTTGTTCTTTCCACCATTACCATCTTCACCCTTCTCTTTTTACTCACTTCCCCTCTTGAGATTGTGGATCTGATGGCTCTTGTCTCCCTTATGAAATTTCTTCTTCCCATAATGTGACTTGCAATTTGAGTCGTTGTGAAGATTGGATAGCTACTATAGCTTATGTTCCTATTTAGTGGATTTTTGGAAGAATTCATTCATGGTTTGAGGTTCATGCATATCCACTTCGACTCCTATGTGAGGTCTAAGTCTCATTATAAATTTTTGGTTACAAAACCATTCATCTCCCTGGTACTAGGGCAAATACTTCAACAAGTTGGTGAACTCTTCCCAATATTGAATCACAGTCATATTTTTGTAGGTTAAGTTCTGAAATTATGTCGCTTTCTTATCAAAGAAAATCTATAGTAACCATCTCTTCCTGAAATCTTGGAGGAAGATTTCCCAAGTGATCTCAGTAGTTTGAAGATTTCATTCTAATTTCTCATTATCCCACCAAGTCGTTGCTTCACCTGAGAGCTGATATGTAGCCCATGTTGCCTTATTCTATTCAAAAAGGTTACAGAGCCCAAAGTATTTTTCCATTTCTATAATCCAAGCCTCAGCTCCTGCTCCGATAGCCTTAGCATCGAACTTGGGCGATGCTACTCTTTTGAGGTCTTTCCCAAGCTCTTCCTCAATTTTCCCTCATGGACCTACCCCTAGACCACAACCTCCTTGATTTCCTTTTGTATTCATGCGATCTTGGTCCTTATGTGC
Source organism: Sequoia sempervirens (assembly GCA_007258455.2). NCBI lineage: Eukaryota > Viridiplantae > Streptophyta > Pinopsida > Cupressales > Cupressaceae > Sequoia > Sequoia sempervirens. The sequence goes on from VDFB02000015.1 coordinate 75,562,269, forward strand.
CACTCAGAATTCTTTCTCTATATGATCCATGCGAGACTCTTTCTGATTCAGAAGCTCTAGAATTTGCTCCAAACTCTTGTTTGGTCCATTATCAAAACCAATACCACCCTTGTCTTGCCTGGTGGTCACCAAGTTGTCCCACACTTATCCTGCAACATAGTCATGTTTATCGCATCTCAACACAAGGTTCTACGAATAAATGTTCTTATGATACATCACATAATTTTCATATGCATACATCCCTCAATATAGAATACATACACATTCATGCATAATACACACATTTTAGAGTCTCTCTTTGAACACACCAAAAAATAGTATTTGATTTTATTTATATTTAAGGTGATTCAATAGACCCTTATTTACAATAGGCTTCTTGTTACATCATTTCTATTTCTCAGTATCAGAAAGAGGAAATTCCTTTGGGTCATCATCTGAGAAAATACTTCAGACTTTACATAAGACGATGGTTGAGCATGCATGCTCTCCCTTTTCCTCTTTAGTCAACAAGGGTGCATTGGGTCCACACCTTAGAGGCCAGTCCCAGATTGCAGAAAGCTTTTTGATCTTAGGTATTGGCTTCTCCTCAATCTTCAAGCCTCTCTCTAGCTTGATTCGTGTAAGAGCCTGAGCTAGAGTTTCATCATCAAGAATTTTTTGATTGAACCTCCATCTTGGAATTTACTTCCTTTACACCATTCTTATGTGAGGTTCTCACACTTTTCCCTTTCCTTCATCTTGCCTTTGACCTTCCCATTTTTACAGTCAATTCAAGTTTGGTCAATTCTTAGGACATCCAAAATTTGGGTCAAGGGTCAACTACCCCTAATCAACTATGGTAGACTCAAAAGGCCTAGAGTTGATCCCTAGGCTCTGATACCAAATGTAATAACCCATTCAAAATTATTACTTAATTAATATTATTGTAAATGATACATGAATATACTCCAAATTAAAAAGAAATAACTAGTGGCTAAAGTCAATCATAGCTACAAATGTCCATTTAAAATGAGTCAAAGATTCATATATTCACTTCAAAATTCAAATTACAATATCAAGTTTGACTTGGCTCCTAAGGCCTCAAATTCATTACATTGTACATTTTCCATCAAGTAAATGAATGTATTACATCAAGTTACATCATAGACTATAATAGTCTTGTGAAGAACTAAGGTTCTTCTTTGATGCTTGCCTCCACTGGTAGACAAGAACATGTCTGAATTGCTTTATTTCCCAACCATGAAGGTTACACTTCCTCAGAATTCTTTCGACTTGAAGAATGACCGACCCTGCACATAAATTTTAGCAAGAGAACAATCTACAAGGTGGAATCTGGTGCGTGCTCATACATCAACATGCAATTCTATCTACAAATTAGAAAATAAAATGCATGATCTATGTTAGGAATGGAATAGAGTGAAATCACAAATTTTATACATACATAAGGAACTATATTGCTTGGCCAAGCATAATAAATGTGTTGCAATAACAACAAAAAATAGGTTATGGTAAAGCAAACCTATAATCTCTGAACTCCATTTCGGCACTCGTCTTGGAAGGTAAATTTCTACTATACATCTCATAACAACTATCTACCCTCTAGCAGCATCTACCCTGAGGTGCTCTAGTCAACTAAGGAATCACTGTTTTGTTCAAGTATTAGAATATTCTTTCACAAATTTCTTTCAAAAGAAGAATCATATTACTAATTTACTCTCTAAACAAAAATCATATTTATGATTCATAGAGTAATTCAACAATCAACCATATCATTCGTATGACTATTTTCTACTTTTCATCATAAGCATTTTCCATTAAAAAATGTACTAAAAACAAAAGAAGGTATGTCATAAGTATGTGTATGTACATAGAAAAAGTCTATGTGCATACACATATATGTGCCTACTTATGTTTAAAATTTGTGCATACATTCTAAAATGAATCATTAAATCAAATTGCAATCATAAAATAGTATTCCATTTGGCTTTTCTTTTGTCAGAAATTAAGAAACAAAATAAGCCTATGTTATCAGTTTCACACATACTGATATTACATTCTCACAACTAAAAATCTACCATTTTTGTTTACTTATGATCATTCATCATTGAAATAGATCAAGTACTATTTCCTACTAAATAATTATAAAACAAGTTGTTACATAAGAACATTCACTGTCTTCAACTATTCAAGTTGTTCCAACTAAATAGTTTAATGGGCATGGTTGTTTTTAGCTACTAAGATAACTTAACAACCAAATAGTGTCATTTACAAAAGATTAATCATTGTTTACATCCTTACAATTCAATTTCAGACTAAACAATTACATTTAATGATAGAAAGTGTTGTTTTTCCTACAAAGTACTCATTGACATCTATTTTATACTACTGTCTCAGGCTAACAAAACTAGTTTTATGTCAAGTCTATGTCATTTCCACTAGAGCATTCTCTGTATGCAAAGAAATGAGCATACAATGCCAATAAAATATTCATTATTAACTTAGGCTGACCTAGTTTCATTCATGTAGAACAAAATTCCTATTATTCATCATTTCAAAACATACTCAATGTTGGAAAATTCATTGGAAACAAGATAAGTAATGAAGAACTGAATCGTGTATAAATTCTAAGAAAACATATTATGCAAATATTCAGTCAGCCTCGGGTTCTTGACAAAACTATTTCTCCCATGATTATAAGCCAAGTGTTCTTTAGTCGATCTTAAAGTAGCTACCCCTTACATACATGAAACAATATTTAACAATATCACATCTAGAATTTCCCATATGGGCTTACTGGTTTATAATTGTACAGATTTAAATAAGAACATGCAGACTTATGTTTGTAATAAACTTCAATAAATAGCTCATCAGTCCTTTATATTGAACTAGACAAGAGCATAATGAGTCCACAATTTAAACAAATCCATCATTCCTATTGAACGAGGTTGGCTTAAGGAGGTAATTAACAATATACATATTAAATAAAGCTTTTTAGTCACTTGTTTTTCCCCTCCCATTATCAGCCCATCCAATAACTAGTAATACAAATAACAAAAGAAGAACATGGTATCATTTTTCCTCCCATAGGATTGATAGTCGATCCTCTTCATGGATTGTTCTATGCTAGCTTACACAATCATGTCAGAATTATAATATTGATATCCATTACATGACCTACACTTTCGTGCGACATCAATTGATGAATGATTTGTCAAGGCTTTAAGCCTTGGCCCTGGGTCTACTGTTAGTCGATAGTGGCTCTACACAAAGATGGGTTACATGTCAGGCAGGCCAATGGCCATGCAACCCCTCAAGGAGGTTGATCATACACAACCATTCAGATCAAGCCGACCTTAACACAGTCACAAACCTTCACACCTAATAGTGCTATCAAAATAATCGACAAAAATAAGAAAGACTTCTAGCAAATATCAGTGGATGATAGAATAAATCTTATTCTAAGGGAATCGATTTACCTAAATTTCAAGCCTTTGAAGTTCTTCCCCAGATTTTTCCTTCCATGAGCACTTTTCTCTACTTTTTTCCCTCCTAAGCTCATTGAATTCCTTCACTGCTTCTTTTTCCTCTTGTTTTCCTTCATACAAAAATGGAAACAAATCTTGCATGCACTAGCATTTCCATTATGGCATTATTTTCTTTCCGCCAACCACTCTCTTCCTTATTTTGAGTATTGCCATTATACTTGTGATAGGCCACTACGTCCATCATGGACTGCCTTTAAGATTTTTCATTCATTTTTTAGATAGTCTAATTTGAATATATAGGTTATCGAATTTGAATTTGATATAAATTAAATATGTGTAAGTTTATATGTATATGTATGTATATATATAATATATAAATATACTTATATACATATATATTTATATCTTTCTGTATTTATTTGATTTCATTCATATTTATCATGTAATATATATATTTATATATAAATATATATATATATATATGTATTCAAATTTATTTACATACATGTATATATGTATATATATTTATATATATGCATTCATGTATAATTTTTTTGTTTGGAACGACTTATAAGTTCCATATGTTATCATTTAATTAAAATAAGGAACTTTAATTTCATCTTGAGCATCCATTTACATAAACTAAAAAGGAATTTTCTTTTCACTCAATTTCCACATAATGGAGTCTCTTATCTTTTCTTTTGATCATTTTTTTCAATATTCACTTTTGTTTTTCCTTTCAAACACAAAGTTTAAGTAAAAAATTTAATCCACAAGCCATTAATTTCAATAACAGAGACAATTCGAGTCAGGTAATTTCATTCTCTTATATATGCAAATTAATTCAAATGCAATTCATAATGCCATTTGTGGTGCGTGCACCTAGATTCCAACTAGCTTACCATTCGATTTGGCTAAACAATCCTACTTCAACCATGTTCTCATCCTTCAACTTATCGCCTTGCAACTACACACACTTGCACTTGCAAATTGATCAGTAACGTTCATTTCTTGGTAACATAAAATAATTTTTAAAAGTTCACAAAGTCAACATCAGTCAACTTATTTCATTCAATTTTTGAATATTCCAAAATCTCCATTTAATATTTAATTGAATTTCTTCAATAATTCAATTTATCGTATTATAATAAATATGGAATAAAATTGGGTTATGATAGAGAACCCTTGTTGACAATGGTTCCCCTCCTAATGTGTGTAGTATCACACTTTTGGATAAACTTGGTGTGGATAAGTCAAAAATTCAACCTGGTTCCCTGTCAATTCGTGGATTTGATAACATAGGAAAACAACCGTTGGGTGTGATTACTTTACCTATTACAGTTGGAAAACTAACCTATTATGCCTTGCATAAACACCCCATTTTGTTTTGGAACAAAATGGATCCCCCTTTTGTTTTTTGTTTTGTCCTTGGTGTTTTGTTTGGGTCTTACGAGTTGTTCTTTTCCTCCTAAGTCCTTGCTTCTTTTGGTCTGGCGGAAGCGGAGTCGAAATGGAAACTAGACTTAGAACTTTTGAAGGTTCCAAGTCTGGATTTTTTTCTGGTTCTGGCCCTGCCCTTGTCTCATTGTTTCTTTTCGTTGTCTTTTGGTTTGTCTCACACTCTTGGGTTTGTTTCTCCCTTGAGTTGCTTCTTGTTTCCTTGTGTTTTGATTTTTCTCTGGCGGAAGAAGAACCCAAATTGGAGTTGAACTTGGAACTTTGTAAAAGTTCTGAATCTAGTTTTCATTCCTATCCCACTCTTGCTCACTTGCTTCGCATTTTGTCATCGTTGGTGTCTTAGTCGGGCCCGATTTTTGTTCTAGTCCCGATCTCGCTTCCCATCATTTCTTTTTTCGTTGTCTCGATGTGTTTTTCCTTTGTCAAGAGCATAACCAGAATTAGAACTAAACCTAGGAATTTATAAAATTTTGGGTTTGGTTTTGGTCCCAATTCTACCCTCATTTCCCTTTGTTGTTTGTCCTTGCCGCAGGACCGGAACCGGGTCTAGAGTTGGATAAGAGACTTGGATAAAGTTTCTTGTTATGTTCCAGCTCCATGTCTGTGTCCACCCTACATTTTATTTCCACATTGGTTGATTACTCATTCACGTTTTTGGTTCTGCTCCCGATCAACCACATTTATTGCATTAATTGCAGCCTCCTCACACATGCAAAATACTTTTTAAAACTAAATCAAGGTTAACTGGATCATTATCTTTATTATCTAAGTTGTTTTAGCGAACTAGAGCCAGGGTAACTTCAATAGGACCATGATTTGATTGCGGAGGTGTGTTGGTGAGCGGATTTTTATCCAATTTCAACCTTTCTTGTAGGTGTTTCAAGATAGGGTATTTTCCTATTCTTTTCCCATTTTTGTTTTCCGTTCTATTTTCGTGTTCATGTTCATGGTGTTCTTGCACATTTACGAGACCTTTCCTATGTGCATTTTTTTGGTTTCATTTTGTCCTTTTCTATTTTGCTTTTTCTACCTTTTCGTTTGTTTCTTTTGTCGTTATGTTGTCATTTTCGTGGTAGGTCTGTTCTGTCGTGCCTTAGTTTCTAACTAGGGTTCCATTTAATGGGGTCCTTTGTGCTTTAAATGCTTTAAAACATATTTAGTGAACCCTTTGATCTTATTCTCATATTGGTTCAGTAATTTTCATGTCGGGTTCTTGATGCCCTAATATTTGATTCAACGTGTCGCACAAACTAGGGTTTGTGTGATGACCTTTACAATGTCGAGCCCTTAGAGTTAAATTTGGTATTTATTCTATTAAAGGGTGAGGTTAAGCCCCTTTAGTTGAATTTCCCTTATGATCCCACGTGACCCAAGTCCTAAAGCTCATGTGACCATGCCTTTAAGAAATTGCTTCGTTTGAATGGTAAACTGGCGGAAGCGAACCCGGGAATGAACTTGTCCCATAATTTTTTGCATGGGAGTTCATTCCAAAAATAATACCGCTTCCAATGACCGTTGACTCTGATCTTCATCCTTTCCTTTGGCAGAAGCAGAACCAAAGTGGGGGACAAACTTGGAACTATTGATTGGTTTTGGGATGAATATGAAATTTGACTAAGTATAAAGAGTTATCCCGAGGGAGTAGAGAGGTATTGATGATGTAATGATTTCATGCTTTTTTTCATCTAATCTAGGGTTTTATTGCAGAAATAGGAGATGTCAGGAGCATTAGAGGAGGCTTCTCAAAGAAGGCAACCTATAGAGAGTTCAAGGAAAGGAACCAAGCCTAAGAAGATAAAGGTGGAACAACTCCCTTATACCTTGAGGTATAAGCACTAGAATCCTACTATTACAACTAGCAAGGTGGATTTTGATTGGGCAGACATCACAGACACAAACTTGGGCCCATTCGACTATGAGGAGTTGCATGAAGAAATATTCAGTGAGGAGGTAACAGGTAGAACATGCAGAATTTTTCAATCTGGATTGGCACATGTTGCCCTCTTTCCTCTATCAGCCCAATTTCTAGAATTGATACTTACTGCAGCTGGAGTCTATAATCCTACTACCAAAAAATGTGTGTACTTGTAGGGGAATATCATAATTGATCTAACACCACAAATGATAAGGTTCATGTTCAATGCACCTACCCCACAGAGCCCCAGGAAACTCAATGAGGCAAAAGCTCTGCAATTATATAGCAATAAGAAGGAGGCTAGTAGGACTCCTATGAACAAACATTGGATGAGAGTGGACTAGAAATCCCCAGCCAAACTCCCTGATCATCCCAAGAGATCAGATTTAACCAAGGAGATTGGTGATATAATTATGATGCTGTACATAGTATTTGGAAAAATGGATTCCTCACAGTTCAAGGAATGAATGTTCCCATTCATTCAAACCATTATGGATGGCAGGAAATAGTTTGATTCACTGATGATCTTGTCAGAGTGCCTACACAATTATATGTTCACAGTGAGGGAGAAAAAATGCTTCTTCATGACTTCTTATGTCATATATGCAGCTACAAGAAGATGTATCTTTCCTAGTTTGAATGTAGTTGGGATATTGGGAGAAGCCCCTAGACAGAAAAATTTGTGGCATCACTATGATTAGCTGACCTTACAGACTTCTGAGTCACACTATGGAAGATTTAATGATGCATTCCCATATGTTATCATTAACCAACTAACAAGAGATGCAAGATATAGGTTGAGCAGAGATTCCATGGCATTTATTGCAAAATGGGGACATTGGTAATCCAATACCCTAAGTTCACTTATTTTAGGTTGGATGGTTTTGATGGCCACCCTCATCTACTGCCCAGGTGCTGCAACAACAAAATCGTCTTGATGGATTTCATTTATCAAGCTATAACAGTTAATCTCAAATTTTCTAGCAAGCATAAGACAGGTTGTTACAAATTCACCATGAAATTGGGTGAGTATAGTTGTACACACAATGTGGCAGCCAAGGTAATTTCTGATGAGTTGATCCATTTGAGGTTGGGATTGTATACCTCTAGGAAGTATTTTGATCCCAAGCACAAGATGCAGGGTTTGCTTCTTACTATTTTTTATAAACATTTCAATCTATTGGAATATTTTGGGACAGATCTGCAGGATGAGTATGATCTGAGAAGAAGAAAAAATTGCCCATTCCACTCATGGTTGAATATGGGGTGAAGGAGGATATTCCTGATACTTTGTTAGATGATGGGGTAACCTTGGATCCCCAATATGATGTTGAGAAAATAGGTACTAAATACTTGGATCTAGTGGATTAGGATGTAGATGAATCCATTGATATCAAATAGATTGCAAGGTCGGTCTTGGATAGAAGTATCTAGTGGATGGTCATGAGAATTAAGGAGCTAGAGGCTCAGACCTCTTAAAAGAGAAAGGTTGAAAGTACCACTCAAGGATACAAAAGAACAAAAAGAAAGACAACTCCTAAGGAGCCATTGGAGTTCTTCCCTCCCAATTCTGGAGAGGATCTTGAGCCTGCAATTCCTACTCAGGATGTTCCTGAAGAACATGGTATTTCAACAATTTTTGAAGGTGAAACATCAACTCAACCTCCTCTTATAGATCAACCAATTGATGAAATTCCTACTGGAACCCTTCGCAAGGAAATCAAATCATTGAAAGGGAGGGAATAGGAGATTGGAGTTCATAATATCAATTTTGATTCAGAGGCTACACAATCAGATGATGAGCCTCTGAAACTTATGTCTATAGGAAATGTTGAGAGTGTTGATGAAGAACATGTCCTCACCCCAGAGGATCATTGAATTTTTTTGAAGAAGCTAAACAGGAAACAGAGGCCAAAGCACAAGCTGAGGCACTTGCTAAGAAACAAGAGTCTGATGCCAAGGCTAGGGAGGAAGATGCAAGGAAGCAAAAAGAAAAGGGGGACTTGCTGCAGTAGCAAAAGGAGCATGAATTGAAGACCAAAGAAGAGAAAGATAGATTGGCTATGATATAGAAGATCCATGAGCTGGAAGAGGAGAAAGCTCAACAAAGAAGGGAAAGGGAAGCCCTTGAGGCTAAATTTAAGGTTGTTGAGGAAGCCCCCACAAGGAAAGAAGAGGAAGAAATCCTAGAAAGGGAAAGGGAGGCTCAAGAGCTTACCAAGTATGAACAAAGGTCTAAGGAAGCCTAGAATAAAGTTAAGGAGCTTGAAAAACAAAGAGACTAAATGTATGAGGAGAAGAACTGGAAGAAGAACGTTTGAAAAGGGAGTTAGAAGCTAAAAAGTTGTAGGAGAAAAAGGATAAAAAATAAGTTGAAAGGTTGGCACAAGAAGTTGCAAAAAGGGTACAACATGTACAAGAGGTTGATTCTCAACCTAGGACCACCATATTGCAACCTCTTTCTTCTTTCACTGTTGCCTCTTCTTCCACACAAATGGTCGCCACTCTTGCTGCTCCAACATGGCTGAAATTAGATCTTGAGAGAAAGCAGATAGTTCAACCTCAACCTCTGAATTGGGATGAAATGACAAAGGAGATAGAGAAGGAGAGACCCAAGAAAAAGTCCAGGGTCCTCTATTCCACTAAGCTCACAGATGCAGGTGAGATTGTTGTTGAATGTGCAATCCCAATGGTGGACTAGAATTAGTAGAAGAAATGAATCAACATGCTGAAGTCTTGGAAAAACAAGATGAGGAATATAGAGAACATGTTAATAAATTAAAGGACATCAACAAGGTGCCCAAGTCAACTCTTTTGGAGCAATCAATCCTTGATGATGATAATGCAGATTTTATTGAGAAGACATTGAGCATAATCATGTTTAGATCCAAATTCATCTATGAGCATAAAAATGAAGTTCAAGAAGCTAGTAAAGACTTGAATGAACAGATTGATGAATTGGAGGTGGTGATTTCTATTTTTCTCAATGTGGATATCCCGGTCAAAGAACTTAGTCTTCCTCTAGATGAATTGAAGGAGAAATGGAGCAGTAGATTTGAGGAAGTGATGTAGAAAGAAGATGATGGTGAAGACTTGTTGTTGGATAGACTCATGGACATCAAATATGATTTCGGTGAAAGCTGCTAGGAGGGAGTTGATCAAATTGAAAGATATTCAATAATTCGCCTCAGCAGAGTTAAAAAGAATCAAGTTTGAAGTTAATTGGGTAGATGGACTTGATGAGGACATTCTTCAACAAGTATTCTCCATCTATGATGAATATCTCTATGATCAAGCAACACAAGGAATGAGCTAGCAGTAAAATGTTTTGTTCTTGGTGGATAACTTCCTCTTTTCTCTCCTACTTTGCAGGGTTATGACATGGGTTGAACTGTAGATATCATCCAACAGTTCTACCATCCTCCTTGGGCATCAGATTTTGGACAATAGGGCTATCAACCATTGAACTGAAGATCAACCACTTCATGCAATTTTGATTCCTTGATTAGTGGATCTTAGTTTTTGATTGAGAGAAATTAGTGCATAGCCTCCCTATATGTAATTTTGAGCTCCATTTTGTAAAGTTCAGCTAATTGAAGAAGGATTAGCAACTTGATGAGATAGCAGATAGTATTGTTATAGTATTAGGATTTTATAAGCTTTAAGCAAGATACTTTGAAAACTCTATTGTACTTAGATAATTTTATAGTTTTATACAGTTTCATGTATTGTCAAGTTTGGACTTGAATGATAATGTTAATGACTTATAATCATCCATATGTCAGTGAATGTTGTGCATAATTTTTTTCTATTTGATTCAAAACAATAGGGGAAAACCGGATCTAAGATTATTTCATTGAATTGTCTATGAATGAAATTCATTTATGTCTATTTGATTTGATTTTAGCGATGAGTGGGTGATATGTTTTGATCTTGAAGTAAAGTTTTGATGAATGGTTGTGATTGTTGAATTAACACTATGAATGTATGCAATGGTGTAGGCTATGCTATGGATTGCATCATGTTATGGTTTTGGTTAGTTGAAGAAACACTCATTGTTAAGGTACATGCCTAGATGTGAAGATGTTTTATTCATATTTTGTTGTTTTGAAGCCCTGATCTATCTTTTTCTATTTATTTATACCTCCCAAACATAGGTTAATTGATATGATGTAGTTTGTATTCCTTTATACCAGTAGGCCCCTTGAATATTATAGTTGCATTGGTCATTGAGTAACATCAGCATAGTTGAGAACCAACTACCAGGACCTTGGAAGATAGATTGCTTTATGTTATGTTTCTTTTTCAGGAGAAATAGGATAGAGATATTTTGTTTAATTTTTTTGTGCTATTTTGACCATCAACACAACCTTGTGGACCCCTATTCATGTAATGCCCAATAATATTTTGTATACTCTTCTTTTAGGGTGACCTTGGATTCATGAAATGCATGTAGTTCCTTCAACGCTTCATTGTATAATGAAGTATGTATATAACAAAAGGGTATATCAAATTGAAATAGACCCTGAAACTAAAAAAAATTTGCAAGTTGAAAAAGGAACGACAAGTCCTCTAAAAACATTGATTCCAACATCGAACATATGTCCTATGGAAGATGACAAACAAGAAATAGAAAAGTGTCAAAGTAATTAGACGATGATTGGGGTTCCTTGGAGTTCACACCCTCGTTTATGGGAGAATACATAATGACAAAAAATAAGATGAAAAAAAAAGAAACCAATGGTTATGTCAATGTAGAACTCAGAAGAACACTCACAAACATCTACCTCATCCACCCTTGAAGAAGAAACAAGCTACACAAAAAACTTTGATGAGATAGATTATCAACAACCACCAAACTTGAAAGAAATGGAAAGACTTTATGGGAGAGGTTTTCAACTTATGAAGCAATTGGGTTATATTAGAAAAGGATGTGGAAAGAAAGAACAAGGCATCCATGTTCCTATGGAACCTAACACGCAAGAAGCAAAAAATGGTTTGGGATATTGTCCTTCTAAGATAACAAAAGTAAGTAAAAGACCTTCATTAAACATCAACACCATAATGTGTAAACCTTAAATCAATTTCACCTTGAAACATCTTGAATTGCTTGACATGAATTCTGAACCATCATGGGAATACTTTGAAGATGATGAAGCCTTGAAGCAAATTCTAGGAGTTTATGACAAACCATCTACCCCTCCTCAAAATAAAAAGGTTACATGTGCTATGATTAGCACCAAACAAAAAGATGTAGAAAAGGAAAGTAATGTGATGAATATGAGTAAAGAAGAATACAACCCTAAATTTCCAAAACCAAGTGCACTTCCTTTGGGAGATACAATTGAAATACCAATGGATATAAATGATAAGGATAAAATAATTAAGATAGGAAATTACCTTGATGATGAAGAACAAGAAGATCACACAATTTGAATCTATGACTTTCTTGAACTTTTTGCTTGGAATTATTTGGATATGCCAGGAATTGATGCTAAGATAGTGACACACAACATAGTCCTTGTTGAGAATGCTAAATTGGTTAGACAAAAGATACAAAAGATGAACCCTAAGATAGCCTTGTTAGTTAAGGGAGAAATTAAAAAACTCCTTGAGGTTGGTTTCATTAGACCTATATATTATTCTCCTTGGATCTCAAACATTGTTGCAATTGCAAAACCTGATAATCGTATTAGGATGTGTACATATTTTCATGATTTGAATAAATCATCTATAAAAAAAGACTTTCGCCTTCCTAATATCGGCATGATAGTAGATTCGACTACGAGACATGATTAGTTATCATTCATGGATGGATTTTTTGGGTACAATCAAATCTTTATCAACCCTCAAGATCAATACAAAACATCATTTACAACTATTTGGGGAAAATTTTGTTTGGTCATGATGCCTTTTGGATTGAATAATGTAGGTTCAACATATCAACAAGCTATGACATTAATATTTCATGATTATATACATAAGATTTTGGAAGATTATGTTGATAAAATCCTAGCCAAATATTTAACTAGACAAGACAATGTAAATATCCTCTAAAAAATCATTGAGCGGATGCAAAAATACAACATGAGATTGAATCCAAAAAAGTGTCTTTGGTGTAGATAGTGGAAAACTTATAGGGTTTATCGTATCTCACAAAGGTATCGAGGTGGACATGAAGAAAATTGATGTTATTGTTAACATGCCACCTCCTTGAAACATCTCTCAATTGTGCACATTACAAGGAAGAATTCAAGCTATCCATCATTTTGTAGAATCTTTAGTCGATCGAACATTACCTGTGCACTTTGATTGGGACAAGGATTGTAAACAAGATTTTGAGAGTTTGAAGGATTATCTTGCAACTCCGCCCATTTTACAACCCACTATGCCAAACAAATTATTCATCCTTTACACAACAACATCAGTCCATGCTCTCACAACATTGTTGGCTTAATAAATGAAAATGGTAAAGAGCATCTTGTTAATTACATTAGCCGAACTTTGATTGATTATGAGAAACAATACACAACAATAGAAAAACAATGTTTGGCTCTTGTATTTGCTAGAAAGTAAATTGAGACATTACTTACTGAATGCTAAAATACATGTGATGATGAAATTCGATCCTCTAAAACATCTTTTTAGTAAAATAGATTTATTACGAAACTTAGCTAAATGGGTTATGTTGTTAACAGAGTTTTACCTTAAGTTTGTTTCACAAAAAGAAATTAAAGAACAAGCCTTAATTGACCACTTAGCAGACACTCCCTCACCCTTGGCATTACCTAATGGGGAAACATTCCCTAATGAGAATGTGTGGACTATTCAAAAAGATGAAGAAGCATAGGATTTATACTTTGATGGATCTAAGTGTAGAATAGGCTCTCATGTTGGGGTTATAATAGTCATGCCCATAGGGAATCCTTTTCCCTTATCTTATCAATTAAATTTCCTATTCACCAACAACACAGTAGAATATGAGGCATTAATTGTTGGTTTGCATGCTATTTTAGCTTTAGGATTTCAAAATATTAAGATATTTAGTGATTCTCAATTAGAAATTAAGAAAATAAATGGTACATATCAAGCAAAGCATGAAAAATTATTAAAATACAAGGATCTCACAATGAATTTGTTAGAGCCGATAAGAGTGCGGCTCGGTGGTCAAGTCGCTTGGTTGTAGTGATGACCACTAGGGTTCAAACCCTCATTGGGCCAAAGTGCTCGCAAGCCTTGTGCCTTCTTTGGGCCTTTGCACTCGCAGGTTTGGTTGTTTCTCATGGTTTCTTGTTCCCGGTTCATAGCTCCGGTCAAAAGTGTTTACCCCTAATAATATGGGTGCATTGCACCTTTTTGTAAAAAAAACAATGAATTTGTTAGAGAATTTTGAATCATTTACCATTGACAGCATCATACAAAAATATAATCGACATGCAGATGCAATGGCAAGTGGAGCTTCTCTTATATTGCCTCAAGATCTTTTAAAGGATTTCACATTTATTGTCCATCCAATTATGAAATGATTAATCGAATCCAAAGTCAAAGAAGTATTAACAACAACTATGGAAGGCTCTAGTGAATGGTATACACCGATATTTAATTATTTAAAAGGTACCTTTCCTAAGCAAACAACTAAGAACACTCGAGATCATCTTCACAAACTTGCGACTAAGTACATAATTCTTGCCAACGTATTATACAGAAGATCCTTCAATGAACTTTTACTTAGATGCCTTAACGATTCTGACATCCATATAGCACTTGAAGAAGCTCACATAGGTGCCCGTGGAGGTCATTTTGGAGGAAAATCATTAATTCAAAAACTTGTTCACATGGGATACTACTAGAGACATATGGAAAAATATTGCTTTGAGTATGTTAAGAGATGTCACAAATTTCAGGAACATAGCAATTCGATTCATGCTCCTACTTCTGAGCTTCAGGACCAAATTCCTATTTGGCCATTCTCAGTATGGGGAGCAGATCTGATTGGAAAAATATCACCACCTTCCTCCTTTGGACATACTTTTATAATTACTACGACATATTATTTCACAAAATGGGTAAAATTTATTCCTCTTTGATCAACAACTGTTGATGTGATATGTCATTTCATATTGGAACACATTATTGCTCGCTTTGTACTTCCTTCAACGTTAGCTTCTAATAATGGCATGCCATTTAAGAATAATGATGTGAATAATTTTCTAGAAACATTCAACATCCAACATTGCTTTTCAACACTTTACTACCTGCAATCTAATGGTGAAGTTGAGTCAACTAATAAGACCCTAGGGAAAATCCTAAGGAAAATAGTTAACAAACATATTAAGGATTGGCACACATAGTTGACATATGCATTATGGGCTTACCATACTAGTATCAAAAAATCTACTGGGACAACTCCTTATAACCTTGTCTATGGTACCAAGGTGATTATGCCCTTGGAGTTAGAGATCCCTACATTAAGGATCAGTATTCAAGGACTTATTAATGACAAAACTTATAAAGAACAATGATTGCATCAGCTTGAGATGCTTGATGAACAACAGATTAGTGCTCTTGAACATCTCCAAGCTTATGCTAGAAAATTGCAACGTAGTTATAGTAATCATGTCATCCCTCATGTATTCAACAAAAGTGATTTGGTGTTATTCAAAAATCAACGTAATGTTAATGCTAACCCAACTAAAAAAGGAAAATTCAATCCTAATTGGTTAGGGCCTTATATAATTAATCGAAGTTATGGGTATGGTGCATACACATTAATAGAAATGGATGGAACACCTCTCAAAGAACCTATTAATGTCGCACATTTGCGTTAATATTATGTCTAATCTTCTTGAATAGTGTGAATTATAAAGCAGTGGTGTTAGAGTTAGTGGATAACATTCTATGTGCTCTCACATTGCTTTGTTCTTGACAAACAATTATTTGTGTGCCTTGAATATTAAAGTGATTATTTAATTTTACTTTAGGTTTCATGCTATTCAAGTTCACCTTGTATGTTGTGTTAGATTAGATCCTTATATGTAGTTAATGTTCTTTAATTAGATCATATGTGCATTTAATTTAGCGTAAAATACTTAATAAAAATGTTGCATCTAAGAGAAACTAGAATAAGTTCTAATTAGATCATATAAAACATGTTAAATCATGGAAATATTCATTAAATAGTCTAACAAATATTATTTAATCAATCACATTTCCATTTAACATTAAACACATAAGCACAAATAACAAATCATCAAATGATTATATATATATATATATCAAAGTTTTATGTACATGTCATCAATATATACAATGCTAATGAGGTATGTGACTGCCAAATCCCACAAGATCTGGTGCTTGCATCTGTCTAGAGGCGGTCCATCGGGAGACAATGGTATGTGATCGTGATCACAAGCCATCGAGTACACTCAGAGCATACTATAAACCATGTACCTATACAAGGGCCTCTCGACCCTCCTTTGCTAGTTGATCTCTCTCCGCCTGTAGTATAGCTACCTCTGACTGAAGTCTCTCAACCTCTACTGGAGCTTGAGATGACTAAACATCCTAGGTAACCTCAACTTTGTGGGCACACCTCCTGACACTCTCATATGTTTCCCATAGTCTCACATATGGCTCAAACAACTCTAGATCTTGTTCCATGATGGGTGGGGACACATAGTCTACATCAACAGCCTCCTCATAGACTGATGGGGGCACTATCTTGGTAGCCACCCGATGATAGAGATCATGGAGGTCTCTCACAGCTCCTGCAAGATAGAAACCATAAAAATAATCAATACACATCATTATATATATATATGACCATAAAATTAAAGCATAAAGCATGAACATAAGCATAAAGCATGGCAGTAAATAAAATATCATCACCTAGCTCTTTGGCTGGTTGTGTAAGGACAACCTAGTAGTGTGTAGGGGGCATGGAGGATGTGCTAGCCTCTCCATGACTATAGGTGGTGGTGCTGCTATAGCTGTTGACCATGATCTAGTCACATGAGTAGGAGCTAGCTCTCCCCACTTGTAGCCCACTAGATCCTCATTTGTTGTCTCATCACCCTCACTCATCAGCTGCTCCTCATCCTCATCCTCCTCCTCATCCTCCTCCTGGCCATCATAATCAGGATCTGCATCCTCATCATACTCCTCATCTATCACATCTGTGAATGTGTCTATAGCCCTGAAGCGTATCTCCTCGACTCTGTCATCCTCCTAGTCTCCCTAATCTGAGAGTGGCTCTACATAACCTATTGGCTCATCCATCAAGAATACAAGAGTTGGCCGTGTTGTTGTCCACCACTCCTCATTAGCATCTGCGGTACCAATTCCATCAACATCAGAGACTGGAGGCATATCATGATCATCATTATCAGAGTCATTGTAGATGACATCATTGGTAGTGAACTATCTAGAATCGTCGGGCCTTAGGGCACTCCATACTGATCTCTTGAAAAAGGGTCGTGCCATGGGTGGTATCTGGACCTATCCAAACTATTGTGTGATGTGATCATAATAGAAGGGTCATACTATGTAATCGTGTTTTCCTATAAAAAATATGTCCATTTGCAATCTCCTCATCTAACGAGTCTCATCTGACCATTGTGGTATAATCCAGTAAGGTCTCCATATGATCTCCTCCTCATCTAGTCAGTCAAATCAAACTCTCCAAAAATGTAGATCCCCGTACTACCATAACCACCACAATGGATAGTTGAATGCACGAGGATACCCTAGGGATAATGCACATGGAAATCATGTTGGTTTGATGCACGTGATATTCTCTAGGCACCATACCTAAAGCAACATACAATGTACCATATTGTCGATCTCACGAAATGAAAATCACCCAAGATCATAATATAGATGCGCAAGGATGTTGTGCTCCCAGGTGTACATGATCTTGTGCTTTGCCATCCCCCAAATCATATGTACTAGTCCTCCCTCTAAGTGTGCTCCCTGATCATCACTAATGAGTACTAGTGCTACAGTGAACATCATAATCCATGCAACAAATTGGGCTCGTGAATATAGTACCATAGCTAGATTGATCAGTGGCCTCATGATACTATCATGAATTGGACCTCTAAGGAAATATTGCATATCATATTTCATCTCTTGAAATGATTGATCTGCTAGAAAAAATACCCTCTCTCCCCAAATCAGAACTTGAAGTATGTGATGGACGTCCTCTAACATGATGGTCATCTCACTTGTGAGAAGATGAAACGTGCATGTGTCTGTATTCCATCACTCTACCAGTTCCATCAACATAGCATCATGGTACCTCATGGGGGGCATGAGGTATGCCTAGTACAACCTCATAATCTGTAATATCTATGTGTCCTCTGTTGAAAGTGTTGAGGCTAGGTCTTAGAGGTGACTGATCTATCTGCCACCAAGACGTTGTCGTGAACAGGGAGGAATCTAACAAAAAAGTAAAAATATATCCTATAAGCATTCTACAATCTTAAATCTATACATCAACAACCAAAAAAGTGTACTAAAGTTGTTCTAGTGTACTCTTCTAAGGGTCCTAGACACTTTAGACCCCTTTTGGGACACTTTGCGACAAAAAAGGACATTTCATGACAAAAGGGGGCAGTTTTTGACAAAAAGGGACACTTTGTGAAAAAAGGGGACACTTTGCGAAAAAAAAGGACGCTTTACGAAACTTTCTTCCAAGGCCCCAAATTAACCTATAAATGCATACAAACATAACATAAATGTGTAAGGACAAAGCTAAGGCAGAAAAATCAACTCACCTAATAATGGTGCTCACCACGGGCTACCTAATCTCGTAGGATGTCCAGTCTCGGAGGTGCGTAATCTTGTCAATTTGGCATCTTCAATCACTCTTCACCAAACTCAAGCTAAAAGAAGTTAAATAACAAAATAGTTATAAATTACTTCACTTTTTACTCTTATATAAGTTAAAATTAGGGTTTTTACTATATCAGGGTTAAAAAGTGTCTTTCATTCAAATTAACATAATGGGAACTAGAGAGCTCCGTTTTTTACGCCGTTTGTTGCATTGGAATCATGATTCCACTTCCATCCTCATCAAATTTCTATCATTATGTGGTATGGTACTTGGAAATACCATATGATATGACTTAAGTTATTCGATGTGGTTAGAATGCTACCTTGATTCCACCTTCATAAAGCAAGCGGATTCAAGGTGTGGCATACATCTACCCTCAAATTTGATTTCTAGAAGAACTTAAATAAGAGGATTTTTGGACAACTAATGAATTTGTGTTACAGGATGCGGTTCCTAACATTGTGGTTTTGCAGATAGCTACAATGGGGGCTTCATTCTCTTGTATTATGATTGAACTTATATGTGTATCCTTTTATGAAACCAAGATTATTGTTGGAGTCCTTTAGCTTGCATATGCATGTAGAGTCATATGGGCACTAAAGTGGGGACTAAATATAGTGTATAAAATTTTACACTCTTGAAAATAGTGCAATTTCACACTTAATTTGGACCTATTTTAGCACCCTTGCAATAATTACCCTTTAAAATCATCATTGATAGGCCCCTAAGACCCATTATTTTGGATCTCAAGGGTTATTTCAGCTAAAAACCCGACAAAATCATCAAAAACATAATTTTTTAAAAAAATATAGGGTGGGACTCATTTGCCACCTTGGGCAAATGAGTCCCCCTATGTGGGACTCATTCACCACCTTGGGTGAATGAGTCCCATTTGGGGTTTTTTAGGGTTTGAGCAGGAAAATCACCTTTTTAATTCAAATTTTTGGTTGATGCCAGCTTTTGAGATTTGAATAATGGTAAATTAGGTGTTAAATCCTATATAAGCAAGCTCCTAAGTCATTTTTTCATCTAAGCAAGCATTTTCAAGATCCAAGCATTCAAATTCTTCAAGCATTCTTTCATAAAAGCATTCAAGTTTCAAAAGAAAGAAAAGTTGAAGTCTTGGAGTAGCATAAAAGTGTATTTGTAGGTATTCAATCTCACTTTCATTCAAGATCTAGCATTGTCAAAGGTTGATCATGGTTGTCTATGGTGAATCATGATGGATTCTAGGTTGGGGAGATGCAACTAGCCATCAAGACAAGCCTAATGATTTTTTTCCTAAGTGATTTGATCCTCCATTATCACTCTGTGTACAACGTGTTTTCTAACCTAAAATAATGCAAAAAAAAAGAAATGCAAAGGAAGAAAAGCACAAAACAACACCTTAAGATTAGCATAGTTAAATTTGAACAAAGGAAAGATGAAAAACAATAAGTTACCCTTCCCAAGTCGATTGGTTGGAACTAGCCCTATTGATTCAATTGTTTGTGTGCTCCTTTGGATAGCAAATCACATGAATCTAGATGCAAAATGATGTAGATGCAATGAGGGATGCAATGGTGAAGGTGGGTATTTGGATAAGTGCACAAAAGGGATGCAAAGTGAGCTTGAAAGTTGCAGCAATGGAGAATGAAAAAGTTTAGTGTTTGAATGTTGAATGCTTGGTTGCTTGAATGTGTGAATGAATGTAAATGAGGTCAAAATTTTTATTTTTATTGGAAAGACCTCTAAGGAAAGAGAGGGCTAGGATTTAGTCACCATGGACAAGATGAAGGGCAATGGTGAGTTGAGGACTCACAAGTCCTCACATCTTTCCATTTGGAAATGAGGTGTCAAGAGGGAAAGTGATGTGGAGGTGCTTGAAAATACCTTGGGATTGTGACAAGATCTCGTCATAAAGGAATTCCTTGTCCCTATGTGGGGAGATGTGACACATAAGGAATTTAAAATTCCTCAATAATCCACATGGGGAAGAGAAAAATCTTGGAGGAATAAATGTGAATTTTTAATTCACATGATGTGAAGGTACTTGGAAGTACCTTGGGATTGGGACAAGATCTTCTCATAAAGGAGGTCCTTGTCCCCATGTGGGAGATGTGACATATGAGGAATTTAAAATTCTTCAATAACCCACATGGGGAAGAGGAAAGCCTTGGAGGAATAAATGAGAATTTTTAATTCACATGGGGAAGAGGTTGCCTTGGCTAAATGGAGAAAGAATTTATGATGGTTGACTTGGAGGTATGCCATAATTGGCATGAGGATTAGGTTAACCTAATCATATGATTAAGGTTGTGCAAACATGTGATTAAGGGGGCTAATGAAGGATTAGGGACAAGTTGCAAGTTATGGAGGATGTGACATTAATCTTGATTAAGTGTGTGCACATCCTAATCATAGATTAATTAAACTAATCCAGATTGAAGGGAGATTATGGATGATGGGACAAGGAGAGAGAAAAAGAGGAATTCTAAATTGATTTAAATTCAAAAGGCCAAATGACTAAATTAAATAAATTGATGTATTTATTTAATTCAGAGAGGAAAGGGGTGAAAGGTAAAATATATAATTAATAAATTAAATACTTTAAGAACCTTAGAAAAAGGGGAAATATTAATTAAATAAATCATTTAATTAATATCGACAGGGAATATGAAATAGACAAATAAAGGGGACAAATTTGACCATACAGGAGTGGTAAAATTCGGATGTCTACACACTCTACATTCAACCTAAAGAAGATGCAAGCATTATTATGGCTCATTTGGATGATTAGAGATCTCTCAAAGTGAGTCACCCACTATCATATCTCATTCATGCATCTCATTCTTTCACATTATAATAAAGTTGCATTGCATTTCGTATTTCCTAGTCTTAGACACACTTGAGGCTAGGGATTATGTTCACATTTACATTCAAGTTTCATTATCTCCATCAAGGACTAATTACCAAAATAGGGGTTTGACTGAGGAAAACCCCCATTAAGAAAATCAAGTCTATATTATGTTTTACAGGTATTATTACAGATTCAGATCTGAAAATCAATTTGGGAGAAAAGATTAGGTGTTGAAGTGCAGATTTGAACTTTGAATTCCCAAAAAAGTGGAATGAGACTGATTCACCAAAAGTGGCGAATGAGTCCCACTACATGTGTTTTTCAGGATTTTTGCATATTTAGATAACCTTTTTCCAAAAACGTGTTCCTTTGCAAAAACCCTAATCTGGGACTGATTCACCCAGATTGGTGTATGAGTCCCAATAGGTCAAAATCTCAAGTTTTTCAGTATTTAAGAGCTTATAAAAATCTGCTTCAAGTTTCCAGGTACACACTTTTGAGATCCCACCTCTTTGTTCTATTTTTTATGCACTTTTAGGCCATTTAGTGAAGGATTGCATTAAGTTAGGGTTAATCATTTTGATTTGCATTTCATTTTTCTTTCCAAGTCTAACTTGGTGGTGAATCCATCATTAATTTACATTCAACCCCCATGAAAACCCTATTGCAAGATCTCTTTCTCCTTTGCATTGAGATCTCTAGGGTTTGTTCTTGAATGAGAGAGAGTGAAGATTGTTATTCTATCTGCCAAGCATAGAAAGCAATAATTTTCCACCTTTCACCAATTCATTAACCCTCTACATATAACTTGTAATTGTTTCATCTTCAAACATTCACAAAGTCTCAAATTTTGTCTTCAAATTTTGCAACTTAGCTTGTTTAACCTTATCATCTTCTTCATAAATACTTTCTACCTTATCCCAAACTTCTTTAGCATTTTTTCAGATCCATAACTTTCACTAATTTTGTATGTGCAAGACTACTCAATAGAAAAAACCTTGCCTTACCATCTATTTCACAGGCCTTGATTTCATCACTCATGCTTGGTCTATTTGGAGGTATGTTATATACAGTCTTCACTACCTTAGTGACATCAAATCCAAGGTAAATCAGATAGCCTTCCATCTTTACTTTCCAAAATGCATAGTCTGTGCCATCAAACATAGGGATCTCCTTCTTGCTCGCCATCCCAGATCTACCTCAAGCGGTTAAGATTTTCTCCAAGGAACCTTGATCTGATACAAATTGTTGAATGAACAAGAAACTAAGAGCGAGGGTGAATCAGTTTATCAAGTTTAAGCATTAAAACTCTCAATAGTAATCGGATCCACACACATTCATTAAACCCTTAATTTGTTATAGCATTTAAACATGACAAGCAGATAACATAAATAAAAAATGACCAACACCATACAAAAGAGAGCACCAGATTTTTGTGGAAAATAGTATAATGGAAAAACCATGATGAGGATTAGCTCACAATATAAGTAATTGCAAAATTGGTACAAAGAGGCTCACTGCCATAATAGGATGCACTGTCCAGAAAGGATCACAACCCAAGCTCACTGTCAGAATAAAAAGTGGAAAGAAGATAGAATGTTACACATAGAACATGGTCTCAATGCAAGAGATAATCCACCACAACAGATTCAACAACACTTGCAATATTCAAGAGATCATGATACCTCAACTCAAAGCATTCAACAATCTTGCATTATATCTTGCACTATATTTCACACTTTTACACTTAATTTCACATCTCAACACTCATCTCTATTTCACACCTCATCTCACATCAATTCACCTTATATTTATACCATCTACAACTTGAAAAACATCTTCAAGTTGGCTACTTTACAAATTAAAAATAGGTCAAAACTAAGCATTCCTGTGGTGGATAGGAAAGAAAGTGGATCAATACAAAACTTGATTGGGATCTAAATTAACTCTTTCAAACCATGCTACACTTTCATTAATGCTCAAACATTTTCAAATGTAGTGTAAGCACCAAGTCAGTCATTACCTGTGCAAGCACCATTAAACTTTGAATTACACACTTCCTCAAATCCAAAGATGACTTGCGAACCACACACCATACTTCATCACTATGTAGAATATTCCTCTACCATCCTAAAATCCATCAAACTCCTTCGCAACAATTTGTACCTCCAGAATGTACACAAAATGTGCATTCAAACTACACTGCCAAACATTGCAACTCTAAAATCCATCTTCCAAAGCACTAGACCATGAATACTCTTGACACAGGAAATATATCAACACCATCAACATACCTTCAAAATTGCAAGACCTGAAGAACAATTGCAGAGAAATGTGGAGCAAAACCATTTCTCCTAGACACCTCTATAAGCAACACTATGAAACCGATTCACATACTGGTGAACATAACTTGATTTGACCATCGATCTAGAAGCCAAAATTTTGGATATAGAAACTATGAACACCTCTATCCAACATATCCAAACCACACAAGCAAATATTCAATGTAGAAGAAATGTGAAGAAAATCCAGAACACCTCTACAAACCATAACACCTTATGTTATCAATTTTCTCAATATCCTCGACATCTTTACCATTACCACAATCATAAACATAAGCTTATCAAAGTGACACCAAAGATTAACAATAGTAACTTAATTGATACAACATAATGCAATTAATCAAAGCAACAATCTCTCACAATCACTACACAACTATCACCAATGACAACACAAGCTTGTTGACATCAATGACAACACCTTCATACTTGAAAAAAACAAAGGTGAAGGAGGAAATGGAAATGAACAAGAACAAGAAAGTGAAAGAGAGAATTTTGGTGTTCATGAAGAGAAAACAAGCCAATCACAAGATATGGCTGAGAAGAACGTGCAGAGTGGTAAAGTTCCTGCCTTTTTCCCTTTCAATTTATGAAGTGCATTGGGTGGGAATAGTAACTATAACTCCTAGAAATTTACAATTAATATATTGACTAGAATTAGGCCCAGGTGGGAGGGAATCATGGTTGCCACCCACCCAACTATTAGTAGATAGCATAACCCCCCACAATTAGGAATCCGCTCTGAAAAGAGCTCTCCTATTTTCCACACCAAAGGGTTCTCAAAATCTTGATGCTACCACTTCATCACCTTCTTGGCTCAACAACACCTTATCCCAAAAGGGGAAAACAATACCCCTTGATTTACCATATGACAACGTAGTTGGAAAGCTTTTGCAGAAGACTCCCAAGGTCTAAATTTTAAAGACTACCTCAAGGTTGATGGAGGATGAAAGAACTTGGAATTTTTTTATGGAGATTGCACAACATTTTGTACAAAAAGATCATAGTCAGGCTACCATAACTGACTATAATGTAAATAAGGTAGATTTGGGCCCACCTAGCAGAGATGTGGATGTTCACAATTTTTAGGTGATGACCACCAGGCTTGTAGAGAGAAAAAAGAAGGATAAGTAGGATAAAGATGAACTAAAGAGAGCAGTGGAACTCCTCTCTAATTGTCTCAAAACATTAACATATCCTTTCCTCAACCCCTTAGTTAAGCAATCCCTTCTTTTGATCCCAATTCTCCAGGTGGGAAAGCAATGATGAGAAAAGTATAGAGGTATAACCATTATGGATGGGTTGCTCAAGGTTGGGTGCTTGATCTTAAGGCAAAAGGTCCTCCTTTGATTGAGAAGTTGAAAAAGGTGTACGATGAATTTGTGCTATTAAGGAATTCTATTAAATCAAAGATAGTTAATTGCAAGAAAGAGGAGTTGCTTTGGATGCAAGTTGATAACGACCTTGCTAAGATTATTGTGATGGGTTTGGAGAAATATTCTTTAGAAAATATTATTCCATCTAAGGATGATGCTAGGATCGCGATGTCGAAAAAGAGCATAGAATGGAAATTCAATGTCATGAAGACAATTATTCTAGAGCTAAATACGTTGATGAAGGGGTGCAATCACCTCAACAATGATTTAAATAATAATTTCTCTAATTTTGGATGTCAGATGATGAAAGTTGATAATAGAGGTCCCGCTACAACTAAGGAGTGAAAAGATGGGTTCTTAAAAGTAGTTGATATTTTGTTAGGAGAGCAAGTATTTGATAAAGAAACATTGAAGAAGCTGGCTAGAATTGACTCAACATTATCTTGGCATGAGGACCCCCTACCCTTATAGCCACCAAGATAGAAGTTATTCACAACAAAAAGATGGTGTAGAAGTTGAGAACAAAGAATGTTATCATTCCTCAGCATGTTGAGATTCCTGTCATCACGTAAATGCTGAAAGATTATAAGGCATGTGTGGCATTTGCTAAGCCAATGTTGGAAGAAACCTCTATCGATATGAACACTCAACCACCTTAGCATTATGTGTCTTTTCATTTTCGTAGCATGTTTTTTAACTGTTTATGTTATAATTAACTCTTTAGTGATATTTCTTTAAAGAATCAGTTTCAATTTTTTCAATATTTCATTGAAAATTACATTGTAAAAAAATGTAAATATGTTTTGAATTGATGGTGTAAGGGTCCGAATTTTTCCCCCTTACATTGTGATGCATGAGTGAGAATTGCTCTAAATGAAGGATTAGGTTTTGTAATTTTTGATTATTTTCTAAGGATGTTTATTATCTTTGAGCAGTAAATTTGAATGAAGTATTTTACATTTATGAGTAATTATATATGATCTTTGATAAGTGTTAGGATATTCCTTCTCTTTATGAATGTGGTATTCATTGGTGTTTCATTCATGTATCTTCAATGAATGTCAAAGTCGCTTTGAGTTGAGTCAATTGGCTATTAATAATCTGATCTTTAAGTCATGATATTGGTATCTTGCAAATCTATTTTCAATTTAATTAGTAGTTTTAAATTTGATTTCCATCACATCTTCTCCATGAATATGGGTTGGTGTTAGTATTCCTTTCTTGCTTTCTGGTTAAAAGCATAACCCCATTTTCTTTAAAATCTGAACAATCAAAACTTATATCATATGAGGGAGTTGTACCTCTATCAAAATTTTGAGGAAGATCACCAATGAAATGGTGATCTCTCCAACTGTTGGTGATCAATTAGTCTTTCTTTTGGGCAAAATGGAGTCAATTTGAGTTAATCTTTAAAATACAAATCTATCCACCAACAACTTCTAAATTAGTCAAGTTGTCTAAGTACCTTTGAATCATTAATTTATAAAAATTTCATGTTGTGTAGAGAAGGAAAGTCTATATTCTTGTTAGAGGAGTGTTTGAGGTTATCTAGAGCATATTGGAGAGTCCTTGAAACAAGGGCACATGTGTTAAAATGAAGTTGAAAACTTAAAATGGCGTGATCACCTATTTTTGCATGTTGTAATTTTACCATGGTTGTGGTGGGAATATTTATTGGAAGCAACATTTTCATCATTGGGGATCCATAATGTGGAGTTTGAAGGGTTTCATTATCTAACTCAATTCTTTTGACACTTATTCTTTTATTTTTGCATGATGGGAGAAAAGAGGAATGCCATATTATATTTGAACATGAAGTTCAAGGAATTGGTTCTCATGTATCATTTATTTTTCATGTTCATAATTTGGGTATAAGTGGCAAAGTAGGGGATTCTAAGTTGTAAGGGAATATTGTAGGGTTGACAAGTGGGGTGAGGAGTGTTGGGTATCAAAGTTGTTTCTCACACTTATCATGAATACATCACTTTCTAGGGTTGGGGAAATGTCATCTTGAGGGTGGCTTTCATCTCATCAATAAATGTGAGTGATGAAAGGTCAATTATTGAGTGAGTAATTTCTTCAATTTGGTCTTAGCTAGACCCAAGAGGGTGTTCCTAGAGGTATTCAAAGTAGGATTTGATCATAATTGAAAGATATGCAAATAAAAAATCTATAGTTGTATCTAATGTATGACTAACCCAAATGTTTTCACTAGACCAAGGACTAACCTATTGCCCATATAAACTCTATTAAATTGATATGAATATGCAATAAATGATTCCCTTTTAAGATGAAAAAATATTATGGCTCACTTCAAATGCTTTCCTTACGTATAAAACAAGTTCATGAATTGCATACAAACTACTTCTTACTCCTACACTACTAGATAATTATATTGTTCATTTAAAGTGCATGGAGGGTCAACCACTTATATGATTGGTTTATTATAATGGGTTACATAATTACAATCAATCAAAAGACACAACACATAGAAACAAAAAAGAGAGATAAGATACTGATAATTGAATATGTTTAATAATCCCTCTCCAAACTTCTAGAAATCTATATAAAATAAGGAAAATACAATTATAAATAACATATGCATTGCAAGTTGTGACACTTATCACTCAATTCTTATTACATTCACACCAAAAAATGTGCTCATATAAAACCCTAACCTAATAAGAACATGTCACACTTTATCACTTCAAAGTCTTCTTAAAGATCCACAATAGGCTAAAGGGGGCATTTATTTTACAAATATTTGTTATAGGATAACTACCTCTTTGTGATTTATAGAATTATTCGCTCAATAAACAACTGATCATGCAATGATTAGAATCATAAAATATGGTTAGTGTTTAACCATGTGAAAATGAATCAATATTTGTAGCTTCTATGTTCAATCATTGAATCCTTGTGACAATTTGATGGGGAATTAGATGTAATTAATGCTACATGTTAAACAAGACAAGATCCCATGAACTATGTTGAAATGGTAGCTTGGAGATAGCACAAATATTACTATATCTATAATTTCAACCATTGCATTCATGATGGCAAGATGCTCTTCATCATCCACCATTGAATTTGAAAAATATTTTGCACCCTTGGGATAAACAACATTTTTAGAAAGAAAGGACAATTTGGTAGTTCTAGGAGTCAAATTGAAAATTAATGGCATTGCCTAAGATGTTTGGGAGAGTAGTGAGGGTGACCATAGGAGATTCTAGAAATTTGATGTGGGTGTAGAGCTTTGAAAATGGATGCATGATTTCCTTGTGGAATAGGATATTGGAATTGGATAATAGAATGGATGTCCAAATGTACTTAAAAAACCCACAAAAATGGTGAAATTAATGTAATAAGTACATAGGAGAAATTGTGGGAAAGTGTGTTAGAATGAACATCAAGATAGGATATGCAAGTGGAGGGAAGAATATGTGGAGGTTATCTTGGAACTCACACAAGAAAGAAATGAAAGATAAAAGGTCATTAAAATTTTTATGGGGATTGTATGCAAAAGTGGATATTGGAATAGGGATCTAGATATCCAAACATAAGAGGAAAGTACACATAAGAAAAGCGGAGGAGAATGCAAGGAAACATTGCAAAATAAGATGTAAGAAGTGGATGAAGTGAAAAGGGAAAACATTTGGATCTACTTTAGAAGTCCACATAAACGAGGAGAAAGAAGGGAACAAGGATTTGTGTGAATTAGGAAAGGAAGTGGATAAGAGGATGGGATGAAAGTAAAACATCTAGATCCCAATTGAGTTCTCAAAAACACTAGAAAAAATAGAACATAGAAAGAAGGCTTGATAAAACCTTTACATGGGAAAGGATGGGAGGACTAGAGGTGGAAGGAATATCTAGATCCCCACTATAAATTTACAAATGAGGTGCAACAAAGAGAAGCAAAATAAATGAAAGGAGTGATGGACTTCATAGGAGTTTAATGTGGAATAGGACACATGATCAAGATATTGGTGGAACAAAAAATACATGATTCCTCACTAAAATTTTACAACACTATGAAAAAAATGGAGAATGACCAAAAACACCCAAACTAAGAGTCCTTTGGGATTTTAGTGACTTCCAACACATGATAAGCACATGGGGATGAAAGAATGACACTTAGGAAATTTTGATAAAGGGAACTCCTTTATAGATTTATCATATCCGTTAGTTAGGATAGGCAAGATGAGGCTGAAAAACACCAAGGAGTTGAGACCAACAAATTTTGGCATTGTCAAATTGAGTCCCAACAAGGGATGCTTTATAAATATTGTCAAGACTCTTGAAAGCTCTTGAGGCATGAAAAAAACTATGTATTTGGACAATGATTGTGGAATGACGAGCATTTTATTACTCTTGTTGGAGTTTTCTCCTATTGAAGGGTTTCTCCAAGGTAAATACATTGTCTTGGTTATTATGTGTGTGTGTGTTCTTTGGTTGACACCATATATATTTTGTTTTCTTCCATTGGTTTTACATAACAAATGAACATGTAATTGCAATCACATCTATTTGAGGTGAATTAATAGTGTTTGTTCAGATATTAGAAGATTAGCCACTAAGGATATTTGTAGGCGATGAAATCTAGAGAGTGTCTCCAGAGCTCTACAAATCACATGTTGAGATGGAATGTTGGAGGGTATGGTATAATGAGGTTGAGGAAGAGTTTGTAAAGGTATAACAGGGTTATAATGTATATTCATGAATAGAACTAAGGAAATGACAAGGTGTGCTAAATTAGTTTAATAAATAGCTAAGATTGACAAGTGATAAAGTACATGAATAAGAAGTTAGAAGACTTGCTTAGCTCTTTGTGAGTATTGAGATGTTGAAGATTTTGATTTGATTATGTGATGCACTTGATGATTGGATCTAGATTTTTGGTATCATATCTTAACAAAAGACTTTATTGTCAACCTTCTTTTGATGATTGCTTTATTCGTGGATGCAATTGTACACAATTTCATCCTTGGGTGGCACAATCTAGACTATCTCATTATGATTATCTTTTCTAGTACTATAAATTATAAAAACCTTTATATTTGTAAATATATTTGTATATATTACAAAATTTGTTGTAAGAAGGTTGAAGTATGGAACTTTGTTAATGTTGAGATAGACCTCTTTATTAATCTCATAAAATTAAAAGATAAATGTGTGATTTTCTTTGAAAAGATTGGAGATGTAGAAGTCATTTGAAATTCATTCATTTCGTCTTTATTTTTTGTGTTTCTATGCAACATTTTGTATCACCTCCGATTCAATCTTATTTCGATAAAAAACACACACCTATAATATACCTATATAAAAAACACAAAATAATAATAAAATATATAAGCTTTAATACTATTCTTAATCTTAAGAAAATTATTATTGAGAGATATACATTTTTTAAAAAAAGGTTTCACATGAGATTTAAAAAGAAATTCAATTTTTAAGTTAATATTGAAATAAAAGCTTAGGTCATTAGTGTAATAAGAAAATTATGGCAGTTAAAAAGAAATTGTGATTTTGTAGAATTATAACTAGCAATCACACCTTGGTGTGCAATGGGTACACCAAAGAGTTGTGGAAAGTAAATTAGGAAGATAATTAGGGATCCAAACATAACCAAAATAAAATCTTTGAATCAGGAAGACAAGTAGGCTCCATTACTAATAGGCTCATGTTATATTTGTAATAGGGAGAAAGGGAGAGATAGGGATAAAAAAGGGAGAGATAGAGGGGGAAGAGAGAGAGGGGGGTAAGGAGATAGAGATAGAGATAGAGATAGAGATAGAGAGGAAGATAGAGATAGAGATGGAGATGGAGATCTAGGAGAGAGATGTAGAGAGGAGGGGGAGAGATAAATAGATAGAGGGCAGAGAGAGGGAGAGAATGAGAGAGGGAAAGATAGAAAGATAAAGATATAGATATAGGAAGTGATATATATAGAGAGGTAGAGAGTGAGAGATATAGGGGTAGAGAGAGATGGGGAGATAACATGGTAGAGATAGAGGGAGAGGTGGAAGAAGAAATATAGAGAGATATAGATAGAGAGGCAAATAGATATAGGTATAGAGGTCTAGGAAGAGGGAGAGGGAGAAAGAGAGAGAGGGAGATAGATGAATGGATAGAGAGAGGGGGACATTTCTAGAGATAGAGAGGGAGAGATCAACCTGAATTGTTTGTGGACTATGATCTGCTTAAGAGTTCAAATGCTACAAGGATCAACATTGAATAACAAGCAAATATTTTGTTGCTTGGTCTCCTCA
The DNA here is from genome assembly GCA_007258455.2 of Sequoia sempervirens. Lineage (NCBI taxonomy): Eukaryota > Viridiplantae > Streptophyta > Pinopsida > Cupressales > Cupressaceae > Sequoia > Sequoia sempervirens. The sequence goes on from VDFB02000015.1 coordinate 75,593,789, forward strand.
AGTTGGATCTTGGTCTAAAATGTACTTTGATAGGTGCAACTCTTAAACATGTACTAAGAAAAACTGATATAGGGGATGGCTTAGTTGGTTTTTTGTACAAATTATTATCTCTTCTCTTAGAACATCATCAAGGTTGTCTACATATTTAGAATGAGGGCTCTAGTTTTGTTTTCCTGTATTGATGTTCACCATTGGCATGGGACAACACCCACTCTAGATTTTGACTTTCCAATGCTGGAAGCAATGGTTTTGTTTGCTTTAAAAAGATCTATATTTGTAATTAATTATTCATAATTCACGACACCTTTAGAATCTATAGGCCCCTTCTCTATTGAAGTAGAGGGGCTTTTGGTCCTTATATAATTCCTTCATTGGATGAGCCATCTACAACAATGCATGACATGATAAATCTCTTGAGAAAAAACCTATTTGGAAAAACAAAGGGTAAAATATAGTTTGACTCTTTGAAATAGGAGAAAACATGAGATTTATCTCTTAGATAGGGTAACAAGGCAATGAGAAAAATATGATCAAATTGTCAAACTTAAAAAGAAAATTTAAGCTTGCTTTAGATTCTTATTCTATATGAAAATTTGTGAAAAGATTTGACTAATCTTGTTACAAACATTTCCATGCTTTCCAATGCAATGGTTTTTTTTTGTGAAATAATTTTTTTTATTTGAAGAAAATAATATAATCTTTTTAAAATTTTGGTTAAATTTAAAAACTTCAAATATCATAAATTTTGAAAAATAATAAACTAATTTAACTAAGAAAAATATGAAATTTTAATTAAAAAAGCCATAAGAAAAATATAATAAAATGAATATAATAAAAAATAAAAAATTATAAAAATTATAAAAATAATCTAATAAACTTATGCAATTAATAAAACAATTATATATTATCAAATATAAAATTATATAAATTATAAAATAACTAAAAAATATAAATGATAACTTTAATTATTTTTTATGAAATTATAAATAGAAAATATAAATAATAATTTTAATTATAAAAGTAATAAAAAATATAATAAATTAAAATTATTGGAAAAGGTTTCTACTACCATTTCTTCTTGTAAAACCAACATTCGTCATAACTAGGCCTAATTCGAAGCAACTTTGGTTGAAAGTAGTTGCGTGAAGTGCAGTAAGGATTTTGAAATTGAAGTAAAATGTTAGTATAGCCCGTCACCCGAGTACACCTATCCTAGATGGAAAAGTGAAAAAGAACAATTGAAAATAAATAGTATAATAAATGCTATCATCGTAATGGAGGTGAGAAAATAAATAGTACATCCCGAAAGCATTTAAAGATGGCAGTGGCAGCGGTAGTGGAGGATAAGATATCATTGTTTTTTTCGAGTGTGGAGTATTCTGTGAGTGGTAATGAATAAAAAAATTACGAAATAATGCAATAGGGGACTCTGTCTTCAAAACCAGCGGTGAAAAATGATGGGGAAAATAGTGACGAAAAGCGATGAATGGACGAGATCTATTCGATCGTTTGCATTGTATAGCAGGCGATATAGTCATTGATTGTCCATTTTAGCTCGATCAATCTCATAAATCCTAAACTAGCAATCACACCTTGGTGTGTAATGGGTACACCGAAGTTGTGTGGAAGGTCAACCACCAAAAACTATTTTTTTATATACATTTGTGTAATACATGAGGTCATTTAGCAAATGATGTTGTTTGTGCAACAAAGGTCTCAATTGAGAAGTAATAGCTTCAAATCAACTGTGCATCCACTTAAAGGGATCCAAACATAACTAAAACAAAACCTCTGAATCATGAAGACAATGAGGCTTCATTACAAATAGGCTCATTCTATGTTTGAAATAAGGGGAGAGGGAGATAGAGGGAGAGATATGGATAGAAAGAGGGAGAGGGGTAATGAGATAAAGATAGGGGATGTTAAAGATAGAGATGAAGATAATAATGGAGATGGAGATGGAGATAAAGAGGGATATGGAAGGAAGGAGAGAGAGAGGGGGGGCAAAGATGATTAAATATAGAGGTCTAGGAAGAGGGAAAGGGAGAGAGAGGAGAGAAAAAGATAACTAGATATAGAGGTCTAAGAAGAGAGAGTGGGAGAGAGATGAATGGATAGAGAGAGGGAGACATGCTTAGAGATTGAGGGGGAGAGAGGAAGAGAGAGAGATATATATAAAGAGGTAAAGGAAGAGATAATGATAGAGAGAGATAGGAAGATAGAGAGGGAGAGACAAAGAGGAAGAGAGAGAGATATATAGAGGAATAGGGAGATGGAGAGATAGAGAGAGATATAGATGGTGAGATATAATGATAGAGAGATAGAGATATAATGAGATGTCCTCGGACAATTGAAATAAAATGACTAATCAAAAGTTAGTTTCTCTCTCGCTCTCTCAGTCTTTTTCCTAATTGACCTTCCACACCTCTTCAACGTACCCATTATAGAAAGAGGGAGTGCCAGGGAGAGAGGGAGAGATAGGGATAAAAAGAGGGAGATAAGGATAAAAAGAAGTGGAGATAGACATATAGATATAACTTGGGAAAGATAAAGGGGGTGAGAGAGAGAAAGATATAGGAGGGATAAATAGATCCAACTTGCTCTTTTAAAGAGAAGATGTCTTTTTACTCAATATTTTATACTTTTTCTTTGGTGTGTTATTTAAATCCATAAAACATAGAGAGGGGAATCCACTTAATTCACTTTTGGGAATCCAAGATCTGTTTGAGTATCACATAGCATAATTATTTGAAACATCATATTATTTGAAACGTCATATTATTCAGTGTATCATCAACTTAAACCAACATATGCACTTAGAGACGAAATATAACATCTTTCTTGGTTCCTCTTTGTCTTTGATCCTTGTTCAAAATTGTTAAATCATACTCCAAGGATTTGACCACATGGGAAGACCATTACCTAGCAAACTTTCAAAGATTTTTATCAACAATTTTTATTTCTTAAATACAAATTCCAGGCAATGAGGTGAATAGATTCTAGATATATAGATGGACACAATTTATTTCCACACAAATAGTTCATTTTCATAACTAGAATGAATTTATACAATTATGGAGGTCACTTCAACAAAAATAGATATGACCTAAAATGTAGTGTAGTTCAATAAATTATTTATTTGAACTTGTTACTTTTAAATATGATTTCATATTTATAACTTTTTTTATCAAAAATATAATATGCAACAAAAAAATCTTAAAATGACAAATAAAACTAATAACCCTTTTATTATTAAAAATAAAATGAAAATGAGCTTTAGCTTTGTCTCATCATTCCCTACCTCCTGCCAAAATCTTACGGCAGCGTTCATGCCGTGGTTATTAAAATATTTTCCGACTGGCTGTTCGGCATAAAAATCTATGTTAAATCTTCCCCCAAAAGACATCGTACAAACTTGATAGATGATGACGGCAGTACCATTGGCAAATGGTACGTTGGATATTAAATTAACATCTTTCAAAAGCAGATAGTAAGTTGATAGTGGCAATATCTTTCCCGGGTGTTCTGTATTTTTTTTGTTTTTCAATGGCTTCTTCGTCAGGAAAGCATGAAATAATTTGTGAGCAGAGACAGGCCACTCAGAACAAGGATAACGCCACTGTATCAAAGGCAATGGCCCCCTCAGTGAAGCAACGTCTTCAAGAACGAACAAGAAAGAAAGGTAAAGAAAAGAAAGAAAGCTGAAATGTTGGAAGGACATCAAAACTCTGCTTGTGAAGGAAAGAAAGGGGGCGAGTCGATAGTGAAAGAAAATACAGACGAAGAGAGTAAGAAAAAGAAGAAAAAAGAGAAAACTGTCCCCAAAGAGCAAGATAACGAAAAATCTAGTGCCTCCCCTGAAAGAGAAAGGAAGAAGACGAGGGAGGAGGGAGCTCCAAAAGAAAGGAAAACCCACATTAAGGAGAAGAAGAAAGAGGAGAAAAATGGAGAAGTTAATGCCGATGAGGCGCCTCAGGTAATGGTTCTCTAAAAACTCTTTTGTTTATAATAATGTTAAAAACTGTTAGTATAGTCGTGTTACATGATTAAATATTGGTGGCGGGAATGTTTCAGTCTCAAGTGTTCAACCTGGTGAATGATATCGTCATCAAACCGGTGAACGATATCGTCAGCAGTATGGTAGGCGAAGGGAGGCAAAAATTTAAAGAAGAGAACAGGAGGATGGTGGATGGCTACAAAAAAACAGATGAATTACATCACCAACACTGCGCCGAGTGATCCAAAGCATGGCGTCTTCAATAAAATGGCATTTAATAGTGATCATTTTTTAAGCGTCGAGATGATAGAGAGCGGGCTGCCACCTCTTAATGATTCAGAAAAAGAACAATTTGATGAAAAATGGAGGCTTCAGAAAATTATTGAAGGGAAAGCCGTTATAAAGCATCTTGCATTGATGCAAGAGGAGATTCAAATGCGGGTTGTGCAACTTCGTTCTATTTTGAAGGATGGAAGTTTTTAGGGTTTGTTTCAATTTGCAGAAGTTTCGTATAATTTTATTTCTGGAACATTTGGTCTCTCTTTAAGTATAAGCTGAAACTTTTTTTTTTTTTATAGTGAAGAAGTTGAAAGTATTTTTTAATATCGAAGACAGTTGAACTCGCACCATTTGGGTGCTTATAACATCATCATTGTTGTTAGATATGGTGCCTTTCAGCCGAAATCGAAACTATTTAGAAACTATTGATAACTAATATAGTGTGGCCTCTTGTATATATTTTTGTTCATATTAAAATTGTTGGGCTTTTTTGTGTTTTCAGATAGGATCTGATTATATATGTACTGGTAGTGTCCGTCATATAGGCCCTGATTAGGATCTTAGCATTGTTTTGCATTTAGTTATCAAGATATTAATTAAACTACAAAATGACAGTGTGTTTTTTTTCATAACTATGATGAAATCAATTAGAATGCCGTGAATCCAAGGTTTCAATGTTGCCTTTTTTTTCTTATTATGTACAAAAACTCGTTAAATCGGGAGGGAATTTTCTTTTAAGGAAAAATGATGAATTAGTTAATTTATAGCCAAAATTTTTGAAAAATTCTTAAAAATGATAGTGTTAGTGACCGGACTAATTATTTGTAATAAAATATGCAAATATTCATGGTAACAAGCTGAACCGTCTGATCAACAGCTAAAATATCAATCCAATTCCAATTGGGTGTTTTAGTGTGAGCTGGAGTTTAATTAAAATGTAGGGCAAAGCCTACAAAGTTTGTTTTACTCGTGCCAGTGCTGCCTCAGAAGAGGGGGAAGCTAAAAATGCTTCAATGAAATACCCAAATCTGTCGAATCTGAATTTTTATAAACTTAAGTAGCATTAAAAAGATTATCAAGCAATTACAGTGATTTTTTTTTAAATAAAAAAATTATTAATTAGAATTTTAGTTATAAAATAAGTGAACATTAAAAAGATTATGAAACAATTACTGCAGTGAGATGTTTTTAAAATACAATAATTATTAATTTGTGTAGGTATGAAGGAAATATTTAAGGCTTTTTAAAATTATGGTCTTGTTCAAAAAGAATGATATTTCAACAAATTGTAAGTCATTCAAAGGTTATAGTAAATAAGAGGTTATATGCCGAAAGTCTGTAATATCTCATTCTACCAGGTGTTTGAATAAGAAAAGATAAAAGTTTAGATTCTAAACTATTGGCTGAAATGAAAGGCTATACTGAATGAGATGTCATAGGGCTTTTCCTATTAGGTGTTTAAGAAAACATTAAAGATTAGATTACAAAATATTAACTTTGTTTAAAAAGAGGCTATTGCTATCAAATTAGAAACAAATAAAGGGTGAGAAATATTCAAGAAAGATAGTTTTTAGAATGTTGGACATATTTAAAAAGATAGTGATGTCAATTAACTTAAATGTGAATGATATGAGAGTATTGTTAACAAATCAGAAGTGAGTGAAGGGTGAAAAATGTTGAAGAATGATTGTTTGTAAAATGTTAGTCATATCCTAAAGAAGGTGATGAAGGATGAGAAATATTCAAGAAAGATAGTTTCTAGAATGTTGGACACATTTAAAAGGATGGTGTTGCCAGTTAACTTTAAAATGAATGATATGAGGGTATTGTTGTCAAATCAAAAGTAAATGAATGGTGAGAAATATTCAAGAATGATTGTTTTAGAAATTGTTAGCCATATCTTAAAGAAGGGTGATGAAGGTTGAGAAATATTCAAGAAAGTTTCTAGAATTTGTTGGACATATTTTTAAGGATGGTGTTGTCAATTAACTTAAAAGTGAATGATAGGAGGGTACTATTAACAAACTAAAAGTGAATGGTGAGAAATATTCAAGAATGATTTTTTAAAAATATTACCCATATCGTAAAGAAGGGTGATGAAGGATGAGAAATATTCAAGAAATATAGTTTTTAAAATGTTCGACATAAAAGAAGGGTGTTGGCAATAACTTAAAGTGAATGACAAGAGGGTATTATTAACAAATCAAAAGTGAATGAAGGGCGGGAAATATCCAAGAATGATTTTTTTTTAAACGTTGGCCATATTCTAAAGAAGTGTGTTGTCACTAAGTTTGAATGACATGATCTAATGAGACAAGGAGGCGCCAACAAGCAATTTAATGCTACAATTGAAGAATAATGAGAGACAAAGACATTAACAAATGGTTTAAGACTACAATTGATAAGTAAAATGAGTTACAAATATTAACAATCATTTTAGTAAAGTGACCTCTCTTAAAAAAATATATAAAAAAATTCAAAAGTTTCTTATCTTTTTGGTAAACTATTTTCAATATTAAAGACTAATCAAAATATGTAAAAATAAACTTCAAGTATAAGAAAAACAAATAGTTTAATATTACAATTGTTAAGTATGAGTTACAGATAAGATAATAATAATCCTTGCACAATCATTATAGTAAAGTGATCTATCTCTTAAAAGAATAAAAAAATATATTCTAAATTTGCTTATGTTTTTGTAAACTATTTTCAAAATTAAAGGCTAATCAAAATATGTGAAAACAAGCTTCAAGTATAAGAAATGCAAATATTAGAAAAACCTTGATGGAATAAACAAATTTAAACATGGAGAGACTTAATCAAAGTTTCCTTTGATCATTGAAGGAATATGCAGTCTCATGACCAATAGAACAAGTGATCTATAATTTGTGGGCATTGGACATGAGCATTGCTATAATGGTATTTTTTTAAAAGATATATCTTTTATCCCTTGTTTGATTTTCAAGGTATCAAAATAGAGATCCACAATCTTCAATAGTTCATATAGAGGTTGAACAATAGAGTGGATACTTAGTCAAGCATTAGAAGAAAGTGGAGTAAACTTGATTGATGAACATTTGAGTGACTAGATCATGAGATAGAGATCCACTTTTTTCAATGGTTCATACAAAGGTTGAACCATAGATTGGACACTAAGTTCAACATTAGAAGAAAGTGGAGGTAAACATGATTGATGTCCATTTGAGTACTAGATCATGAGACCCCTCCATTTTTTGAGGTCACAGTAGAAAACATGACTTTTCCTTTTTAGCCATTCAACATAATCCTTCCCACAATTTGTCTCTAGTATAGAGGCAAATCTTTGAAGTTCTAGTGGTGTGCTCGAGCTTTATAGAAGAGGAGTTGAAAACTAGGAGTGATCTAAGTGGGGAAGCCTATAATGCAACAATGTAGCTAAAATTAGAGATCCCATGTACTACATATGACATATTGATATCTGTGAATTGGAGGAGACTTAATAGTTCTTTGTTCAAACCTAAAAATAAGACTTAAATAGTTTTTTATTCGCATCCAAAAGGTGAAGCAATGGAGGGTAGCATTAATCATTTTTCTAATGCACTTACCATTATAATTTTAAAAAAATATTTTTAATAATTTAAAATTATTTTCATTATAAATCATAAATATATAAATTTTTTTATTAACGATAAACAAGTTTTGAAGGGTGCCTAAAACCTTTTTACAAAAAAGAAAGTGGCAAAAAAGATAAAACAAGAGATTGCCCACCCAACAACAACAAAAAAACAACCAGCTGATTAACCAACCATCAACAGACCATTAAAAAACTAACATAACCAAAAAAAAAAATAGCAAGGCCACAAGGCCATTAGAGTAAGTCCTTGAGCACTTTAGTAGCCTCCATATCCTTGGCCGCCAGCCTATCATGCATGTCCATGATTTCTTCAACATCATGAGCAGGATCCTTCTTACCTTTCTTAGTTGTGCTCCTAGTACGAACACTCGGTCCAGTAGCCAGATCAACCGAATTCACCTCCAAACCAACACCCTCCTCATGAACCAAGTTAGTATGAGCATCAAACAGGCCCTTCCCGGTCAACTTCATAGCCTTCCGGTTAAGGAAAACCATACCCTCAGCAGAGGCCTCCAACTTCTCCTTGCTTATATTAATGAGTGTGTCCAAGTCCCTTCTAAGTTGTCTATTTTGTCCTTCTAGCACCACTACTCTCGGGTTCAGGTCACTCTTCAACAAAACAAGCTCATCCACCAGACCACCCACATTGGATCATTAATATATATAATTACAATATAATAATATCATTATTTTATGAAATATAATTATGAATATTTGTGGTTAAATATTTATTCCCATTTAAATCACATTTACATTTTTATCAAAATAGTGAAAGACTTATTTTTTTAATCAAAATAGTGGAAGACTTAGTTTTAAATTTATGCCCAAATGTTTTGTACTATATCACAATAATTTTTTTTGTACTAAATCATGATATAAGTTTCATAGATGTTTGAAGTCATATCCAAGCAATCTAATATATCATTGTCAAATAAATTTTAATGATAGTCTTATACCAACCAACCATATGCAAATTGGACTTAGTTAAATGATTGTAGAAAAGTAATTAATATAGTTTTATTATTTTAGCTAGCTAATTAGTAGTATAAACATGAGGGACATTATCATTCTCCCTTATCTTAGCATTGTCTAAATTATAAATTAGTACCATTAAATATTGAAGCAAATACTAACTTGACTAATTATAAAAATATATGAGAAAAAAGTAAGTGTTTTTATTAGCCAAATCTTTCCAAGGGGTTCTATCCAAAATATATTGGTCATACTAAATCTTACACTAGTTATTCAATATAATTTTTAAGTGGACTTTGTAATAACTTGATTAATTTATCTAAAATAGATACCACTAATCTTTTCCTTCCAAAATATTATACGTTCATTCATTCATTTGTATACTTAGGTACTTCTATCCATATGGGATAGGTATTCATCCAAACTTCAAGACAAACATTCAACCTTACATTAGGGATTAATTTTTTCATGTAGAATAGGAATTCCTCTATCCATTCGGTATAGGCATCCACCAATATGGGTAGGCATCTATCATTAAAGATGAGTATATGCTTTGGCCAGAGTCTTAAACTCATATGGATAATCTAGATCTTGAGTCACCTCCTTAAAGACCACACTTCTCCCTTAGAAGTGTACTGATATTGTCGTCAATTAGTGGTATATAATATACAAACACTTAATCTCTCACCTCAAAATTTGGCCTAAAGCCTTGGGGAGAACAAGAAAATCCATCTGAAATTCCCTTTGAGTATACAATGATAGTTTTTAACTCATGATTTCTTCTCAAACCTATATTCAATAGTTTATTTATGGAAATGGGTTTCTTGACTTATTAGTAACTTGAAAATTCTATTCTTTTAAAAAATGCCTAGCCTCAAGCCTGAAATCTTGTGTATTGGGAACATTCTTCATTCACCAGTCTACCTACATACACTGCTTCCAAATGGGATCAAGGAGTATATGTGTAGTTCTGGTTTCTAGTCTATGTTTCATGTAACTGTGTCGGTGGATACACAACCCTTTTTAGGGTCCAATTTCTCTAGATAGTTCTTCGTTTATTGTCACCCACTTAAGTGAATCAAGTATGTAAACCTAATTAAAAATATATACTAAATAAACACACTCCAAAGAGGTAGTTGATGTTGAGTTTTGAATGTAAATATTTCCATGTTTACCTACAACCCAAGTTTATTTCATCTCATTTCAATGGTTATTGCTTTATACTATAGGGTATTGAATACCCTTCTCCTAAGAATTTTCATTTCATATTTAGATCAATAACTCCATGTTTATTCTATTAATAACTAATTATCTAGTTAAAGTAATCTACAAAACTATACATCTCCAATTTTAGAAGGATTTTCCCAAGATTAGAAGAAATATTATCACTAACTTCAGTTAATTGCAAAAGATTAGTAAGAGATAAGTATTTTGCAAATAATCTTGCATAATGGAACTTAATTAAAATATCCTCCTAAATGCAAGGAAAACAAGGAAATAATATCATAAATACTAATCACCATAATTCATCATTTAGCTTTACAAATCATAAGTATTCCCAATCTACTTATTTACTACATGGGACAATAAACAAAGGATAATGTATTTTCATAGAATCTCTCAAGTTTTCCAACAATCTAGAAAGAGAAATAATCAATAGAATAATGAGATAATGAACACAATATTTACAATCAAGTGAAGGAAGAAAAACATAAGTTGTGTAACAAATACTTCGTTGAATCACATTAGATGATCTAATAGATAAAGAAGTACCTTTTATATAACAATTCACTTTGAATATACTTCATGTTTGGTCCTCAGTTGATTTTCCATCCTAAATGATATATTGATTGAAGATATTCAACACTTGACTTCATTGTGTTTCCTTGTCTCATGTTTAATCTTTCATACTTACAAAATTTTAGTCTTAAATCTCAATATCTATATTTTCTAATGTTTTCATCCTTTCCAAGGATTGAACTTATACTTATTCTCATGGAATATTAAGACCAACTCAAATTTCCTAACATAAAATCCTATATAGTAGCCTAGGTATATAAGAAATTAGGAGATCATGGAGATAAGAAACAAGAACAAGTGAACAATGTAAATATTGTATTTAGATTACCCAAAATATAGTGAGTGTACAAAACCTTGCATATATAGGCAAGAAAGAGGAAATCCACCTACATATGACGTGGATTGACAAGTTCCTTGTGTAGTGGCACAAAAGAGTAGACAAGTGTCTTATAGGTGTCAACCTTAAGATCACTTGGAGTGTGCCAAAACAACAACCTTTATGACCAAGCCACCAACCTTGATGCCAAGTGTTGAGTGACCATTGAGGTGAGATGAAAAGTCTTCCAACCTCAAAATTTAGCACATGAGGTTTTCCAAATAACTTGGTAGCCTCTAGAGGCTTAAAGGTTGAACATTCAGTTAGACAAGAAGTTTTCTAACCTTATCAACCTAAGTACACTCAAGTATAGTGACTATATTAGTTACTCACACTAACATCCCCATTAAGTGATACTTGGGGAGATCACAAAAGTAAAAAATAGATCTATAGAAATGAGTCCCACCTAGAGGTCATGTTAGGTACCCATGTATAATGCATTTTCTCACAAATGGAGAAAAAGGAGAAAACCTAGTGGGAACAAAAATCCTCTCCAAAAAAGAGAACTAGAAGGATTTAAGACCTGAAAATTCCCCTTGATGATAGGAATATTATGATGAAGAACTCCTGAAGCATGTCAAAATTATAAAATTTTCCAATGATGAACTGGTGTCTATTGGAATCATATAAGAAATAGGAAATTATGGAGATGAGAAACAAGCACAATGAAAAATGTTAAATATTGTATTTAAATGACCTAAATTACAATGAGTACAAAGCCTTTCATATATAGGAAAGGAAGAGGCAATCCACCTATGATTTGGATTGAAAAGTGCCTCATCAAGTGGAACAAAAGGGTATACAAGTGTCCCAAAGGTGTCAACCTTAGGATCACTTGGAGTGTGCAAGTGTGCAAACAAACAACCTCTATGACCAGGTCATCAACCTTGATGCCAACTGTTGAGTGACCTTTGAGGTGAGATGGAAAGTCTTTCGCCCTAAAAAAGATAGCACATGAGGTTTACCAAATAGCTTGGTAACCTCTAGAGGCTTATGTAATGTCCCCATTTTTCATGAGCATCAGAGTTTGAAGAATTAGCCTATCAGTTGACCCTCGTAGGCTAGTGTGGTGGATTAGAGGGTCTAGTTTGGGCATTACAGAGCTCTTCAGGTGACAGTTGTAAGTGTTTATCTCTCTAGATCCCTCATATGTTTTGAGGCATTGATATTCAAAGGTTTCTAGTTTTTCTTTGAGGGACTTCAGTGGATGTTAGAGAGGGACCCTTACTATTTTTAGTAAGGAAGTTGGATGCATAGTGGATACAATGGTTAACTCCCAAGTTCAAACAAAATTGAGAAATAACGTTTATTTGTGGAGTTATTTTAATTATTAATAATTATTTATAAAGTGAAATTATAAAGTTTTAAGTTCACTTTATGTCCAATGGGTCCATGACCCTCAAAAGGGTCACTTAAAGTACATCAAATATTATTATTATTTGAGCACCCATTTCTTAAAGTGAAAGGAAAATATTAAATATCATTTAAATGATTTAAAAGAGGCTTCTAGAGAGAAATTGACCCCCTTTTGGAGATGAATATAAAAGGCACCAAAATAAATGAAAAAAAGGTATCATTTGATCATTTTATACTTGTGCATTTGGAGAGATCTTCTCTTGGAGAAGGAAACCTAGGGTTTTTGTAATTCTCGATCACTGAGAATGAAATCTCTCTTTGATTTTTGCATTATGAGGTTGTGAAATACTAGCTGAAGATTACCTGTGTGATTGGCTTCATCCAGAAGTCAACATTGTGCTTCATTGAAGGATTAATCAAGGGTTTCAAAAAATATTTATTTGTAGATCATAAGTTTTGAAGATTATACTGAAGAATATTCATAGTTGGTTGTGAGGATAGTTTCATTAAGAAATATCATCAAGTTTCAAGAGAGTGTTGGCAGCTAAGGAGCAAATCAAATTTTGATAGAGAAAGGGTTATTTGTTGCATCTATTGAAGGGACGATTTTTGCTATGATGCTAGTGTGATTTCATGAAGGAGAGCTAATAAAAATATGAAACTAATTGGGATAGGATCATTGGTTCTCCAAGATTTTGGGCGTTGCATCCTTGCTTCATAGAAGATAGATTTGAGGAGAATCAAACCATTTGTCTCAGCCAGACATCTAAATTTTGGCATCCCATGTTCTTTGATTTATTGCATGTTAATCATTGCATTTGTACTACAGGAAATCGTCTCTTTACATGGGTGATTCATGTGGAGTATTTCAATTTAGGTGGCTGCATTGTCTTTGTTTTAGTCACTGCTTGGAGCAATGGATATAAGAAGAGTTTAGTGAGTCATTATTCACATTGTAATGGCATTGTATTGGCATCTTTCTCAAAGTATACTATTGTATAAGTGAGTTAATTGTAAATAGTTAGAAGACAACATATTGGAAAATAAAAGGGAGCTCTCAAAGTGTTTGATAAAATGTATCATGTTTGTCTCTTCATATTTGCATAACTAGTTTGTATCCCAATTATATGACAAAATGTTTTCTTGTTGTAACTAGTCATTTGCTTGTAGAATCATTCATACATTGCATCAAAAAATACCAAAAACAATATGCACTTCATCCTAGTTGTAAATGATGATGTTTCTCATAGTTTAGACAAGTTCTATTTGCATTCCAACATTTCATTTCAAGGGAAAACATAAATATAAAATTATATCAGACCAAAGACAACATTCAAGTCAACTGTTTGACAATTTGTCAAGTGGGAAAAACTAAAAAATTCAGGACCAAATTGGTTGGGGTTCTTATAGGTTGTACCTTCAATTAGATAAGAAGTTGTCTAACCTTATCAACCTAAGTACACTTAAGTATAGTGAATAGATTAATTATTCACACTATCAAGGTATAGGTATCTCAATTAATTATTCAAAGTCTAACATACCATTTTGCTCCATAGTTATATATAAAACTTAATGAATACCTAATTTCTATATGTAGTGTAAGAAATTGTATACCTTTACAATTTCAAACTATGTTTGGGTCCCTTAATTTATTGGACTTATTTAAGCTTCTAATTTGACAAATTATGCATTCCAAAGCCTTCTTCTTCTCATTTTCTGAAAGGATAACCAACATTAAATAAATGCAATCAATTTTGATCACCTTGAAATATGAGTGTCCTGGAGTTATAGGTTGGGAAAATGGGTCCCCTTTATAGGCCATGGCCCATTTTAAAATATGTTTTTGGTGGAATTTTAATGATCCAGATTCAAGTTGTAAGTGTCAGTTTTTGGAATCTAATTTTCAAGAAATTAGATAAACACCTATAAATACTTAGTCATTTGATCATGTGAAATCTAAGCAACATTCTTACATACATTATCAAGACTTCAAAATTTCAAATACTATTGTCAAGAGCATTCAAGAGTAGCATTATTAGTCATTTTCAACAACAATAAAGATCCCAACATCATGTCATAGGCATGTGTGTTCATGTTGTGAAGGCTAACAAGCATTGTAGGTATTCATGCATCTATGCATTCAAGCATCCAAGTAATCGATCAATCCAATCAAGCAAGCAAGATCCAACATTCTTGAATATATGTGTTTGTCTTCAATCCTTCAAAACAATAATTGAAGGACCTGGTGAGTTGTAGCAAACATTGTTCATTCATCATTTCTTTCCTTTTCATTATATTTCTATCAAGGTTTCATTGCCAAACTAGAGTTTAACTAAGGCAAACCCCCATACAAAAAAAAAAAGAAAAAAAAAATCCTCTTTGTGTAAGTTCAAGTTATAGGTTGATGAAGAATTGAAGAGATCTTAAAGGAGAAATTTTTCATTGTTGCACAAGTTGTCATCATTACCATCAAGCCACGAAAACTAAGTTGCAAAATTTGTTTTCTTGACTTTAACAGTGGGACCTATGTCAAACAAAAGCCAAGATCCAACATCAAAGGATTTCCAAAAGCTATTTTGGAATCCCTAAATAAGAAGCATTCACCCATGGGAAAATAAATTCCTTAGCACACCTCAGAATCAACTTTTGGTGATAGGTGCATGCCATCAAACCCTTCTTAGATCTGCATACAAAGTATCATTTTCATTTCTGTACATTTGAGGATTTATATTTTATGTATTAATTATTATTGTTCATTTAGTTTGAGAACTTCAAATTATTTTAGCTTACATCTAGATCTTTTCTACTATCCTAAGGACTAAGGGCTAGGTCTGATTGACTCACTATTGAGGTTGAAAGTCAACATTTACACCTTGCAATCTCTTTCCTAATGAAATCCCTAGGGAAAGACAC
This sequence comes from Sequoia sempervirens, assembly GCA_007258455.2. Taxonomy (NCBI): domain Eukaryota; kingdom Viridiplantae; phylum Streptophyta; class Pinopsida; order Cupressales; family Cupressaceae; genus Sequoia; species Sequoia sempervirens. The sequence continues at coordinate 75,609,095 of VDFB02000015.1, forward strand.
CTATTGAGATCCTTAGGTTCTATACACGCATTTATAACTTTGGGGATCCATTTCCCCACATTTTATTTTGGTGAACCTAACATTGTACATCATACTTTTCTAATTTGGAGGTCCTTAAAACCCTAGATCTAGGTTTTGGCATCATCTTGTTTTTCATTTCCTTTAGGGTTACACATTGCATATTTACATCATTTAAACTTATAAAAATCTAAAAATATTGCATGCATTCTGCATAATAGCTTGCATTAAGGTGTATTCCAATCATTTAGATTTGAATTACATTCAAAATTGTATTCAAAACTTGTCACTTTTGTTCACTTTTTATCATACAATTACATTTACATTTCATCAGAAAAATTTGGAAAGAATGTCACTAAAGAATTTGTTTGTAATTAGGAATAGTGAGATTAAATATCTAGTTAAACACTTAGATTTTAATTTTTCAATTTAACCTTGTGCAAAGACCCATTCACCCTTGGGTGAACCTGTCCTTGCATAGGAACTTTGACAAAATTTTGTACATGTATTTGTCTCTGTCTACTTTATTTCCCTTGTGTCGTAGAAAAAAGGACCCTTTGCTTGACATGGGATTAATTCACGATAATTGGACTTAATGAGGTATTAATTTAGTGTTGTGAGGCATTTTATGCATCCAAACTAGGTCTTGGACCCTTGCAAATCAAATAACATGCTTTTAACGATGTCTTGTAAAGGTGTTGTAAAGTGTTGTAAGATACTTTCACGCTTTTCTAGACTTAATGAGCCCATTTCTCCCTAATTCAACATTATAAAATGTGTTTAATAACTTATTAGATCAATCTAGAAGGCTTGTGAATTAAACTTAATAATAAACTAGTGTTGTAATGTGTCTTGCACATTCACATTGGTTCTTGTGCCTTCCTAGGCTATGTGGACCTCATTTTAGTGTCATAAAGTGTATTTAATCACATTGTCAATTGATTTTTGTGTCCCAATCCCTATTTTATATTTACATCATCACTAATAGGCCCCTCTTAACCCATATTGTGCATCTTGAGGCTTAAATTGATCAAATACCTGACAAAATTGCATTTTAGACCTTATTTCCTAATCTCTTGGCATATGAGTTGTCAAAATAGCCCCTGTGGGACCCATTCACCATGCATGGTGAATTAGTCCCATATACGTGGTACCCATTCACCATGTGTGGTGAATGAATCCCATTTGGCTCAATTTTGACCTTCGAGCGGGAAAAAAAGTGAAATTTGGGTTTAATTTTGCTTCATGTCGGCCTGTGATGAGGTACTAATGGGTAAAATAGGTGAATTGCCTATAAAATCACCTCTCTAAACTCATTTTCACATCCATTCATCCATTAATTTAATTCACATCCATTCTTCATTATTCATCCACCAATCTTTCATCTCAAGTCAAGCAACTTAGGGTTTTGTCATTACAAATCATCAAGAAAGCTTCTAAGGACATTCAAGGGAAGATTTCTACATGTTTTGCTATAGAATTTCAAGATAAATCATCATGGTAAGGTAATATATTCCATTATTTCATGTTTCATTCCATTCTTACATCATTTGGTTTAGTTACCTAAAAGGGGTTTGACCAAGGCAAACCCCCATGCCTTAACAATCAACATTTATTCGCCTCTTCATGTTTGTTTGCAAATTTAGGACCCTTGGAAGCTTGGAAATCATTGAAGATAAAATTGAAATGTTTTTAAAATCCTCTTCATTCAACAAGTCAAAAAATCAACAAAATCTTATTTTCAGGCCTGTAAATCAGAGTTTCAGAAATTGACACCTAAAGGGCATCAAAGTGCAGATTGGAAGCTTCAAAATCCACCTTTGAAAATATAGAAATTCAAAATTGGACTCATTCACCATGGGTGGCAAATGAGTCCCACCCCAAGGTTAGTTTCTGTATTTTTACATTTTTAGATACCCTTTTGTCAGAAACAGGTTGCAGTACAATTTGATAGAACTGGGACTAATTCACCCAAAATGGTGAATGAGTCCCACCAGGCCTGAAAAACAACATCAACAGTGTTTCAAAAGAAATTTCTAGTCTCCTTCAATCTTTCAGGTGCACACTTCAAGTTTCATTCATTTTTGTTTAGCTTTGCATTCATTTCTAGTTCATTATTGCATTACACAATGTGTCTTCAAACAAGTCATATTTCTTAGGGTTTGCATAATTAATCAATCAATTAGTTCATATAACTGCATTTAGGTCATCTCATTTAGCTCATACAACATCATACCTAACATAATTTGAATGAACCCTTAGCATTTTTGGCCCTATCTCTCTCCTTTAGGTGAAAAACCCTAAAAGAGCTAGAGAAGTCCATGGGAACCCAAAAATCTTTGGTTCATCCCTATAATTGCATATCTCTATTTCAATTTTATAAATTGCATAAATTTGTAGCTTTTTACATTTAATACAATTGGTGAAATAAAGTGCATTATTTAATATCAAAATTGGCATTCAAAAGTAATCATTTTCAAGTTTTTTGCATCTTATACATCAATCAATTATCATGTTTCAGACTTGAAAATTACAATATCTGCTTCAATACTTGTATTGTGCTTCCTATTTTTTGATTTTTATTATCTTTATTTAGTGCTTTATATCCAATTTGGGTTCACTTTTGGTTTGGTGAAACTTGTATGAGTTTCACAACCTAGTGTCCTACTATTGTAGCATCGAAAGAAGTGACCCTTTTTTCACGCTTAGTTTGGGAATTAATAATTAATGATAAAATGTACTTAATTGTGCCTTATTCAGGGTGTTGTAAAGTGTTTTATTACACTTTCACATTGATATAGGGCTTCATTAATTAATTGTGGTTAATTAGAGCTTAATTAACCCTTTAATTTAAATCCAAGCCTTATTAATTGCATTTTCCAAGGATCTATCTCGACACCCATTAATGATATTGCATGACATTTAACTTGGTAAAGTTGGATTCTCCCAAGGTGGCAAATGGGTCCTCCTAACCTAGGACACCCTTTTTTTGACATACTTGAAATGGGTTTTTGATGTTATTTCATCCTTATTTCATCCCCTTGAAGCTTGGTCCTAGGAAATTGTGCTAGGACCCATTCGCCCAAGGTGGAAAATGGGTCCTCTTCACTTAGGAACCCCCTTTTTGAATTTATTTGTGGCAGGATTTTAATGTTTTTCAATCCTAGATCTAATGTCGGCTTGGTTTATTTGAATTTCGGGGTAATCCTTAGATTTAGTATAAATATAAGGTTAATTCACATAGTTTCATCCTAAGACTTTCAAGACATCCTGGGTAAGTGCAAAAAGATGGGGGGCCAAAAAGGGGGCTTAAGTGGCCACTTTTTTTTTCTTCTGAAATAAGGAAATACTGAACTTGGGTGTGAAATTAAGGATAGTTACACTCAAAATTTTGAGATGCAAAAAAAACAAGGATCATAGTGCTCCAAGTCTACTTTCTAAACTACTAATTTATTTTGAAAATGGTTGAGATTAAGGGGTTCAAAAGAGGGACCCACAAAATTGGTGTTGTTTTTGTCAGAAAAATATAGCATAGCAACTTTTGTGGGAACATAGCACGGTGAACTTTTTTTAAGTATTTTTAAAATCGCTTCAGTGAGAAATTAGCTAATAGTATGTAGTTGATGCACAATTTTTCTGATAATCATTTAATGAATATTTGATCTTTTACTAATTTTCAAAGTGGACACTTCCTAAAAAATATAATTTTGGTCATGCTACCGCTACAAATTTTGGAAACTAATTGAATTTTTTTTAAAAAAATTATAGAATGGAGTCTAGTTTCTAAAAATATAATTTATTTGGAATTTCAATGAACGGTTAATTTATAACAAAAAACACCACACTGCTTTTTTCCAAAAAAGAGACACACAAGAAAAAGAAATTATAGATCAAAGGCTTAACATTGTCAAAAAGTGAAAAAAATTACATCGTTGGATAGCTAAGAGAGAGCCTAACATTACCCAGGTGTTTGATTTGTTCGACATTGAAACACACGCAATCTTGACAGTGAGCACAAACTTGCTTGTGAAATATTGTAGAATTTTTGCAAAAACACGTCTCTGGTCGTTGGGAAGGCCCTCCAAGCCTTTGGGTTGGTATTCCAAGGAAAATACCAAGCCTAAGGCTTGGGGATTCTAAAAGAAAGATATAACATGAGTGTGTTATAATGTGTCATTATATCTTAGTTTTGACATAGTTTTATGTG
>VDFB02000015.1:75613419-75686671 GCA_007258455.2 Sequoia sempervirens
GAATAGGATTGAGGTATTAGGGTCAAGGGTAGAGGGTATTGGGTTGAGGGTAGAGGGTAGAGGGTAGAGGGTTTTAGGGTTGAGGGTTGAGGGTTTAGGTTTGATTTTTTAGGGGTTTAAGGGTTGAAGGATTAGGGTAGAGAGGGAGGGATGGATGGAGAGAGAGATTGAGGGAGAAGTGAGATAGAGAGAAGAAGAGAAGATGGGGGAGGGACAAAGATATATGAGGGTTGAGGATCTAATGTATTGGGTAAAGGGTTGAGAATTGAGGGTATAGGGTTGAGGACCTATAGGGTTGATGGTTAGGGTATTGGGTTGAGGGTATAGGGTTGAGGGTAGAAGGTAGAAGGTTTAAGGTTTAAGGGTTTAGGGTTGAGGGTAGAGGGTAGAGGGTATAGGGTATAGGTTCTAGGGTATATGGTTGAAGGATTAAGGTTGAGGGTCCAATGTAGAGGGTAGACGGTTGAGGGTTGAGGGGTTGAGGGTTGAGGGTTCAAGGGTTGATGGTTGAGGGAATAAGGGTTGAGGGTCCAAGAATGGGGTCTCCTAGTGATTTACATCACTGGGAGACCCCATTTCTTGGACCCATTTTTTCAAACAAGCCACTACATTACCAATTGCACCAAATTGGCAAGCTAGGGTAGAGGGTTTAAGCGTTTACGGTTTAAGGGTCAAGGGTTTACTATATAGGCTTAAGGGTAGAGGAGAGAGAGATAGAGGGAGTAAGATAGAAAGAGAGATAGAGAGAGATAGAGAGAGGGAGTGGGAGAGAGATATACATTAGAGGATTGGGAAAGAGATAGACAGTAGAGGATTGGGAGAAAGATACAAGGTAGTGAGATAGAGGGTAGAGGGTTAAGTGTAGAGGGTAGAGGGTAGAGGGTTAATGGTAGAGGGGAGAGAGATAGAAGGAGTGAGTGAGTGAGAGAGACTTGAGAGAGGGAGAGGGGGTAAGAGGGAGAGACTTGAGAGAGAGAGAGGGAAGGAGGGAGGAGAAGGTGTTTGCAATCATTCAAATAGACCGTGAAGGTATTGTCCAGCTATTGTGGTGGAATCTTTATTGCATTGAGATCATGTTCTCTGCATAACATTTCTTCTCTATATTATTTATTTTCTCCAGTAGTGAGTCTTGGTTGTGAGCCTTCCTGGACAATGTGTCATATTCTAGAAGTGATCCCTTGAAATTGATTTTGCAATTACTTATATTGTGAGCTAATCCTCACTATGGTTTTTTTCTTCTTGGGTTTTCCACATAAATCTGATGTTCTCTTGTGCATGGTGTTAAAGTTTATCATAACAGATTAAGGATTTAATAAATGCATGTGGATCTAAATATTTATGAGGGTTTTGATGTTTTGATAAGATACATCTGATTCACCCCCTCTCTGTTGTCTTGTTCATTCAACATAGAGATAAGTTTCATTTCAAATGTTTTAGTTGTGGATATGATAGCTCACTATGCTTCAATATATCCAAATACAGTTGTGAATGACAAAAACAAGGAGAACAAAGGTAAGATGATTAAGAAAAGCTATTATGTTAGAGAAGATGCAAGTATTTTTGATGATGAATCTAATTATAGAGATGATGATGATGAATTCTTGTTCATGGCTTTAAAATATGATTCTATTTCTACTAACTCTAAAAGATGTTTGAAGGAATGCCCTACGAAGAGAAAGGATAAGATTGAAGGAACTTTGGTATTTGATTTTCATGCTAGACAAGATAAGAACTATTGGATCATTGAAAGTAGTTGCTCTAATTATATGACCGGAGATAAGAGTGAGTTTGTTAAATTTAAAAATTAGGATGGAGGACTTGGTAGATTTGGTGACGATTCAGGTGCTAAGATATGTGGAATAGGTTCAATAAGTTTTGATGGAAAGCATAATACTGAATATTTTTACTATGTTAAAGGTTTAAAGCATAACCTCTTGAGTGTTGGACAAATGTGTAGTAAAAGATACAATCTTTTGTTTCAAGATGATGGATGTGAGATCAGAAAAGGTTCCAAAACTGTGATTATTGTTAGAAGGATAGATGGAAATTTTTATTAGCTCAAGGGTGTTGATGGTCATTGCTTCATGACTCAGATTAATGAAATTTGGTTATGGCAGGAGGATGTGTCACATTAATTTTGATAACTTGGTAAGAATCAATTTAGTTCAACCAGTAAGAGATCTGCAAAAATATTACAAAGCCTATCAACGTTGTCTACAAGGATTGTCAAATTGGAAAGCAAACAATAAGTTTCAAAGGAAAATAACAATATTCTACCAGATTAATGGAGTTGGTTCAAATAGATATTTGTGGTCCTACAAGAATAATAAGTATTCAAGGTGATTGGTATTCCACGCTTTTTATTAATGATTATTCAAGAATGAAATGGGTTACTTTTCTTAAAGAAATATCTGAAGCCCTAGATAGGTTCAAAGCATTTAAAGTTATAGTTAAAAATGAAATAGATATGAAGATCAAATGTCTAAGGTTTGACAAAGGTGGAGAGTTAACCTCCAATGAATTTAACATGTTTTGTGAGAATCATGGCATAAAGAGGCACTTGTTTGCCCTAAGGACTCCTCAGCAAAATGGAGTGGTTGAAAGGAAAAACAGGATTGTTCAAGAAGCTACAAGGACTATGATAAAGGAAGCTAACATACCAAAAGTCTATTGGAGAGAAGAAATTCACATTGTTGTTTACATACTTAACAAAGTTCAAGAAAAATAAAATAGCACAAAGAATCCCTATGAATTGTGGTATGGAAGGATGCCTACTGTCAAATATTTTAGAGTGTTTGGAAGAAAATGTTATATTAGAAGAGATGGAGAAAATTTGGGAAAATTTGATGCAAGGTATGATGAAGGAATCTTCCTTGGATATTCTACTAAAAGCAAAGCCTACCAGTGCTACAAAAAATAGATTAATAAATATTGTTGAGAGTGCAAGTGTCAAGGTTGATGAAGATTTTTAGAACTCAGTGGTGATAGATGGATATGAATTAGATGAGCCTAATTGCAAAGAAAAAGAGAAGGCTAAGGAAAAGGAAGTGCAGATTGAAGAGGAAGAAGCTACATAAAAGACCCCAAGAACTCCTAAGTATGTGCAGAGTAATCATTCTGAAAAAAAGATCAATGGAGACAAAAGAAAAGGTGTATTGACAAGAAGGAAATTTGTTGAAGAAGTAAATTTGAGTTTACTTTTTAAAGTTGAACCTAAAATAGTGATTGAAGCATGCAAAGATGAATATTGGATGAAAGCTATGGAATAACTACTGTAGATTGAGAAGAATCAAACTTGGAAAATGTCCCAAGACTTGCAAAAAAAAAAAAAATTGATCTAAGTTGGTGTTCAAAAAAAATTGAATGAAAATGGAGAAAAGGTAAGGAATAAAGCAAGGCTTGTGTGTAAGGGCTATTCACAAGTTGAAATAATAGATTTTGAAGAGACATTTTCTTCAATGGAAAGAATGGAAGCTATCATTATGTTTTTGGCTTTTTCAGCACATAAGGATTTCAAAGTTTATCAAATGGATGTAAAGTTTTCTTTCTTGAATGGAGAATTGGAAGAAGTATACATGGAACATTCAAAAGGATTTCAATTATCAAATAAACCTAATATGGTCTGCAAATTCAAGAAGGAATTATATGGATTGAATTAAGCTCCCAGAGATTGGTATGCAAGGTCAGATAAGTATTTGATATAGCAAGGATTCAATAAAGGTACTGTACATAGTAATCTTTACTTCAAAGTTGAAAAAGATCAAGTCTTGATTGTGGTCATATATGTTGATGACATCATTTTTGGAGGGAATGAAGCTATGTGTAAGAAGTTTGTAGAAGAGATGTAGAAAGAATTTTAGATGTTTATGTTTGGGGGGATGAATTTATTCCTTGCACTACATATCAATCAAACAAATAAAGGTATATTCATTTCATAATCAAAGTATATCAAAGAAATGTTGAAGAAGTTTGGAATGGAAGACTTTAAACCTGTATGTACTCATATGGTTACTGGTTGAAAAATGAGCAAGAATGATGAATCCCCTAAGGCTGATTAGATCAAGTACAGATCAATGATCGATGGACTACTATATCTAACTACTAGATCAGATATCATGCATGCAATTTTTCTTGTGGCTAGATTTCAAGAAGATCCTCAAGAGTCACATGTTGCAATAGTAAAGAGGATATTTAGATACTTAAAGGGCACTCTAGATCATGGCTTTTGGTATCCAAAGGATACTAACTTCACTTTGAGTGCTTACACAAATGCAGATTGGGATGGTTGTGTTGATGACAAGAAAAGTACAAGTGGTGGTGCATTCTTTCTTGGATGTAGATTAGTATCTTGACTAAGCAAGAAATAAGATTTAGTTTCTTTATTTACTGCAAAGGATGAGTACATTGCAGTAGCATATTGTTGGACACAAGTATTTTGGATGAGGCAAACATTGAAGGATATCAAAGTAGTGTATGATGAGCCTATTTCTATCTTTTATGAAAATACAAGTGCCATCAATATTTCAAAGAATCTAGTGATGCATTCAAGGAAAAAACATAATTCAATCAGTTATCACTTTCTAAGGGAGAAGGTTGTGGAGAATGAAGTGAAGCTTTAATATGTACCTACAAAGGATCAGATCAAGTTGATATATTCACTAAGGCTCTTCCTAAGGATACTTTTGAGTATCTCCAAGAGAAGTTAGGGATTATTGCCCCTCCTTCTTTGAACTAGATGCATCAGTCCAGTGGATCTCAAGATTCATTCTTTATTTTGGATTGATGTTGGTGGATACCTCTCAAGGGGAGTAGGTAGTGACATTTTTGATTGTTACAATCAAAAGGGTGTGTTGTATCATAGTGTAGTGGTTGCTAATTTGGTACAATTTTGTGTGTGCTCCTAAGGGGGAGTATATAAAGCAGTGAAGGAAAGGTATTGCAAAGTAGTAGCAAGAAGGTTGTTTGATTTCAAAGGAAGAGAATAAATGCAAACATCTCAGTCATTTTCCATTGATGTCAAATAGGGAGAAAGAAACATGTGAAAAATATTAACAAAAGAGAGAAACAAGTAAAGAAGACAAGCTACAAAGGGGGAGAAAAGAGAAAAGGAAATTGGTATGGAGCATATATGTTATATCTTTGATGGTTTTCACATAATGTGTTCCCATCAATGACAAAGGGGGAGATTGTTGCAAGTACGAGCAATTGGTGTTGTCATTGATGTTAACAAGCTTGTGTTGTCATTAATGTTTGTAATTATTCTAAGAGTGTGAGCAGTTGATGATTTGATTAGTTGCATTATGTTTTCATTAGTAAATATACTAGTGTCAACCTTTAGTGTTGCTTCAATAAGATTCTGTCTATGGATGAGGAAGTACTGAAGATGATAAGGATGTGTCTTTGGTGCTTAGTTTCCAAGTGCTTTTAAGAAAATTTGATAAAAAGAGGAAACAATGTGTTGTAGTGGTGTTTTGGGTCATAAAGTTGTGCTTTAATTTTGATCCAAATTTCTTCTAGTTTGAAGATATTCCTATGCAATTTAGATATTTTGGTTAGATATGTTCAGAGGTTCTATATTCAAGATTTGGTGTGCTAGATCATTGTACAAAAGAAGTTGTGTTCACTAGTGTGTGACTATGCATTGCAAAGGTCTCTAGGAGAAATGTTTTTGCTTTGTGTTTCTCCCCATTTGTATTTTGGATCTTGCAATTTTGAAGGTGTGTTGATGGTGTTGATAGTTTACCTCAATCAAGAGGATTTGAGGTTTGGTGCTTCAGAAGATGGCTTTTCAAGTAATAGTGTATGGCATAGTTGTCTGAGTGCACTGGGTGTGTACATTCTTTAGGTGGAAGTTGTTATGAATGATTTTATTGGATTTTAGGGTGTTTTAGGAATATTCTAGATCATGTTTGATTGTGGTATGTGGTTCACAAGTTTTCCTTGGGTTTGAGGAAACGTATACTTAAAATTTTAATGGTGTTTGCATGGGTAATGACCAACCTAGTGTTTACACTACATGCGATGGCTAATTACTATTTATGGAAGCATGTGGTTGAGTGGTATTTTGATTTGGGTCTCAATTAAGGTATGATGTGGTCTGATTTCAACTTGAATTTGCACATTTGAGGTGCATAGTCAGCCTTCGAGAAGGTCTCAAGGCTAAGGATGGTATAAATATGAGTTGAGTTGTTGAAGGATGTCAATATGGATGTGTGAGATGAGAACGATGCAAAGTGCGGTGTGTTGGAGTATGAAATTGAGTAATACAATGAGAGATTTCATGTGTTAGTTTATTGTAGAGAATGAGCATAAGGTGGCTACAATTCTTTGATCAGAATATAAAGGTGTTGATGTCATTGTGGTGGATTATTTTTTGCATTGATATGCTTTTCTCTATGTAACATTCCTTCTCTATCTTCTTTTCTATTATGGTTGTGAGCCTTTCTTCTTTGGGTAGTGAGCCCTTCGACAGTGAGCCCTATTGTATTCAGTGTTGATATTGCTTATATTGTGAGCTAATCCTCATCGTGGTTTTCCCTTCTTGGGTTTTTTGTGTAGATTTGGTGTTCTCTTGCGTATGGTGTTAAGTTGTTTCAATTTCTGTTATTTGCTTTTCATGATAATTCATCATTGCAGATTTAAGGGTTTAATGTATGAATGTGGATCTAAATGTTAATAAGGTTTTTGAAGTTTTAAGGTACAACCGATTCACCCACCCTCTCAATTGTCTTACATTCAATAATTTTCTCATACATTGAGCCATAAATGAGTGGGTGAGGTGCTGACCAACTACCCCTTAACTGGATGTAGTGCCTCTCCATGATTCACCTTTTTATGATGTTTATGTCAGATGCATGTGGATTCATTTTATGTCTTAGGTACTCTTTTCTTGTGATTAGGACATTCTATAATGACACTTGTTCAGTATGCTACTATGTTAGGTGATGTGATACTCAAGACTTGTTAATATGTTAGGTTTTATAGGTTTTTGTTTATTGTTTATGTTTACTATGAGACTAAGAGCTATTTTGTTATTATTACATGTTGATGATGTATTAGGATGTTAGCATACTAACCTTGTTAATGATTTATATGAAATGATCTAAGAAGTGTAAATGCTTTACATCTAAGATAACCCTTGTTTAATGTTTTATTTAAGGATATTCGATGAACTTGTACTAACGTTTAATAATGATATGCTAGATCATTGTCATGACTATGTGTGATGTTCTAGGTTAAGACTTAGCACGTGTGTGTTACCTTATTTTGTAATGGTTTATGATTATTGATGTCACGAGATGTTATCCGATAAATTATATGATGCTTTTAAATGTTACTTAGGTGTGAAGGGAAGGATGTCATATTTCTCACTTTGAGAACCCTGCGATGTTTTGATTTCCTTTCACTAGGTATGTGATGATTATACATATATGCAGAGACATTTGTGTGTTGTAGGTTGCAGGTACTAGGCATCGACTCCACCTAAATTGGAAGGTCTGAGTGTGCCTTAAACCCAATGGAATAGTTGATTAGAGATAGCACTTGGTCCCTTACCCTAGCCATCATCCTCGAAAAGGATGAGTATCAGGTCTGATACCTTGTTAGTATGTCAGTGTGTCTACGGTCAGTTGGTCTTATTTTTTTACCTTGGTTAGGGCCAGGTACTTGTTTGGAATTTGATTTTTTTAATTTAAAATTTGTTTGATAAATGTTGTTTTTAGTTAACATATGTATTAAAATAAATTATTAAGTAAAAAGGGAACTTTGATAAATAAATATAAATATATTTATTAATAATAGTTTATTATAAATTAAATGTGTAATGTAATATTAAAATAAAATAGTCTAGTTATAATGGAAATTTATAATTAATAAATATAAAAAAAATATGAAAAATAGAAAGGTTTTTCATGCAAGTTCATGCAAATGTTGAACGGATTGTCAAAAAAGGAACTGAATTTTTTTTTTGGGGGATTTTGTGATATGTTATTAGATTTTTGGTTTTGAAAATGAACAACCTTCTTCTTGTTAATAATTTTCTCTTTTGGCGATTATTCATTCTATTTTTGGCTAAAAGAGTAGTTTGTCTACAATTTTTTTCTTTTAAAAGGTGGATTTTGTGGAATTGATTTTGGAAAATTGTTTGGGGATTTGGGAGAAGTCGGAGAGAAAAAAATTCTTGGAGGGAGGAATACTCAAATTATGAGAGTGATAACCCCTATCAACTGACGTAGGATCTAGCTTATCCAGGTTGGTCACGCTTTTACATGTAATCTAATGTTGTATTATGTATACAAAGGAAAAATCACCTATATATGCTTAAGGTAGTAAAATGGTGTAAACAGTAATCATATGCTTGTTTTCCTTCAAGTTATTGATCTCTTCATTTAAGCTCTTCCTGTAGATTATCCTGGCTACCATGCAGATCTGTATCCTTCCATTTAAATCACATCTAAATGTTTTGGATTTCTTCTATGAGTCCTTTGTTTTCAACTTCCACATGCATTTATTTTAGTGCCCGTTTTATAAACTTAGACTTTTGCATGTAGATTGGGAAATAGAAAAGTTATTTTTGAAACTTAACTCATCGCTATTGCACATAATTTGTATTTTGTTTTAACTCTGCAATAAATCAATTTCCCCTGAGTTTGTATATTGAACCCAAATTAGGAAGGGTAGTAAGATACGTTATGATTAGGAGAAAGGTTGCTTACTCAAGCAAATCGATTATGCCTCTTGAATGGTTTTATCATTTACCCACCTAATTCTTGATGAAATCAAGTGGCATGTTTTAAGAGATTGAGAATCATCAATATCATTCTTATAGCAGCAATATCTCATCAGTGCAATGATTGTATTCACATTAGCATTAAATCTAAACTTAGCTCTAAATTTTTTCTTTTACCTGTCAATTGTAACAATTTTATGCTCATCCTGCAATCTCGCAACTCATAAGAGCATTGATTACCTCTTTCCCCTCAACCGATTTCTTCTTTGAAAGATTCTAAGCCTTTTCAACAAATCCAAATTGTGCAGTCCTGCAACCACTACGCTCCAAGAGGTGACATCTTTTTGAGGCATTTGATCATTAAACATGCACCTCCTCTGTGCTTCCAAACCTTCCATACATGATTACTGTGGAAATCACAACATATGCTTGAAAGTTTTTATAGCCTTTTCAACCTATCCTCATGGTGCGCACCCAGCGCTCACATCGTTTCATGGGATGAGATCTCTTTGAGGTCCTTTGTCAATCAGTTCTCCACTCATGTGCCTCAGCCTGGGTTGTGTACCCTTCTCTTCTTGAGTCGTCACTGCCTTGCAACGTTTTAGGTTATTATTCATGCACTTAAAATTGGTATTGTTAATGTGATTTCAATTTGATATCATATGTTGTGTTTTCATCTCTGTGTTATATTTGATATTGAATATAATTGATTTCATTTTGATGGTTATTTCTTATATTTGGCATTAGATGCTTTCCTTGGTCTGTGGACTTACTGCCTTGCATGCATATTAGGGTAAGCATGTGTTTTGTTTGAGGTTGTATGTTTGCGTCTTTTCCAGTGTTTCATATTCCTTACTGAAGGTTTTGATTTTATATTGATGGTTCTATTTTATGGTATTCGATGTTTTGTTTTGTGATGAACATATTATGTACTTGACATTCGATACTTGTATTATGTTTTAATTCAATGAAAATAACATATGTTGATGTTTGATACCTTGTATTTTGTTTCTTTTCCGTGACTGTATATTTTGGCATTCGATTTTATAATTATATATATGTGTGTGTGTGTGTGTATGTATTTATATCTATATATATGTATGTATTTATATGATTTCCATATTACAGTTTGATATATTATTTTATAATGTAAATAAAATTCTTTTAATAATATATATACATTATGGTTATTGTAAAAGAATAATTCTGCCTATGTGAATTAATTGACCTTGTTAGATATGTGATTTGGGAAATTAAGTAGGGTAAATTGATTTACTTATAATTAGACAATTGAAGGATTTTTTTAAATGAATGAATTAAATTATCTTTTGTTAATGAGTGTTGAATTCTTTCATAATTTATTTGTAAATTCACTACATATGTAATTAGTCATCTAGAAATAATGTTATTATGGTAAATGATGCATTAAGAGAATTAAGTGGTTAATTTAAAGAGTAATATGAAATGTGGAAATAATGTATGTTTGATTGAGTTCTTGTATTGTATAATGTGTTTTGGGATGATTTAGTAATTGTCTAAAAGTGGGTGTTCTTGTGTAAGTTACTTAAGGACGATTTCCAAAGGCCTGAGAGGGGGTATTTTTATATGTATGGTTTTTATGATTGTTTGACTTGGAAGTGGTTGGTAATGTTTTGAGTTGTGTGAAACGGGGTCAATGCCTTGCACTGTGTATAGATTCTTGTGATTGTGATATGTGTGCAAGATGGTAAATTCCTTGCATTGTGTATGGATTCATGTGATTATGTTAATTATGTAAGATGGTAAATGCCTTGCTTGATGTGAAGGGTTTACTAGTTGCAAGTAGGGGGGAGTGGCTCTCAATGGGAGCCAAAACCCAAAGTGGTCTCCAGGACAACCCATTGGATATTTTCTTAATCCAATGATAACCTTAATAATGAATTAGGGGGATGGGTAGAATTCACATTAAACAAGATAATGGATGCCTCATTGATGCCTATAGTGCTCGTTTAGGCTAAGGATGGGGTTAGAAGGCCTGGTTGGAAAGATCAACTTCCTTGTCCTCATGAAAGGAATGTTGGTTCCGCATGTGTCACCCTATGGGGTCAGGACCTAGTGAGAGGTTTACCAGGACAATGATAGATGGGGGTTGGGGTCTAGTGAGAGACTGCCAAGACAACTCATGTAAGGACCATACAATGACACTCTTCCCTATTGCAGTCTAGCATTCCCTAGTTGTACTTTCCCTTTTGTTGTGTGTATGTCTGGAAGTGAAGTCAGTGATGTAAGTGATGTGTTGTGAGTAGTGTTGTGTTGGAGTCCATGTATAACCCTTGATTGTGTTAGATTGTTACTTTCCTGATTGTCTGCTTGTTGAGGGGCCTTGTGTTATCTCCTAGAATGGGGGGAAGACCTTAGGGTTGCACATGGTTGGGAGGTTGGTGCTTTTTACTCCATTGGGTATCTTTTCTACATGTTTGTGTGTATGGAGATTGTTCATTATGTTGTGGACTCCAGATCCTGTTCCAGATTGAGGAGACAATTTTTTTATGTATACGTATTGGATTGTATGTCAGATGTATCTCTTATTGTGATCAGATGTATTCTTCCCACATGTACTCCAGGAAACATTGTCTTAAAGATTTTGATGATGTACTGATATTGATGTATTCTTCTTGAAATGAATACTATAATGTAATGCATCTTGTATATGCAGCTAGCTAGAAATGAACTTAATGTTGATTATCAGTTGATATGTTATTCAGAATCATTTAATGTGATGCTTTTAAAATGAACCTTGCTTGTTAGATAGATCATGATACCTCGTTAGTTAATGATATGGTTCTAGTTACCTTGGTTGATAGTTATGTGAGTAGCGTAGTCATGGAACCTTAGAGGACCTAGAATTTTATGTTATATTATGTTATGCAATCTACTATTATTTCCTTTCAAAAAAAAATTGTTCCATTAATGTGGCTTGGTTAGTGTTGTCCTATGGGGTTCCTTGGCGGGGTGTTACACTGGATACATTGAATTTGGGTTTTATTCAAAATTCTTGGCACTTCAATTAGGTGTGAAGTGGCAGAAAAATAATATTTCTAACTCTTCTTTCAACTTTATTCAATACAATAATAATAATAATCAAATATATTAATTACCTACTTGTCAACTAAATAAAAAAATATTATAAGATTACTTTTAATCAAAATATATATTAATTATAATAGAACTATAGTGACCACTTAAAAGTTAATTTCAATAAAAATATATATCCCTCAATCATCACGGTGCTATAATTGGGCAGCAGCTATCCAACCCCATATTTGCATCGGGGCATTAATGTCACTCCATGTATGCCCTCCATGTATCATCTGATTGATGTACTTGTCATAGTCCGGTGTTGTCATTTTGTTAGACCTCCTTTTAATTAACCCCTACGTCATTTCATTTTTTTCCAAAGGCAAGATTAATATATATATATATATATATAATATGACATATAATATATATAGATATATATTTATAAAATAATGACATATAGGTATACTCTATATATATATATATATATTTAATATAATTGTTTATATAACATGATTTACTTCAATTTATAATAATTGGATATATATTTTATATATTGAGAAAGTAGTAAATTAATTTTTAGTGAAAGGAAACAAATAATGAAATGGAAGTAGAAATTAAGTTTTTAGCCTATCATTTAAGTTCCTATAGTTTTTTAATATGCCTATAATTGTATGGAAAGATGTTGAATTATATAATTGATTGAAAATATAATTGACTTCGACTCAACTTGAGCAGTAATGCCAAGGTTTTTTTATGTTTCTTAGTTTCACTTTTGATTTGTAAAAGCCAAGAAATTATCCCTTTAAATTAGTGAATTAATATTTATGGTATTACTTGTCATCATTTTTCATATGTATAACAAACATTTTCTTTAAGATATATAATTTTGAGAATCTATATGCATAATATATATAATAAATTCATGAAATACATTTATACAAAAAAAATATATAATTAGATACATCAATGAGAGTTATTGTACAAAGAAGATATCTTTAGAGATATTTTTTGAAGAAAATACATTGTTATTTTTCAAAGTATGTGATATATATGAGAATTAATGTACAAAGAAGATATCCTGAGAGATATCTGATGAAGAATATACATTGTTATTTTTCAAAGTATGTCATATGATTTATTAACATAAATGAAAACACTATACATGACAAAGACTGAGCAAACTATGGCAAAGACTACCCTGGGGAATCCTTACTTCAAAAAAGACTAACTATTTTCAAAATTTTCTTTGACCATAATTTTCCAATTTCAGTCCTTATTGTTGGGCGTTGAAGCCCCATGGCCACCTTATCCATTGGCTATTTTTCCCTCCAAATGATGCTTCTTGACATTCTATGCTATTTGTAATTATTTATTACAGATAAGGCATTATTATTGTTATTGTATCTTGTTGTTGCAATTATCTATGGTAATGTGTGTATCCAGAAATGGAGATTAATAAAATTCCGCTACTTCAAAAGTGGGCATAGCCATTTTTATGGTGAACCACTATAAATTCGTGTCTTCATGTTATTACTTATTTTGTTTTGAATTTAATTTTCTACAATCTATTTTTAATTTTATTTGTGATTAGTTTATCAACAATTGGTATCATCTGGAGCAAGGCGTAATTTTTGTTTGGGAATTGTGATAATTTTTGGGAATGGAGGAAGTAGATAAATGGAATATAATGAAGCTCGCGGGGCAGAACTTCAAATTGTGGAAAGTGTAGATGGAGTCTTCGCTGATTAGAGGATATTTTCGTTCATGTTGGAAGGAAAAGCAAAGAAGCCAACTATGATGTTAGATGAAGACTGGGAAAAAATGGATAAGAAAGCAAGATCAAAAATTATCTTATTGTTGTCCAACAATGTTATTTTTAATGTCATAGTAGAGAAGACTTCGAAACAATTGTGGGATAAATTATCAGATATGTACAAGATGGATTCAACTTCGAATAAAGTCTATCTCATGAAAAAATTATACAATTTAAAAATGAAGGAAGGTGGAGTTGTATCAAACCACTTGAAAAAATTCAACACACTGGTCACCTAATTGATTTTGGTGCTCATATAAATTTAGATGATGAAATTAAAGCTATTTTAATGTTGTTTTCTCTTTTGAATAGTTGGGAAGGAGTTGCGATGGAAATCAACACCTTTGTATCTGAGAAAACAAAATGAAAGTTTGATGATGCTACTACAACTCTACTCAGCGAAGATATGTGAAGGAAAAATCAAGGAACCACGTTTGGTGATGCCTTGATTTTTGGAAATAGAGGTAGAAACCAAGGGGCAAAAATAACAATAGAAGGAGATCAAAATTAGCGAGGAGATCAATGTCAAGGGGAAAAAATGGAGGTTCCTGAATTTGTGGAAAAGAAGGCCATATGAAGAAGAATTTTTGGTCATACAAAAAGGTACAAAATCAATCAAAGGGCAGCAAAGTGAACACCATGTATGAAAAAGATGGTTATGATCTAGTTTTTTCAACAGGTGAAACTACGATGGATTCGTGGGTGTTGGATTTCGATGCATCCTTTCATGCAACCTCATGTCGGGATGATTTTCAAAACTATCAAGAAGGTAAATTCGATAAGTTGTATCTTGGTGATAATAAGGCATGTACAATTGTTGGAAAACGTGATGTAATGTTAAAGTTGAAAAATGGAAATAAGTGGTTGTTGCGAGATGTAAGACATGCTCCGAAGCTAAAAAGGAATATGATTTTAGTGGGACAGCTGGATGCTCAAAGGTGTAGAGTCACATTTGATTCAAACAAATGGAAGGTGACCAAAGTTGCGTTGGTGGTTGCAAGAGGCAACAAATTGGGCACATTATATGTGCTAGATAGTCCAACTGAAGTGGGAGCAATGATAACACTTGTGGATAGCGAAATGAAACTATGGCATAGAAAGCTCGAGCACATGAGCAAGAAGGGGCTTGAAATATTGCTCAAAAGGGATCATCTTCCAGGTTTAAAATCTGTATTTGGACCTATGTGAGCATTGTCTATATGGAAAACAAAGGCGGATTAGCTTATCGAAGACGAGACATGACAAAAAGACAAGGCCTTTGGAGCTTGTGCACTCTGACATGTTTAGTCCCACAAAGGTAACCTCATATGGAGGAGCTAATTATTTTTTTACATATATTGATGATTGCACATGAAAGGTATGGATTTACATGCTCAATAGGAAATTAGAAGTATTTTCCAAATTCAAGATTTTTAAAGCTATTGTTGAAAATCAAACGGGGAACAAGATTAAATGTTTGAAAAATGATAACAAGGGTGAATTTTGTTCTTTGAAGTTTGATGGTTATTGTGCATATAATGGTATTTAGCGTATTAAAGTTGTACCATTCACACCTCAAGAGAATGGTGTAATAGAGAGGTTGAATCGTACAATTCTTGAGATGGCTTGAAGCATGCTCTCTTATGTAGGTTTGGGAAAAGAATTTTGGGCAGAGGTAGTTAATATAGCGGTATATCTTATTAGTCATAGCCCCTCTTCCAAATTAGACTTTGATTCTATAGAGGAAAGATGGATTGGACGGAAAATTTTGTATAAAAATCTGAGGGTGTTTGGCTACGAAGTGTTTGTTCATGTTCTGAAAGAGAAACAAACAAAGCTAGACTTCAAATATGAGAGGTGCATTTTTATCAGGTATGGTGAAGATCAGTATGGTTTCAGGTTATGGAATTCACTGACAAATAAACTAGTTTGTAGCAGAGATGTGGTATTCAATGAAAGGGTGCTTCCAGGTTTACACAAACAGATCGGTTTAGTGAATGAATTTGTGCCTGTGAATGTTATTGGGAGTGGCAAAGATATGGTTTCAATTTAGCCTCAACAGTATGCTGGTAACAATCAAACTAGAAGAAGTTTGACAATCATCTTTTCTTTCACACCCTAGAGCCCCTATTGCAACTAATAAGCAACATGAATTTGATTCTCTACAAGCTACCAGCATGGGAAATAACCTCGATCAATTACCTACTCGGTGAAGATCATGTAAATAAGGTATGCCCATTTCAATTTGACATTGAATCTTCAAGACAACAATTCCAAACTAAGTCTCATGCAACCATGAAAGCTCCTGACCCTCCCTCATACTTGCGGCTTGTTTTCTTTGAGGTGCCAAAAAAAAAAGTCCATTAAACCTGCCCATGTCGGAAGAAATTTTGACAACCCACGCTTGTCTCATGATTACCATTTTCATCACAATTGCATGAGGAGGAAATGAAAATATCAAATTCAATTTCAACATGGCCTTTAAATAGATCTGCCCCTATTCATTTATCTCAACCTCCTTTGGAATCCTCACTCTTACAGCCTTCAACGGGAACTTCAAACTCCATGCCTTAGTGTTTTGGTTTGCAACCACATCAAAATCCAAAGTAGCCCATCATAGCCACACAAGTTTCATTTAAATACCATAAACCTACACATATGACAAACATGTTGCCCACACAAGGTTCAAAACGTGTTGTCCATTGTCATGGTGATATGGCATGTGAGGTGTCAGTAAGTAATGCAAATAATCTTGTTATCATGTGCAACCATGAGAGATCACTGTGTAAAGTAAATCCTTTTCCAATCAATTCACAGATGCACGATTATCCTCTACATGAATGTATGGATGATAATACAAATCCAAATGATAATAATTTGCAGGTAGTTAAGAGAAGTTTTAGTTCACAACCAAAGTCAATTGGGGGTATACAGAGGAATCTTGATATGGAAAATAATAACATTGGTGATTCTATTAACACTAGAAATGTTGGTAATGTAGAAGTTGTTGATTATAGTGTGTTTACTCAAAATTATGCAGTGCAAAGAAAAAATGTTGAAGATAACTTGCAAGAACAAGGTAATGTGCAAGAAGTGATTCCTCAAATGTTGAGGTCTACTCGAGAGTGTTGACCTCTAGCAAGATTTGATGATTACCAGTTGCTAATTTTTGATCAGTTAGAGCTTGCAACTTTCAAGGAGGCTTGCAAAGATATCAATCAGGAAAAATGGTTGGATTGGATGAAAGAGGAGATGGATTAGCTGATGGAAAACCACTCTTTGGATTTGGTGAAGCTAACACCCAATCAAAGAGCTTTGAAAAATCAATGGTATACAAATTGGAAGAGGAAGAAGGAGGCATGAAATGATATCAAGCATATTTGGTTGTCAAAGGGTATGATCAACAAAAAGGTATTGATTTTAATGAGATATTCTCTCTAGTTGTCAATATGACTACCATTAGAGTGGTTTTGGGTTTGGCAATGATATACGATCTTGAGTTGGAGCAACTCGATGTGAAGACAACATTCTTAGATGGTGACATAAATGAGGAGTTATATATGCATCAACCATAAAGTTTTGAGCAAAAAGGTAAAGAGGATTTATATTACAGATTGAGAAGGAGTTTGTATGGGCTCAACCAAGCCCCACATCAGTGGTTCTTGAAGTTTGATTTGTTTATGGCTGAGCAACAAATTAGGCACTGTGATTTTGATCTGTGCATGTATTATAATTTTTTAGATAATGGTGAGTTTTTTTTATTACTGCTCTATGTTGATGGCATGCTTCTTACCGGTTCTAGTATGAGAGTTGTTTGTTATTTAAAACAACATTTAGCTCAAAAATTTTCAATGAAATACTTAGGGTCAGCAGAGAGGATACTTTGCATGACTATAATTCAGGATAGGCATAAGAGAGAAATTAGATTGTCACAAGAAAAGTACGTTGACAATGTGTTGGATAGATTTAATATGAAGGGTGATAAGCTTGTGAGCACTCCCCTCGCTGATCACTTTTGTTTGTCATCTGAAATGCACCCCAAAACACCTCAGGATCAAGAAAACATAAAAGGTATTCCCTATTCTTCAGTGGTTGGGACTCTCATGTATGTGATGTTGTGCACTCATCTAGACATTGCTCATGTAGTGGGAGTAGTGAGCAGATTTATGAGCAATCTGAGTAAGACTCATTGGGAAGCAATGAAGTGGATACTAAGGTATTTAAAAGGCACTTCAAACTATGTTTTGTGTTTTGGAGGTACAAATGCACAGCTATGTGGTTTTGTTGACTCTGATATGGCCAGAGACTTGGACAAATGAAGGTCTACAACAAGATATGTGTTCACATTTGTCGGGGTAGCGATCAGTTGGGTTTCACGGTTGCAACAAGTAGTTGCACTCTCCACTACTGAGGCTGAATATATTACACTCACTAAAGGTGCAAAAGAGATGATTTGGTTGCAACGATTGTTGGGAGAGTTGGGTTTCAAAAAGCATGTTTTCACTCTTTTTTGTGATAGCAACAACACTATTCATTTGGTAAAGAACTCAACCTTTCATAATTGGACTAAACACATTGAGTTGCGCTATCATTTCATCTATAGAATTTTCTTAAAGAAGGAAAGTTGAAAGTGGAAAAAATTGACACAAAGGTCAATCTGGAAAATGTATTGATGAAGATTGTATTAAGGGAGAAGTTCAAGTTTTGTAGGACTTCTCTCCACATTGTCAAGATGTGACAATAGGGGAAAGTGGGGGAATATCTCTGAGTTTGCAGCAAACATTGGACTTCAAGTGGGAGATTTTTGGGTGTTGAAGCCCAATGGTCACCTTATATGTTGGTTATTCTTCCCTCCAAATGATGCCTCTTGACATTCTATGCTATTTATAATTTTTTATTATGGATAAGGCATTATTTTTGTTATTGTATATTGCTACTACAATCAGCTATGGTGATGTGTGTATCCAGAAATAGAGATTAATAAAATTCCCCTACTTCAAAAGTGGACATAGCCATTTTTATGGTGAACCACTCTAAATTCACGTCTTCGTGTTATTACTTCTTTTGTTTTGAATTTAATTTTTACAATATATTTTTCTTTTTATCTGCAATTAGTTAATCAACACTTACTTTAGCTAGCATATTTTTTTGCAAGCTAAAATAGTTTGGGATCATAACTCTAAAACAAACCTTTAAGCACCATCCATTTTCATAAAAAGATGCACAACGCGAGTGGAAGATCTAGGTTCTTTACAATATTGTGTTTGTATTACATGTAGTTTGTTTATGATGTTTTACATGTCAACCTATTGTCTTTACATATAAGGGAACTTATTAGATTCTCTGGTTGTTTTTTTACACGTCAGACCTTTGTCTAAGATTATTTCTCTAACATGCGAGGTCTTGGGACATGAAGCTATAATACATTTTCCTCCTCTTGGGTATACATTTGCTTGCCTTTTCATTCCCATCACAAATAAGCTTGAACTTGTACAAGATCTTCAAGAATTGATATTTGATAAATTTCCCTCTCACTCGTAGGCAAGTCAATGTAGAAGTTCTATCCTTTAAATTTAAACCTAAAAAATTAATCAATGGAATGGAAATTATTGGTCAAAAACTTAACAGTGACATACCAGACAATTATATTGGGAAAGTTAAAAAAAATCAAATTGGAAATCAAAAATTTGAAACAAATCACTTCCCAATTGTTTTTGGATTCATAATAAAGAGAAATTCAACTGAGGATATGTTTGATTCATGTATGTCAATTGTCAACAAAGATCTATCCCCAGACTACAAATCATGAGAACCAAGAATGCATAATCTAGTTTAAGGTTAGACAATATTATTAATCAAATCACATGCTTGGAATGTGAGTAAAATCAAGTCCTTTATCTAAATCCACCATATGTGTAGAGTGTAGACTTATGTGGCACTTAAAATTCACAGCAGAAGAAAACTTACCTTTGTAAAAGGAGTTCGCAAAGCTCTTTTTTTATAATTTGTTGTTCCACTAGGCCAATGTGATGGACGTGTCCAATTTCTACTAATTAGAATATCTTCTATCAGGGACTTAAAATCAAAAGAGATGCATAAAAGAATAAAAATGAGATATAGAAACTCCAAACAATGTCCCATCTACAATGCAAACCACACCCATTTCAAAACTCAATATCTATTGAAACAAAAAAATAAGATTAACCAAACCCACTTCAAAACCAATCTTCATTTAAACAAAAAATTCTCCTTAACCACACCCATTTCAAAATCCCCTTTTACTCAAACAAAAATTTAACTTGACACAATGTGCTTGAAATACTACCTATATCTCTACTAAGTTGCTCCCCAAAGGCTATGACAGGAAGAGATGACGTGAAAAATGTATGCAGTGGGAGCCAATATTTTGTAAATATTCATCAAACAAAATACATTTTTAGCATGACCCATCGAATGGAATTAGTTTAAGCTAGAGAGGGTGACTATTAGCACTTGAATCCTACTATAAATCCACTAATCTAGTCTTATTTGTAGCAAGGCAACCTTCCTTTGATATTATTGATGACGCCACTGAATGGAACATTCAACTTGTTCTCCATTGTTGGTCATCACCAACAACAAGTATTATTTCCACAGAATGTAAGGCTGCCTAAAAGCTAAAATAGTTTGTATTCCTAGTATGTAATAAGGAACATAGACTCTTCCTCTAAATTCATGTTTGTTTTGCACTAGTAAGACCCAAGTTACTCTAAAAGAATATTTTGACAGCCGCTGAGAAGAGAATCCTCCCTTCTCAATCCAAAAACATGTCCTGCCATGTTTTCCCCAATAACTCAATTGTGGCCATAAAGGTTCTTGGTTATATATGTAGACAATGAAAAATGTCCTAAGCCTGCGAGTGTCATTTTTCTTCATCCTCATCCTTCGATAATTGAATAATTTTAGTTATTCAATTATTTTTGATCATATTCCTCTATTAATTAAATAATTTTTAATAATTATTTAATTAATTCACTTTCTAATCTTAATTCTATCCTGATCAATTAAATGAACTAATTGCGTCACTAATTTCTCCCTCTTCTTCAATAGTTAAATAAATTATTATTTATTTAATTATTTTGTCACCTTTCATCTATAGTTAAATAATTACCATTAATTATTTATCTATTCATGGTCCTTTAATTCTTCTATAGTTAAATAATTATTAAAATTATTTAACTATCCCATGCCATCTCCCCTGTTAAATAATTAATCTAAATTAATTATTTAAGTTATAATTTTCATCTCTCCATTTAATTAAATTGATAAATTTAATTAAATGCTCATTTTATCATTTTCTCTAAATAAATAATTTGGATAAATTATTTATTTGCCACTTGTCATTTTCCTCCATTTCGAATAAATAATTTAAAATAAATTATGTATGCACCTCCACTTGGTCAAAGATGTGTTGGAATTGTGAAACAAGCACAAAACCACGAGCCACAAGATCAAACACAAACAAATACACCTTCCACGCAAGAGATCTGCAAACAAATGTATGCAATTAACTTCAACAAGAAAAAGCTATAGTTGAGAGAAAACTTTCAAGAAGATATGAAAGCTACAGATATTCTCCCGTTAATAATTACAATGAGATCAATCCTTATAAAAGGAGAGCAAGAAACCCTAAAGAAAAGCCTAAAGGGAAACCCTAGTGTGCACACTTAATAATTAATTATTAATGTGCCTAAGTTTAGCTTAAGTAACTAAAGTGATAAGTGACTTAATTAATTAACCAATATAATTAAATTAATCAAAACAACTTATTACTCTAACACCCCCCCTTAAGATGAACTTAGGAAGTAGCTAAAAACACTAAGAAAAAGATGCATGAAAGCAAAGATGGGTCCCGACAAACAAGGCCAAGTAAGGTACCCATGTACAAACAAAAGATCTCTATAAAGCGGAGAAATAGAGAAAACCTCGTGGGAAAAAAAAACTCTACTCCAAGAAGAGATCAAAGGTGACTGAAGGACTGAAAAGCCTCCAAATCAAGGAAATGTCTTGAAAAAGAAGAACATGTAGAACATCACAGAAGCATGAAGAAGCTGCAAACTCTGTTGAAAGATGACTGCTACGGTGTTGAAGAACCTCCTCTGAAGATAGGATGATTAGGATCAAGAAGACAACAATCTGCATGAGTGCCCCCAACGACACTACTCGAATCAGATGGCAAACAAAGGAAAACACCTGAAACGAAGATACAAATGGCACAAGTACCAATAGTCTGAAGAACACTGATCAACTGAGAATGGAAGATTCCTTCCAAGGAAAAACCAAGGAAGCATTAACACCAACAGTAGAAACCCCCCCATAATGCTGAAAAAAGAGAGGCGTGATAGGTACACTGAAACGGAATGCCAGAAAGTAGTGCATGAGGAGGAACCAAGAGCATCTGAAGGTGCAAACATGACAGTACAAGCTGATAGAAAGGATGTGAAACCAAAATTCACATACGCATGAGAAAGGTATGAAGGCAAACAAAGGAAAACATCAACCCCCATGGCACTTTATATCATAGTGCGAGTACAATAAGGCACAAAGTGATGTGCAAGAAACCCAATACTACACATACAATGCTGAGGCACTTTATCTTAGTGCGTTTACAAAAGAGAAATACATGCAATGTGAGCCCATAATGTCTACAATGTCCAAATAGGACCCTTGTTTGCTTTCATGCATTGTAGTTACCTTTTCTTTCTTGCACATGTTTGTAGCTACACTCTTGCTCATCTTAAGGGGGGGTGTTAGAGTAAAGGTTTTAACTTAATTATATTAATTAAGTTACCTTTATTTCTCTCTTAAGATTTTAGTTTAGTTTGCATATTGTGACATTTAATAATTATATTGATTATTAAATGTCTACCTATTAGGGTTTCTTTAGGGTTGCACAATCTCCTTTTATAAGGATTGATCATTGTATTTTATTTCCAGCTCTGATACCATGTTGGAATTTTGAAACAAGCACAAAACCACGAGCCACAGGATCAAACACAAACAAATACACCTTCCACGCAAGAGATCTACAAACAAATGTATGCAATTAACTTCAACAAGAAAAAACTATAGTAGAGAGAAAACTTCCAAGAAGATATGAAAGCTACAGATATTCTCCCATTAATAATTACAATGAGATCAATCCTTATAAAAGGAGATCAAGAAACCCTAAAGAAAATCTTAAAGGGAAACCCTAGTGTGCACACTTAATAATTAATTAATAATTAATTATTAATGTGCCTAAGTTTAGCTTAAGTAACTAAAGTGATAAGTGACTTAATTAATTAACCAATATGATTAAATTAATTAAGTAAAACAACTTATTACTCTAACAAGATGCTCTGTCATAATCCCCTATCATAACATTTATTTTTCCATAGCCTGCATGTCTTGCATGTCTATCATAGCTGTCAGGCGTCAAAGCCATCAGCGTCATAGATTTTCCATGCATGGAATATTTTTGGTGCATCAATTCTGGACCGTTGATCTTGGCATCTTTTCTAATACTTAATCTCAGCCATCTATTTTGTAACCTCCCTTTCATGCATTCCCATCCATTGATCTTGGAATATTTCTAGAAGATTAATCCCAGTCGTCCATTCAAAAGGTTGTCTATAAAAACAACCTTTCTTCTCCATTTTTATTTTAACAGCTAATTGTCTCCAACTTTCTTGCTACCATTTGTAAGTTTTGCACAAGTATTTCAACAAATCTGAGGGTAGTTGCATAACAAGGAGAGCAAGAGAAGGAATCAACTGCAATATGGGGAGTACTTTATTTTGTTTGTTTTCATTTTGATATCTCCATTTTGTTTGTATTCTCTTGTTGATGTGGTTTAATAGTTTAGAAGTGTTGGTTGTCACTTTATCTATTTTATTTTATTTCTAACCCCATCTCACATTAGTGAATCCGACGTGAAATCTTACAATTTTGTAGTGAAATTGGTTTGTTTTCTTGTTTGTTTTTGTTGTTTTGCAGGTTACATCCAAGAATTCATACAAAATCCCGTCATCTTCTTTTGAGCACCGGAAAATGGGTGAATGAAATCTTTAAGACCAATTATCTAGGTTTTGTAGGCCTTGTTTTTAGCTTTCCGAAACTTCAAACGGTTTAAAATTTCGTTAAGATTTGATAAAATTATCGATGTTTTAGTATTTGTTGTTTTTAAATCTCGCCTTTAAAACCCGTGTTTTCTTTTGCCTATAACGTTTCTTTTGTGTAGAATCTTGGAAAAATACTTTCTGGGTTTTGAAGGTTTGATTTTCAGCTTTCCATGGATTCAAACGATTTAAAATTTTGTTAAGTTTTGAGAAAGTTATCGCTGTTTTAATTTGTTGTTGTCATTAAACTTTTCTTTTGAATTACTAATCCCTTGTTTTCAGCATGTGGCACAACTTGAAGGGAGTCTAAAAATTGTTTCTATAGAAACAAAAATTGATTTTTTTCATTTCTTTAGGCATAATAAATTTTGTTTCCTTTCAACAACAACAAATTGCATTTACACTCATGAGGATAAAATGAACCACAATTTGCACATCATTCATTTGGTCTTAAAATGATCAACAAATTGCATATTTCATTCATGGGGCTTAAAACGAACAACAAATTTGCATGAATCACTCATTGGGCCTAAAATTTACAATACAACTTGCATTTTCATGTCATTGGGCTAAAATGAACACAAGCATGCATTGAAACTCATATGGTTAAAATGAACTTGCATTCTTACGACATGAGTTTAAAATGAACTTTGTTTTTCATATTTAAAGTTAAACTTTTAAAAAGAACAAAGTGTCTTGTGTGTCCTCACATTATCATTTGATAACTAAAATTTACAAGTGTCTTCAAATTTTGTCACCTTGATGCAATAATCGAAGTATCCTCTCCCCTTGCGCATTCATGTGATCCTGGGTGTAAGAGAAACAGTTATTGCCTCTAGAACTTGGGGCTGCTTTGGTGGGAAAAAGTACTCACCCCAAGGCGACTCAGACCGGCAACGGAGCTTTTTGGCCAAGCTACCCCTGACCGGTATATAAATGTGAATCCTAAGGGAAAGCCTAGGGTTACGAGTGCGGATGTGTCATACGGACCAAGTAGTACTCCCCAAAACCCTATTGAGCTTAACCTCTTCAAGCTGGAGTGCCTCCTAAATGGAGTTTAATCTTGCGCCCCATGTATGGCCACTTGAATGGGGGTTCTGAATTAAACACCTTTGTGTAGTAGCCAAAAACCTTCTATTTTCTAGCGCAACACCAGTCGGTGTGAAGGCATCCACATCTTCGCAGTCTGTAGTAGAGGTGATCAATCTGCCATGGGAGTTTCATGGGGGTTGGAAGCTTGGTTGGCCTGAGAAGAGAGTGCACTGTAAGGGGGAGCTTGTACAACCAAGCTTTTGGATTCACATGCTACTGATATGCGGTTGGGGAAACCCACGTGGAATCTAGCGAATATTGTCCTGGCCTAGCCATAGGATTGTGCTTGTCTTATTTGTGTTTGTCCACATTCAAACATCATTCTTGTCAAGTTTTTTATGTATTTTCAAACAATATACACAACATTCACAATTTGGACACAAACAATCAACCTCAGACAACTCATACTTTTCAACAAAACATCCAAAAAATAGTCTCAGCCTGCTGTCAAACATTTTTTTCTAAGAGGTCTCTATCAGAAATCAGCTTTGAAATTGCTCAAAATCCTCATTATTCAACCATTAGTTTGTATTCTTGACCATAGGCTTAATCTTTCAAATTTTAGTTGCATACATTAGGCATTAGCTTGACCCTAGGTTTTCATCTTTGCATACTTTGGATTAGGTTAACCTCATCACAATTTGCAAAATCATTGCTTTCGAAACTAGGTTATCTTGGACTTCGTCATTATTCCTATTTTCAATCATTGTCCCTTTTGTGCTAATTTCCTGTGTGTGTGAGATATTGGATCAATTTAAATTAAATCAAACACATGTTAATAAGACATTAAATCAAAAAAGCTGAAAAGGAAACAAAATATGCAAAACCGTAACAGCAGCTTCTCGAAACCGTCTTATCCTCCTCTAACTTCACCATGTTGTTGCTTCGAATGGCTCTCAGATCAGCAGATAGAGCTCAACAAAATGACAGCATGAAGAACAAGAAAAAAATAAAAATGCCTAATATACAAAATGCAAGAAAGCTATGCTAAAATGAAAAATATTGTTGTGATATTAAAGCTACTATTGTATGCAAATGCTGGTGAAAATATGGCTATGTAAATGGGTATATGAAGTGTGCGAATATGAACGAGTATGCATATTGTATGTGGGATGATTAACTAAGGCTTGGATTAGCACGGGCTTTTATAGAGTTTTCGAACGAGTTTGATTGGCTGAATCGATCGACGGTCCGGATTAAGCTTGTTTCGAACGGACGGCGGGAGATTTTCGAAAGTGGAAGAGGAGAATGGAAGGTTTCCCATTTCTTCGAATTTCGTCATTGAGTTTCTAAGGGAAACTTCCATTCCAAAGGATGAGATGTAAATTTGGAAGGGCGAGTTAGCATGAGTTAGAAATTAAATAAATTAAATTTATTTAATTTGAGAAGTGGAGATGAAAAATGGAAACCCACATAATTAAATAAATTATTTAATTATGTTTTTAAAAATGAAATTAGGGTGAGGTGGAAAATATTAAATTAAAATATTTAATATTTAATCAGGGAAAAAGAATATTCCATTATTCAAATATTCAAAATATTTGAACTTTAGGATAGACTGATAATTAAATGTAAATAAATTATAAAAATTTATTTAATTTAATCAAGCGAAAGGTAAAAGATGAGATGAAGAAGATATACTATTATTTAAATATTTAAAATATTTTAAACTCTAGAATAGGATGATAATTAAATATAAATAAATTATAAAAATTTATTTAATTTAATTAAGCGAAAAGATGGAAATGTTAGTAATTAATTGAATTAAAGGTAGAAGAATTAGAAAAATGAACGATATAAATAAATAATTAAATTTATTTATATGTAGATGACTTTAGGGGAATTAATTAAATAAATCATATTTAATTAATTAACAAGCTTAATCATGACCATTTTTAGACGTATACATTTCCAACTCAACAGTCTAGTTAGGATAACTCACTAGTCATCTTGACCTTGTCACTTTGTCATTTTCAACAAGTCCTTTGGTAACCAAAATCGAAAACAAAGATTAAGCTTAGAGTGCTTAGGTACCCCAGTCTCCAAATTGCATTCATTTTAGTTCATACCTTGCATACTTTATTCCCAAAAAAATCAAAAAATATCGTTCATCCTAGTTGTCATTTTGAACCTAGACCTTACATTAGTTCCCTCATTAGTCCTCATTTTGCACCTTGACCTTTCAATTTTCCTAGTCCACATTGTCATTTTCGTAATCAACATTGTCATCCAAGTCAACATCTTAGTCACCTTGGCTTTTGGCATACTTGCATTATCATCTCTTTGCATTTTCATCCATTAT
Organism: Sequoia sempervirens; assembly: GCA_007258455.2. Lineage (NCBI taxonomy): Eukaryota > Viridiplantae > Streptophyta > Pinopsida > Cupressales > Cupressaceae > Sequoia > Sequoia sempervirens. Next base: position 75,640,533 of record VDFB02000015.1, read on the forward strand.
CACACAAAAAGACAAAAGCATAGACTAGTGTCATATTTGCATTGCCATCATCTTCATTTGAGCAATCTCTTTGATGGTGGAAACAAGACTTCAAAGAAAGAAAAAGACAAATGGTAGACTTTGGACAAGACTTTGACAACAACACCAACAACAACACCAATCCCAAGGACTGGATCTTTGATGACCCATTTGGAAATTTGAACGCACAATCTTCCATGAACATGTCAACTTCCTTTCAAAATCCACTTTTTGAACAATTCATATAAAGAGATCAAAATGGACAAGTCTATGTTGAAAACTTAGAGGCAGCAGCCCAAAATCTTGAAGTCGCTTCGTTTATAGAAGAATTGGTCTTGAACGATCCCGACAAATACCTTGCTATGCTTTTAGACCAAGGAGCAAGATTACCAAGAGGCTTCGACATTAATACCATACGACCTGTCTCTCCCAATAATACGACACAAAACATAGCATCCCAACATGACGAGAACAATACCTTGATCAATAACATTGTCGTTACTACGCAAGTTGCCACTACCACTATTAATGCGACATCTGGTGGCACCATAAATCAAAACACCTCCCCTTCAACCAACGCAACATCTACTGGAGGAACATCTACTATGACCATGCCTACAATGTCCATGTCATCTTCACAAACAATAGGAGCTACCTTTTCATAGACCATACCTACAACATACACATCATCTTCACAAATGATTGGAGCCACCTTTGCATCTACATCAGTAGGCACCACTTCCTCAAATCCTATGTTCGACTCTTCATCTGTGACAATGGGGGCATCTTCATCACATACTTACGATGGAACCTCATTTAATCCCTTTGGACGAAACTCACGACACATTTTCATTCAAGGCCCTCAACACAACATTAACACATCATCGCAAATGAACATCCCACATGGACACTCCCAAGGAATAAACAACAACATGCTACATGGACAATTCTTTCAACAAGGACAAGGAACTCAAATGACGCAACAAATGTGTAACTTTGGCAATCAAATAAGTCAGGGATTTCAGATACCTCAAATACAAACAAACATGGCTAGGTCACATATTCCCACATACTCATCCCATATTCATACTCAACAACAAATTCCCACCCACAACTGGCAATATCAGCAGACACCTAATCAAAACATATCGTGCTTTCAAGCGACCAATGATCCCATGGTACACGCCTTGCTATCAAGAGTGGATGACCTTCAAAAACAGATGGAAATTATGGAAACCTCTAACAAGAAGACACAAATGCCATATGACTTATGTCCATATCCTTTTGATACAAATTTGTACATGCCACCATTTCCACATGGTTATGTGGCTCTAAACTTCAACAAATACAAAGGTAAAACAAATCCACTTGACCACATCAGAGAGTTTGTAACAAGTTGTGTGGATATTTCTCATGAGCACACATATTTAATGCCACTGTTTCCTAAAAGCCTCACAGGACTAGCCCTAGAATGGTTCTATACACTACAACCCGGAATTCAATCATGGAAAGAACTTGCTGAAAAATTCATGAAAAATTACACATACAACATTGACACACACACCTCCATTACCAATCTATGCCAGCTCGCACAAGAGGATTCAGGTGAAACCTTTTTACCATTCTTTCAAAAATGGAGGGGCCTAGTGAGTCACTGTCATATAGACATACCTGAAAAGGAAAAAGTTGACATGTTCGTACAAACGTTATTAGGCCCATTGAAAAATGGCTTGCGTGTTCATTGTTGCACAACTTTTGTGGACCTAGTTGAACGAGGTGTCCAGGTTGAACAAGCCCTTATAGCCGAAGGAAGACTAAAATATGGCCCTTAAAACACAAATGCAAACCATCCTTCTGCTGACAAAACCAAATTTTGGGTTAAGAACAAACATGTTACCAACGATGGTATAGTCGATGCTAAGGCTGTCAACGCTATAGGTCTGATGATTACCCTAAAAGGGACACAATCACAAAACACGCAGATGATGACACAAACCTATGCTACTAATGTTGTTCAGACAAATCTGAATAACCAAGGCAATCAAAACAATCAAACTCAAGGGCAGCCTAGACAACCAAGACAATTCCCTAGAGGTCGCACATACACCCCTTTGGGTGAACCTATTGAAGAAGTCCTCAAGAAATTCCTTCAGAATGGTGTCATCACACTTCAGGACCCCAAACCATACGACCCTGGGCAGTTTAAACCATCTTGGTTGGATGATAATTCATTTTGTGACTATCACCAAATAAAAGGACACAAAACTTCTTCCTATAAACAATTGAAAAATCTGGTACAGGACCTTATTGAAAAGTGCATCATTGAAGTTGGCATACCACAGTTTGCTTCTAATGTGGATCATACAATACACAAAAATCCACTACAGGATCATGGTTCTGGAAACCCTTCTACGTCAAATACAAGTAATCGAGCCAACCATGCCCGTATTGGGTACAACTATTCTAGGGGACCTATCGTACATCACATTAGAACAACTGATGAACATGTCTGCACAGTCACTATTAGAAAGGCCCCTGAATTCAATGTCACCACCCGCGGCAGAAAGGTCACCATAGCCGGCCCTCCTCCCCCTAGACAACCAAAGGTAACAATAGCTGCCCCATCCACTTCGCAGTCGCAATCGTGTCCACAAAGCAAGTAGTCCCAACCTAAAGGAAACTTTAATCTTATTGACCAGCTTGGAAAAACACCGGCACAAATCTCTATGCTTGAGTTGTTATGCATCTCGCCTGCCCATAAGGCCATCCTAGATAAAACATTGCAAGAATCCTCCATGCCCTAAGATATTGATGTCATCCAATTCAAAGCCATGGTAGGATATCTCATGACTCCCCACCATATCACCTTTTCTGACTAGGACTATTCGTCATCCAAATCCAACCATAATGATGCCCTTCATATCGAAGTCCTTGTTCATAAACATAAGGTCAGACAAGTCTTAGTAGATGGTGGAGCAAGAATGAATATATGTTCTTTAAAATTGGTCCAAGGCACTAGGCTTTTCTGATGCTTGCGTAGACGCCACAAGAAGCATTGTTATCAAGGCATATGATGATGAAGAACATTCCTCTCGGGGCGTAATTACACTCCCAATTCGAATCGAGCCAGTCATTGTCGACACCACTTGTCAAGTTCTGGATTTAGACCTGCCATACAACATTTTACTCGGCCAACCTTGGATCCATGCTCTGAAAGCCATCCCTTCCACGTATCACCAATGCTTGAAATTTCCTTTTGAAGGCACTGATATTACTATATACGGAGACCCTAATCCATTCCAATATTGTACCAACTTACGAGGTGTCTCAGAACACCAAGTCCCTATCAATAGGGAAGCTCCGACATCCTTGTCTTCTAAATTCATTGACCCCTCAGCACTCGTGAGGTCTTCTGCTTTTTCATTCACTGCATCCACTTCTACTTCTTTGACCACCATGACCGCTTCCATAACACCTACCACTTCATTTATCACCCCAAGTGTCGACCCGAGCTTCCAAATTCAGGACCAAGGATGTGGAGAGTACAAGTTGAATACCGCCTATTGCATAACAAAGATGCCCAAGTCTCCCTAGGTCTATGGTAAGCCTTGTTTTAGAATACAAGCAAACAAAACTTTCAGGGTTCCTCCAAATACAATTTTCATAAAGTGGGGTGAAATGAGTCAAGAGGACACAGATGATATACTATCCTAGATTTATAGAGAACCACGAGACTTAACTCCCTTGCCAATAACAATATATGGAAAAGGATACAACATGATAAAAGCAAAAGGTTATGATGGAAAAAGTGGTCTTGGAAAGGATAAAAATGGAAGGCGTGAGCCACTATCAGTTTCAGAAAGACCAAAACATCTTGGGTTAGGGTTGGGTCCATGAGAATCTGGCAATCCAAGTACCAATGTGCTTCCATGCGAGTTAGTGTATGCTTAAGACTGTGCTGAGATAACTGAGGACACCTCCTTTGAAACCGACTCTCACGAATGGGAATTTGGCTCTCAGAGATCCTTACGTGATTGTTGCCTTGTAAATTATTCCTTGAACCTAGCAAGCCTACATGTGAGGAACGATTCTAGAAAATGTTTAAGATCAATACAACACCAAATGATGCCAAGTCCAAATCATATTCTATTCATATTCGTCCTAGCCCCGACATACCAGCCCAGTCATCCCAAGCTGAAAACCATCACTTGGAATCGCCTGAGCCATCACTTGCCACTATTGATCATGACTCTAATGCTACTCCCTTTGTCCCTTACTTTGCTGGTGAGTATGAAACAAGCGAAGGAGAATACTAGATAGAATCTAACATAGAACCAAATGATGAAAACTTCATTTTCAATGTCTCAGTGTCCATTTACATGCTCTCTATATCATCTCCTCAATTTGCAAATATTGATGATGGAATATCCTTAGTTTACCCTGATCTAATTGACTGGAACCAACAAGGCCCACCAATAATGGACACTTTTCAAAATGATGAGGCTTTAGCAGAGTTTTTAGGACTACGTGAGGGCATTCCAAATGGGGATCACAAAGCTAGATTTTCCATTGACTTGGATTGTGCTGCTTATTTCGGGGAGACTGCGCCATCCTCTAGTTGCAAAATTAAAAAGAAAAATAAAACAAAAAATGACACGTCTCTAGGTGAAAACCGAAAGGCACCTTATGACGGAAAAATAGTAAAAATAAAGGATGTATCTGAGGGTGAAAACCTCTTTGAGGCGCCCAAGGGTGGAGGATTGGAATTTCTCCCCATAGATAGAGAAAAATCAGCAATGCTCATAGAAGACACCATACCAATTAATATAGCTACTGTGGAGGACCCCAAAATGGTTCTCTTTGCGACATCATTGACAAAAGCTGAACAACCAGAATTTCAAAAGTTCTTCTCAGAACGCAAGATAAAATTTGGATGGTCTTATGCCAACATGCCGGGGTTAGATCCCGAGTTAGTATTACATCATTTTCCATTATTTCCATATGCCAAGCCAGTAAAACAAAAGCTAAAAAAAATGCACCCCTAAGTTGCATTGTTGGTTAAAGTTGAACTCAAAAAGTTATTGGATGTAGGTTTTATCAAGTCAATTGACTATGCTGAATGGATATCCAACCTCGTCCTTGTCACCAAGTATACTGGATAGATTTGCATATGCAAAGACTTCTGAGACCTCAATAAAGCATGTCCTAAAGATTATTTTCCTTTTCCGAACATTGACATCATTGTGGATCTTATAGCTAGATATGAGATGCTGTCCCTTATGGATGGTTTCTCTGGTTATAATCAGATCCGTATTTCCCTTGAAGACCAACACAAAACTACTTTTACATGCCCTTGGGGTACATATTGTTGGACTGTAATTTCGTTTGGTCTTAAAAATGTAGGCGTTACATATCAAAGGGCGATGACAACAATATTCCACGAAATGATACACACATTAATGGAGGACTATGTGGATGATCTTCTAGCAAAGTCATTGACAAGAAAAGACCACCTTTCAGTATTAGACAAAGTTTTCAAGAGGCTAGAAGAATATAAGGTCTGGTTGAACCCGAAAAAGTGTGTTTTTGGTATAATATCAGGCAAGTTATTAGGATACATAGTCTCCTATAGAGGCATTGAAGTTGATCCCGCTAAAGTCAGAGCTATATTAGATATGCCTCCTCCTAAGGGAATTAGTGACCTAAGAACACTACAAGGCAGGCTTCAATCTATTTGACAGTTCATTGCTCAACTCGTAGATAGGTGCCAACCATTCCAGTATCTCCTACGCAAAGGGATCCCCTTTGTGTGGACAGATAAGTGTCAGGAAGCATTCAACCAAATAAAAAAATACTTATTGTCACCTCCATTTCTCATGCCTCCCATCCAAGGAAAACCATTAATTATGTACATCTCTGCAACTACTTCAGCACTGGGGGCATTACTAGCACAGAATGACTATGAAGAACAAGAACGGGCCATATATTATATCAGTCAAACATTGGTGGGGTATGAGCTAATTTACCCACCCATTGAATGTGCTTGTTTGGCAGTTGTATTTGCAACCCAAAAATTAAGGCATTACATGTTAAACCATAAGACACATTTGGTAGCCAAGATCGATCCCTTGAAGTACCTCTTGAGTCAAGCAGCATTGACAGGATGTTTAGCAAAATGGGTCATAGTCCTCAGTGAATATGATATTCAATATGTCAAACAGAAATCCATCAAGGGACAGGTAATAGCAAACCAGCTCGCAGATGCACCAATACCAGATAACCATCTGCTTACAACAGAATTTCTAGATGAGTCTGTATTTCACGTAGAATCTCAACAGCCTTGGCAATTATACTTCGATGGATCTCACACTAATCATGGATCAGGAGCTGGAATATTATTCATTACCCCACAAGGAGACTCCATCCCAAGGTCATTCCGCATAGCATTTCCATGCACTAATAACATGGTAGATTATGAAGCACTAATTACAGGACTCTGAATGGCTATCAAGTGGAAAATCAGGAATTTACAGGTCCTTGGCGATTCTCAGTTAGTTATCAACCAAGTCAATGATAAGTATGAAACCAAAGATGAGAAGCTAATGCCTTATAAATGGATGGTTGATAGTTTTCTGACATATTTTCACAGGCTATCCTTTGAATTGATTCCAAGAACACAGAACAAGGTTGTTGATGCTATGGCAACAATTGGATCTTTGCTTGATATTCCCAGCAATGTCCCACAATTTGAGTTTTTGGTTGAGCAGTTATTGGTTCCTGCTTATGATGTCCCCAAATCCGAAATGGTTTGTGAGCTTGTTGGTTCCAGTTCCCCCTGGTATAAGGACATTTTTGACTACCTTCATTCGTAGATCCTTCCTCAAAACCTTTCCAATAACCAAAGAAAGTCCTTTATCCGCAAAGCTGCACGTTATACCATCATCAGCGACACCCTTTACTGTCGTAGGTTCGACAATACCCTTCTCCATTGTCTCGACACTAATGAAGCAAAAGTGACCTTATAGGAAGTACATGAGGGTATATGTGGGTCCCATTCAAGTGGCCCAACCCTAGCTAAAAATATTATGAGACTTGGTTACTATTGGCCGACACTAGAAAAGGATGCATTGGAATTTGTAAGAACATGTCGCCAATGTCAGATTCACAGTGATTTGATTCATGCTCCAGCACAAGAGTTGAGGCCGATCAATTCTCCCTGGCCTTTTGCACAATGGGAACTTGATCTTGTGGGAAAGATTCACCCTACATCCTCCAATGGACACAAATTCATTATCACCGCCACTGAGTATTTTACTAAGTGGATTGAAGCCATCTCGCTCACTTACATTATTGGAAAACAAATCTCCAAATTCATCCTCAATTGTATCATTTTTCGGTACGATATTCCACAATCCATCATCACGGATAATGGTCATCCCTTCAAAAACCATGAATTCCGTGAATTATGTCAACGTTTCCATATTAGCCACCACTTTTCCATGCCATATTACCCATAGGGAAATGGTCAAGCTGAGGCATCTAATAAAACTATTATCAAAATTATTAAAAAGATCGTCAATGATGTTGGTCGTGACTGGCACATCCAACTCAACCTCACTTTGTGGGCATACCGCACGAGCATCTGTACTCCCACTGGTGCCACTCCTTTCGCCCTTCTCTTTGGAGCCGAAGCCATCTTTCCCATAGAGATTGAAATTCCATCTTTGCGAGTCTCCATGAAAGGCCTCATCACTGATGAAGAATACAGACAGTGAATACTGCATGAGTTAGAAATGCTAGATGAACATAGACACATTGCATTAAATCATTTACAAGCATACCAAAATTGTCTTTGCAAAAGCTACAACGAAAGGGTGATGACTCAAAAGTTTGACATTGGTGACCTAGTTCTCATGCAGAATCCCAAGAATCAGTCAGATAGGGAGAAGCCAGGAAAATTTGATCCCAATTGGTTGGGCCCTTACATCGTCATAGCATCATTTGGTTCCAAAGCATATCAGTTAACTACTCTTGAAGGTGAACAGTTGACAGAGCCAATCAACAGTCTACATTTGCACAAATTCTATGCATAGTATCAGAAAGACTGTCTGAAAACCAGTAAAAATACAAAAAAATCATCACCTTGATGAAAACCTGGCAAACAGGCGTCCTGGTGACATCAAAAAAAATTTTAAAAATAAAAATAAAATAACAAAAATAAAGAGAAATAATTCATCCAATAGTGAAAACCTGGTAAACAGGCGCTTTGGATAAGTACCATGGTGAAAACCTAGCAAACAGGCGCCATGTGTAGTCAGTCATTGTTGTGCCATATTTTGTCACTCTATCTACCTTTGTCCCTAATAAACATACTCTTTTCTGACATTTGTCATAATACTTCACCCTAACATCATGACATTCTTGTCCATGGCTGACAATGGTTGAAATCAAGTCTTGCATACTGTCCATTGTCCATGCTAGTCATGCCTTTTCTTTACATTCCATTTTTCCTAGCTCGTCCTTAACTTGACTAGGGGAAAACTTTCATCATGAGACTGTAGTGGGTACCGCACATGATCCTAAAAATTGAAAAATGTCCTAAAAAAAGACCTAAAATTTGAAAAATGACCTAAGAAAAGACCTAAAAATCAAAAAAATGTCCTGAAAAAAGACCTAAAAATCAAAAAATGTCATGAAAAAAGACCTAAAATTGAAAATGTCCTTAAAAAATACCTAAAAATTGAAAAATGTCCTAAAAAAAAGACCTAAAAATAAAAAAATGTCCTGAAGAAAACACAAAAATTCCAAATAATGGAGTCATGTCAATCAACATAGTCACGTCAATTCAATCCTTGATTAGTCTTTGTCATTATCGAACTACGTTGTCTCTGTGCACTTGCTACGTAGGCAAGGCTCATCTTCGAGCCCCCGAGACATTAGGTCAGTCCTATTAGGTTGTCAAAATAAATCATGACTCAATCTTTGGTCAACAAGACAAAGTCATTGGTCGTGCCGAACTATGAGGTCTCTAAGTTTATGACACAGGCAAGGCCATATGTCGATGAGCCCCCGAGGCCACACTAGGTCAGTCCATTAGGGTTCATTGCACAATTTTCTCACACACATGAAATAGTATTTAAATTTATCATGGTCTTTATCCAAATTCGAATGAACAATTCACCCAAGTGAACTTCTACAATCTGTCAATCAAGCACAACAATCATCTTGGCATATCAAAATCGGTCAAACTTAGTCAAACTTAGTCAAACCATTCAAATCTTGGTTATTCTTCAGATGTGTCCTTCTGAAGGATAGCCTGTCATTTAATCATGCCCTAGGATGTTTCTTTCTTAGGAATCATCACGGTCATCTAGCATTTTGAGGATTCTCACAACATTCGAGATATGCTCCTCTTGACATCGACATTATTCAAGATGTGTCCTTCCTGAATCCGACATTTTGGCCTCAACTTGGCATTTTGACATTGACATTATTCAGGATGTGTCCTTCCTAAATCTGACATTTTGGCATCAACTTGGCATTTTGACATTGACATTATTCAGGATGTGTCCTTCCTGAATCTGACATTTTGGCATCAACTTGGCATTTTGAAATTGACATTATTCAAGATGTGTCCTTCCTAAATTTGACAATCTTGACATCGACATCGTTTGGGATGTGTCCTTCCCAAACTTGACATAAATCTAGAATTTTGACATCGACATTGTTCAGGATGTGTCCTTCCTAAACTTGACATCAATTTGACATCTTGACATCGGCCTCATTTGGGATGTGTCCTTCCCGAATTTGGTATCACTCTGGCATCGACGTCATTCAGAATGTGTCCTTTCTGAATCTGACATCTTGACATCATTTAGGATGTGTCCTTCCTAAACTTGACACCAATCTAGCATCTTCATATCATCAACCCTGGCATTTTGACACCAAGAAATTCGACATTCCACCACACTTGACAAAACTTGACATTTTGACATTCAAACACTTTGCAAGCACTTGGCATTTTATTTTATGATGCTTGTTTTGTCTTTTGGCAATCATGATGCTAGTTCCTTGAGGATATCTTGACAATAGGATTTAGAGGAGCAATGATGTTTCATGATTTGTCTTGCATGTCTTTACTGTTTGTGGTTGATTATGACAAAAAGATTGGGGCAATCGCTCTCTTATTATGAGTCATGATCATCCTTGTCTGCGGCTACTTGTCTCACATGATGGTACAACCTTGCACACCTTGGTCTACGTCATATCATGGTGTTTGTTGGCCATTACAATAATCTTCCCAATGATGATAAATATAAAAATGTAAGCATGAAAGTTGGTTCCCTTATCATTTTTCGTCTAGCTTTCCATCTTCATCCTCCCTTCTCTTCCACGCTAATATCCATCCCCTTCCAAGCTAACATTTCTTCTATCCTTCATCGTCTAGTCTTATCATCCATTTCGAGAGCACACTCGTGTTCTTTGAACTCACCTGTCCTCTCGAGGGGGCATACACAACCCTCCTTGTCATTCTTCTTTCACTGGGGCATATTTCAGAATTAAATTTCTTTAACACAATGCAATGAACTGCATTATGTCAAAGAGGGGAAAAATGTAGACAATGAAAAATGTCCTAAGCCTACGAGTGTCATTTTTCTTCATCCTTGTCCTTCGATAATTGAATAATTTTAGTTATTCAATTATGTTTGATCACATTCCTCTATTAATTAAATAATTATTTAATTAATTCACTTTCTAATCTTTATTCTATCTTGATCAATTAAATGAACTAATTGTGTCACTAATTTCTCCCTCTTCTTCAATAGTCAAATAAATTATTATTTATTTTATTATTTTGTCACCTTTCATCTATAGTTAAATAATTACCATTAATTATTTATCTATTCATGGTCCTTTAATTCTTCTATAGTTAAATAATTATTAAAATTATTTAACTATCCCATGCCACGTCCCCTGTTAAATAATTAATCTAAATTAATTATTTAAGGTATAATTTTCATCTCTCCATTTAATTAAATTGATAAATTTAATTAAATGCTCCTTTTGTCATTTTCTCTAAATAAATAATTTGGATAAATTATTTATTTGCCACTTGTCATTTTCCTCTATTTCGAATAAATAATTTAAAATAAATTATTTATGCACCTCCACTTGGTCAAAGATGCTCTATCATAATCCCCTGTCATAACATTTATTTTTTTCATAGCCTGCATGTCTTGCATGTCTATCATAGCTGTCAGGCGTCATAGCCGTCGGCGTCATAGATTTTCCATGCATGTCATATTTTTGGTGCATCAATTCTGGACCATTGATCTTGGCATCTTTTCTGAGACATAATCCCAGCCATCTATTTTGTAACCTCCCTCTCATGCATTCCCATCCATTGATCTTGGAATATTTCTAGAAGATTAATCCCAACTGTCCATTCAAAAGGTTGTCTATAAAAACAACCTTCCTTCTCCATTTTCATTTTAACAACTAATTGTCTCCAACTTTCTTGCTACCATTTGCAGGTTTTGCACAAGTATTTCAACAAATCTGAGGGAAAAGTTGCATAACAAGAAGAAGGAGAGCAAGAGAAGGAATCAACTACAATATGGGGAGTACTTTATTTTGTTTTTTTTTCATTTTAATATCTCCATTTTGTTTGTATTCTCTTGTTGATGTGGTTTAATAGTTTAGAAGTGTTGGCTGTCACTTTATCTATTCTATTTGATTTCTAACCCCATCTCACAATATATACAAGACCTTTTTCCTAGCGATTATGTACCTATATTCAAGTAAAAGTTGAAAACAAATTATTTTTTTCCATAAATACGACTACATCTGCATCAATGGAGAATTCACTGTTTATCACAATGCAAAAAGGATTTAAATTTTCTGATAGTAACTTAGTATAGATTAAGTACTTGTCACCGAACAATCACACGGTAAAAAACCTAGGTATTGGAGAAGATGCTATGTTGAAAAATGCTCATTTTTTTTTGTAGGAGAATATCCTGGAACGAATTTGTCCCTTTAAGGAAGCCATGTATCCATCCTACTTCTCTACAGTAGAAAAATTCCCTATATTTTAACAATCTTTACAAAAACTGCAAGCAACACTTCACATAGTTCTAGTGTCATTGGCATCCTTGAGCTAGTCCATCTCATTCAAGCTGAGCCAAGTTAGGATCTACACGACCATCATTCAACAATTAGCATCTTCTCATATTCCAAAACCCTAGGAGGTGCATGAAAACAAAATCAAAATCAAACTAAAACAACAAACATACCATCGAATTGTCGAACCCTATGATTTTTCAACAGCTTGCAAAACACACAAACGAGAGAAAACCTTGAGAAAATAGCACAAAGGACATAGGATTTTCTTCAATATGCTCGCTTACATCTACAATTCCTTGCTAGTGTCTAGATTGTCCTTGTTATGATCCCCTAAAACGACACATTGATTTCAAGAATGAGACCAAAAGATTCTAGATGAAAAAGAAATAGAAAATAGGAAACCTATAGCTATCATAAAATTCTAATGCAGTCTTACAATAAAATTGGTCATGTTTGGTCCTTGTAACCTACCCACGAAGAGGCCTTGATCGTTGTTCCTATGATTAGGAATCAAAAGCATACTATAATCCAAAACATTAAAACAAAAGATTGAAACTGAAATAATTTACTAGGCTATTTTTTGTAGAATGGGAAGCCTGGATCTTTTTCCTCCTTTTACATCTCATTACCAAAAAAATTTCCTTGAGTAGAAGCAAAACCTACAGGAAAATGATCACCTAAATCAACTCCTAGTTCCTCCATTGGGCTATGAGACGATGTTGTGGCTCAAAAAATTTATGTGGAGAAACTTTAATGAAATGGTAATGGAATAAATGGCAGTTGTTATAGAGATGTTACGATTGGTATTACCTTCTGTAATGCTAAAAAGAACAAAACTCATGATTCTGCAATTATTTTTATAATTTCACACAATTATTTGAATGTACAGTTTTGCACACACAAAATCTTATTTATTTTGCATGTATACCAAACATCCTATATTTATGTTGAGAAGTGAATGCATCACACATAAACCCCTATATTCCTATTGGAGCACCCTTTATTCATTTTTTCACATCATACACCAAGTTTTTATATAGACTTTTTTCTTTCCAATTAATTTTCAATGGTGGGAATTTTCTTTTCATCCGAGATTTTCTCCCAAGTTTGTATATAGACTTTTTCCTTTCTAATTAATTTTCAACAATGGGGATTTTCTTTTCATCTGAGATTTTCTCCAAATTTTATATGTATACGGAAAAATGCCATTGTAGTGGTATGCCTCTCGACATAACTAGTCTTTGTTGCTTTTCTCCTATTGTCCTTGATTGCCTTTATTATTTTAAGTTTTTTTTTTGTGTATTATAGTGTAATCTAGGTCAATTAATTTTTAATTTTTGTACCTCTTTATTTTATTTTTTAGTTAATCTTATGATGTAATATTTTGACTATTTGTTCAACTTAACCCCTTATCTTTTTCTTCCATTGTTATTTATTTATTATAATGATTATTTATATTAAATATTATAAAAATAAAACTCATTTTATATTATTTAATTTTTTTATTTTTATCTCATTATTTTTATTTTTTTAATTAATCTTAAGAAGTAATATTTTTCATTTTTTGTTCATTTCAAACTCATATCAATCTCTTCCTTAATTATCTATTTATTATAATGATTATTTTAAAATAATTTATAAATCAATTTTTTTATTATATTAATATAAAATAATATATATTAATATTGTTTTATGCATAAATAATGAGATTATTTTATATAGATAATGAGAAAATACTTTCAACATAAATTAATTCATAATAGTTTTAAATTGGTTGAGAGTATTAAATTCAAACATGGCGAAGACTAAAGAAAAGAAAATAAGAGGAGAAGGAAGACAAAGGAACAAAAAAATTATAAAAATTAATTCTTATTATTTCAAACATGTAATATAATAACATAATTTATTATATATATTTAATTAATAATAATAAAAAATTATAATAATACTATATGTTTGAAATTCTTTTAACAATTAAAAATATAAAAAATAATTAGATAAAATAGACAATCATGAGTAGCAAAGTTGGCTTGGGTCGTGGGTTTTCTCCTTATTGGTTTTGGGTTCGCTTTGGGTTTCACATGAGGGGTGACATTGATACTGGGGACAATGGGGAGACTAGACCTCGTGACCTCTTACCTAAAAAAATTCTTTAGCCAATCAAGCTAGGCATGCTGCATTTTTTATATTAATATTAATATAATATAAAAAAATGATTTATAAATTATTTAATATAAAATAATCATTATAATGAATAAATATATAAAAAAAATGATTTATAAATTATTTAATATAAAATAATCATTATAATGAATAAATATATAATAAAAAAATGATTTATAAATTATTTAATATAAAATAATCATTATAATGAATAAATAATTACGTCAATAGATGTAACCCTACAATGGTAGCACAGTAAGGTTAGCACAATCCATCACAAAAAAAATACAAAAACAAAACACATTTTAGAAACAAAACAAAAAAATAAAAAATATTTTAGAATAAACAAAAACTATTTTAAAAAGTACATTTTTAATAGTGTAATAATAATATAATATAATATAATACTAAGCCAAAACTCAAAAAAACAAACATTTTAGAAATAAAATGCTAAAAAATCATAATATAATAATAAGATATATATGGACATATTTTACATAGATTATATTTAAATCCATGTGGCTAATTGTTGCTTTGATGTTACTATTATTATTAATCATAACCCTAATGATATTATGGTTATCTTGTCGTAGTATTAATGATATAATAAATTAAATGTTCACATTAACATTAACAGAATTTTGTTAAAAAAAAAATCATTAAGTTTAATTTGTTTAACCTAATTAAATTTATTATAGAGTAATTATTTTATCATATGTTAAATGATAAAATTAAATTATTCTAATAAAGAAAAATACACTAAAAAAAAGAGTTAATAATTATATAAAATAATCATTATAATAAATAAATATTTAAGGAAGAAATTGATATGGGTTTGAAATGAACAAAAGGTGAAAAAATATTACTTCTAAAGATTAACTAAAAATAAAAATAATGAAATAAAAATAAATAAATTAAATAATATAAAAAAGAGTTTGACTTATATATTATTTAATATAAAATCATTATTATAATAAATAAATAATAATGGAAGAAAAAGATAAGGGTTGAGTTGAACAAATAGTGAAAAAATTGCATCATAAGATTAATTAAAAAATAAAAATAAAGAGATATAAATATTAAAAACTAATTGACCTAGATTACACTATAATACACACAAAAAATTACAATGAAAAAACACTTAATTAGTAGATAAGAAAAAAAACACTTTTCATTATTTGTTTAATAATTATTTTATTTGAAATTAAAAAATTATTATATTTTTCATTCAATAATTATTCTTATAATAATGATGTACAAACAATTAAAAACTAAATAAATTAAAAATCAATCATTATTATAATATAATTTAAATAAAAGGAAAAATTTAATAACCCAATAACATTCTCTTCATTAAAATTCAGAATTGATTCTAAATCTAAGAAAAAAAAATATTATATATATATATATATGGATTTATGACGGCATGACGATGGGAAAGTAGGAGCTATTTGGTCTGACATTAAATTTTAGCTGTTATTATTTTTTATTTGTCATTCTCCGCCTCAGCAAAGATTTTCAAAATCTTACCCATCCATATATATCATTAATGAGGGGTTTACATGAATTAATTTGTCTCACATGCTAAGTGACGGTTGGTCGCAGACTACCTACTCCAATCTGCACATGTTACATTAATGAGGTTTGGAGAATAAGAATTAATGCAGATTTGAAAGGATCTATGACGGCAGTACTATTTCCCTGTGCAGTGATGTTTAGTTGTTTTTATTTTATCTGTGGTTTGGAGAATAAGAATTAATGCAGATTTGAAAGGATCTATGACGGCAGTACTATTTCCCTGTGCAGTGATGTTTAGTTGTTTTTATTTTATCTGTGAGAAGATTTTATCCATCCACTTTTTATCTGACATTTGCCGATTTTTATGGGATGCGATCCATCTACCAACCATTCGCATGCTTTTTTTAGCAGCCATTTTTTCAGCATTTAATGTAGGTATTATTCTATTTTTATTTTCATTCTCACCAGCCAGCCACTCCATTTATTTTAGACTGAGAGATAAAGTTGCCACATATCAGAATTAATTGCATGCATATCGACGTTGGGGAGAAGATTTGGTGGTGTGCATGCCTTCCTTGCCTTGTGTACGTGACGATCTTTCATTTTATTCCCTGATTTCCACTCACAACCGGAAAATATTACCATTCATTATTTCCATCCATGGTTTTTCTCTCAATTTTGATCCTTAGAAAATGCAGATCCATCCCAGGTAAATCGGATTACATACTCCCCTTATATACATGCCAGAAAAACATCTTAGATTAATTATTTAATTAGATACATTTTATAAACTTTATATTTATTTGACTCTTGTGTCATGCAAGAATTTTGCAATGGTAGGTATTTGAATTGATCTACGGCTGGTTGCCACTTAGGTTATCTAATAGATAATGAAGATATTGTAATTTCAAGTTTACGGTTGGGGACTACCTATTCCAATCCGTCCACGTGATGCGTGCGTTCCAAAGAAATGGTAGTGGCTGCCACGAATTTATATCACGTGCTATCACATTTGTTTCGTAAAGTATGATGTTTAGCTGTAGAGCAGATTTGACGGCATCTACCAACCATTAAACTTTATGGCCATCGACCATAACAATAAATTAACTACTTAATTATTGTAAAAGTTTTTTTAAATATTAATTTCTCACATTGTCCAATTATAAATGGTACCGAGTTTGTTTAGCTGTTATTATTTTTTATTTGACTATTTTTCTCCGCATAGAAGAACTCATGAATTTATTATATAATATTATATGTTTATTTTAATAATTTATATTATATAAAATATAAAATCAATAATAATTATAAAAATATTGTATAAAATAAATATATAATTGAATATATAATATGTTATGTTAACAATATATTTAAAAATTTACATTATATAAAAGTATAATATATAATAATAAATCATTATTATTATTATATATATATATATACTATTTCTTTTATCTTGCGTTAAAATATGGATAAGATTTTTTAAAATGTATTTCATGTTGTTGATAGACTAGAATTAATCCAACATTCTTAATATTTGTAAACATACACCATAGTTAAATGTGAATATTTGTAAACATACATCATAGAATGCTTAGCTTTTGGAGTCAACTTGTGTAGTTTTTAGTCAAAAAATCACATAGACCATAGTTAAATGTCATAAAAAATCAATAATCTATAATTTACCTCACATTCTTTAGATTTGTAAACATAAATTACAATAATATGTAACTCATAATTGGAACATAATAATTCACTTTGCATGCTTACAATTTGTAATTGTGGACCATAATCAAATGTATTACATAATATGCATATTGGAACTCACTTGAAAGGTTTGTTAACATGGAACACGCTCAAATATAACCTACCATCAAATACTATATAAGTTTAGTCACATTTTGGATTTTTAAACATGGAATACAATTAGATTAGTACCATACATTATGCTCCATTTTCTTAGAATTTGTAATTGTAGATCATATGATAAAATATACTCCATAATTGGTACACTACAACTTGTCCTACATTTCTAAGATTTGTAAGCATGACTCACAAATCAAATGCAACCCATAATTGGTATCAAAACTTACCTTGCATTCCCAAGATTTGAAAACCTAGATCACATCCAAATTGGTACCATACAATATACACCCACATTCTTCAAACTTATAAACATGGTTTGCAGTCAAACCTAACTACATAATGAGTTCAATAAGAGACCCTATTAATTCTCATTAACTATTCCAAACATATTTTTAAATCTCTTCTAGTCATAGATTACACACATTAAGGAAGATAAGAGAAGAAAGAACAAGACGTTTTCTAGTTTCCATAAGCATTAATTACTTAGTCATTAGATGAAGGAGATTTAATAGGAAGGAAAAACATTTCTTTATTTTCACTTTAACACTATAGTGATTCATTTCACATTGACTAATCATTTAGCTCGCCACCAACATATAAGGATGAGAGAGAGAGCACTAACACACTTTCATTCATTTCAAAATACATTATTAATATTTAATCTATTTATCATTTCAAGGTCATAATGTAACAAAGAGTAATCATAATTACATGTTAGATCTACTACCTACTATATTTTCTTATAAGATGACACTAATACATATTACTAAAAATTAGTTAAATACAACATGACAACAAACCTCTTAGTATCAGTTGTGCATTTAAAAGCAACTAAACAATCTTCTATAAGTGTTACATGATATGTAGCATATTTCTAAATTCGATTTGAATACTTGACAACTAAAGCATTAACATTGGAAATAATGTTTATTATCAAAGTTTCAAGAAAATGGACATGTTTCATGATAGAGATATAAAGATAGGGAGATTGTTGGAGAGATGAATAGAGGGGGCGAATAGAGAAATAGATATAGAGCAAGAGAGAAGGGATATGAGAAATTTTATTTCAAAGAATGAATTTATAATAAATACTTACATTTTACTATTTTATTTTTTTACAATTTATAAAAGAGAGGAAGGGAGAAGGGAGAGGGAGATATAAACATATGAAGTGTGAAAGAGCAATAGAGTAGGAGAGATGGACAACATAGAGAGAGAGAGAGAGAGAGAGGAAAAGAAAGAGAGAGATAGAGAGGTGAAAGGGACATAGAGAAGGGGAGTGATAGATATTGAGAGATCAAGAGCAATGGAATATAAAAGAAAATGTGTTTACTATGTCATTTGATGGTGGATGGAGGATAAAAATTACATCTTTTTTTACTATTTTTTTTCTAGATATATAGAAGTGAGGGAAAGTATTAGATGTGGATAAAACAAATAGTTTTCAATCATTTTTTTGAACTTTTTTGTGTTATTTTCATAAAACTTTGTTAAAATTGGTTATGAAAAAGAGGTAGAGAGAGAACCTTAGAGAAACAATTATATAAATGAAGGGATGTAGAGAGGGAGAGGGAGATACAAAAAAAGAGAAGAGAGAGAAACAAAGATAGAGATAGAGAGAGGGTAGTTGAAGTTTTAAGGTACAACTGATCCACCCACCCTCTCAGTTGTCTTGTGCATTCAACAATTCTTTCATACATTGAGCCATAAATGAGTGGGTGAGGTGCTAACCAACTACCCCTTAACTAGATACATTGAATTTGGGTTGTATTCAAAATTCTTGGCAGTTCAATTAGGTGTGTGAAATGGCAGAAAAAATTATAGTTTAATTGACAATGTGGAACATCATTCTATAATTTTCTTGGCATACAAAAGCTCCACTCCAAAATCTACTTTTTAATTTCTACAATTAGGAACTAGTTGTTGCAAGAAAATATTACATATGTCCACTCCACTCAAACATGACACCTTGTGATTTCTCTCTCCATTCTTCCCATGCCTTTGACCTATTTACTAAATTTTAGGTAGTTTTAAAAGCTCCACTCTCTTGAGCAGTTTCATAAATTCTCTCCCACTCACTAAAAGGAACCAAGTTCTTTGTAATTATCATTCGGCTTAAATTCTTAAATCAATTAATTAATAAAAGAAGCAAATGTAGATAGACCAAAGCTAAAAAATATTGTTTATTTATCTATATTATTTTCAACTACATATTTTTCGTTAATATATATAATATTTATTGTTTATTAAAATAATTAAATAATTATTTATTTTCAAATAATTTAATTATCCTAATTATGAAAATAGTCTTACATTAATAGCATTATTCACGTGTTTCCTAATTCTTGATCTTGATTGGATGTTTCCTAATTCTTTTCAGAGCTTTGTTGCCCAATGGTCCTATCCCTTGTCCAATCCTTCCCTTCTTTTTCTTTGGTCTTTGACGGCTTCACATATAGCCTAGGGTATTTGGAAAGAGAGGAATGGTAGGATTTTTAGAGATGTGAAGCTTAATGAAGAGGTTGTTCTCTTCAAAATTCGTAGGTCCATCAAAGATAATTTTACAGTCATATTTTTGGATAGATTTATAGATGGCCAAAATATAATCGTGCAACCTAATATGATTTAATGGTGGTGATCAGATCGAACATGGTTTCTAAAATTTCCATTCCCCTCAAGTCCCTAAAGAAGCCTAGAGAAAATGTTGAGTGGAGAAGACCACCTCAAGGGTGGATTAAAATTAATTTTGATGGGGCGGCTAAGGGGAATCCTAGGCCTGCTGGTTGTGGGGGGTGTTGATGAATGAAGATGGTAGTATTTTATTAGCGATGGAACGATCCAATTGGGAACCCAAACCAATCATCGACCTAAGGCCGAAGCAACATTTAATGTGATAAATATGAATTTTGATAAAGGCTATAGAAAGGTTTGGATAGAGGGGGACTCTCTAAACATCATTAGGTGCCTGCTAAACCAAAATAAACCTAGCTGGACCATCGAAGTGACCATCCATGATTCTATTGCTATAAACCGCACATTTGAAGATGTCAAAATCTCTCATATATTTAGAGAGCAGAATTTGTTGCTAGATTTTTTTTACCAATGATGGGGTTAAATTAATGAATACCAAGACATGGTATGGGTACAACTCAGTACCCATTGAAGCCTTGGCCTTACTAATTAATGATATCAAGCATGAGTTATGAGGAGAGATGGTACATGTGTTTATTGAGTACCCGTTGCATCACACATTTTGTGGCCTTTTTTTAATCCCATTTCTATTTACTCTACTATGATAGAGAGAATACTTTGGAACTTATAGTGGAACAAAATCATTGATAAAATGGGAGGTGATCATAGTAGAGTAGAGCCACTCTCTCATGATGGCTGGAGAAATAAGAACAAGGTGTGGAGAGTTTTGGAAGAAGGGGGCCTCACCGTCTTTATGGAATGGCTTCATGGTTTTGACCATGAAGCTTTGAAGTTGTTTGTGAAAGGCTGGAAAAATAAAATTCTCATGGTGAATGGTGAGGAATTTTCAATCATGAAGGAGTTTATTGCCATAATTTTTAGGCTACAACTTCATGGTCAAAAAAATTTTAAGGACAAAAAAGGAATGACGATGCCTTGAATCTATTTTTTAAAGGATATGAAAGGGAGAAGATGGTTAAGCTATCTTCATGGGGTTATGATAAGTCTTATATCATTACCCATTTGGGTCAAAATTCTTGAAGTGATAATGATGTTTATCACCTTAGATGGGTGGTTTACTGTTGTTCTAGGTGTGTACTTTTATTTTCTCAATCAATTTAGGCATAAGCTCCTAGTTTCTTTTCCCTTCTATTTGCTTCCCTCCCTAGAATCCTTGATGAAAGATTATAGGAGAAACTTAGTTCTCCTATCTTACATGAGGGCCTAATTTGAAATATTATGGAACATGTTTCAAGGTAAAGTCTCCAAAAAAGACTCTTAAAGGGAAAGACTGCTAATAGGAAAAAACCCTAAAGTGGTGGATTAATCTTCTTTGAGTTTAGATAATTCTAATTATGGTGAAGATGATGATTGAAAGATAGAATCTGAACCAAGGGATGAGTTAGTGGAGGTCCGATCTCTTCCTCTCCCTCAAATTTGGGTCAGTAAAAGAAGAGGAAGTTGAGCACTAAGAAGACCCCTCCCAAAAAAAAACCAAAAAATATTGCTTTTGGTCTGACAACTCACAAACAAGGGATGATGAGGAGGACCTTAATGTGTAGAGTAAGTCCATTTAGTAGGAAAAAGGTATCGGGACTGATTCAAGCAAAGGAAAAGAAAGGGATGAAGAGGAGGACCACAATGTGCAAAGAAAGACCATTCAACGGGAGAAAGATATTAGGACTGGCTCAAACAAAGGTAAAGATAAGGTGCTAGTTGTGGCTAGCAAGTACATGAGAAATAAGTCATGAAAGGTCGCTTATGGCACAGGTAACATCCACCCCTTTTTTAATATTTCACCTATCTTCATGAAAAAAATGTGGATATGCTTAATGTTTTAGGAATGGCTAGGGAAGAGGTCACCTATAATTTCAGCCTGACTAAATGGTTCATTCTTGAACTCAATAAAGTCATTGTTAATAGCAGATGCCTGAAGGAGAAATTTTCTAATAAAATTAAGGGACATTCATATTCTAAGATGAACGAGTTAAAATAAAGGTTATTAGAACTAAAAAAATTTATCAAGGATCTCAAGAGGGACTTTGAGGAGTACCTTCAGGATGTGGAGAAGGTTCTTGAATTAGACACTAATATTCAAGAAATTTTAAAAATTATTCATTTTTCAATTAAGAACAGTGCAGACACCCTTAAAGTTCTCATGGAGAAATTGAAAGGACTATGGGAGGAGCATATGAATGTTGGGTGTCAAGGTGGTAGAAATCTAAAAGAGCCACCAGCTAAAGAAAAAGGAAAAAAGGTTGTGACAGAAGAAGAGAAGGGTCCAATTTTTAGGACCCGAGGTAGTAAGAAAGACCTTCGAGGAAGAGAAGAATGAACTATCAAGTCCATGGTCAACCTTCACTATAATTAGGAAATGGAGGTGGTGAACACATTGCAAAAATAGGTCCTCTTTGTTTGAGAACAACTTTTGTTTTACCTTTCTATTGTTTTGTTGTTGTAATGTGATTGGTTGGCTACTACTAGTGTGTTTTATCTTTAGTATTCGAAACATGTTTTGTTGTAAAAAAATTTGGATCCCCTAAAAACTTGTTATTCCCCCTTTAATCAAAACATCATTCAAAATACTAATTTTAAAATTAATCTGAATTAATTACACATTCAAAAAGAGGGTTGTGACAAACTTGCAAGTATATAATTAACCAATAAACCTGTTACAACTTGGAAACAATTTTAATTCCCTTGAAAATAATTTTGTCACTAGAATTTATAGGTATATCCAACCAATATTAATTAGACGATTCACTACCATATCCCTTGTTACATCTCCCACCACCTTGAATTTTGCTTGGTTTTGTTGTCTCTCCATTCAATTTAATAAGCATTCTTGTAAAGGTTAATAAATTATTGATGCTAAAGATTTTATCGAGCAACATGTCTGATAATTAGTTAATAGGCTCTATTTGTAGTATCTTTTAGCCGTGAATTGTCTCACACATATAAACTAGGTCACAAAAAAAGGCAAAAAACTAATAAATCTTTTGCCAATCTTAGTCGCCGATTTTTTTACTTTATTAAATCATATATTATCTTCCTTTATTCACTACTTAAATTCCACCATAATTGCACAATGTATAAGGGATTTTTTTAGGACCATTGAGACCCATGTTTTAATACACAAAAATATATGATGGCTCGGAATGGGCCACTGAAGGGTTTGGTACAAATTTTAGGACAAGTGCATGATAGATTACTACAAAGGATGAGGACATTGAGTCAAAATCAACAAAAGTGGAGCTTTATGACATGATTAACAAAGTTAACATTGATGGAAATGACAAATAATTTTATAGAGTTTCTAAAACCAATGGCACACAAGATGAAGGAAATGAAGTATGAGGACTTGAAGGAGGCATTTTGGGTGTTTTAGAAGGACCAAAACAATGTTTTCTCCACTACCATAATTTTCCATGTGATAACCAATTGAGGCAAGAATCTCTTGGATGGAGAGGTTGATGAGATGATTTGTGAGGCTTATGTCGATAATAATGGCAATGGCCAAATAAAGTATGAGGAGTTTGTCATTGTCACGATCGTTAGGTGACTTCCCTTGTTTTCCCTCTTTTCTTGACTAGATTTTTGTCATATTTGTGTTACTAGAGCATTGTGAAACTGTATTACATAGAAATTTGATTAGTTGAACCAATAAAAAAAGCAAAAAAGCAGAATTCATATTTAAATTCAACAGATGATCATATCAATGAAGCATAAACTAATCACTCAAAAACAATATCATAAACCTTCACGAATCCTTCTCTTTACTCCATTGTTCTCCTCTTTTCACCTTGGAGAATAGTGTAATAGTATTTTCTCTCAAATTTTTAGTAGCATAATAGCATAAAAACAATGATAATGTGAGTATAGTTTCTTCACAATGATCTTGGAGGAATAGATGATAGGAAGCCTAAATTTATAGATGTTTGGTGACACTAATTGACTGTCAAGATCTAAGGAGAGATTGAAAAGACCAATGGTTCTATAGAGGAGGATATTTTCTACCCTCTAGTCTCGATACAAGCAAGAGTCTTCAAGGAGTAAATAGTCCTCAAATACCTCAATACTACCTCAAGGAATAGAGCTCAAGTGGTGGGGTAAAAAGGCAAGAGTTCCAAAATAAAAAAAGAGTAGGTCATAGATATTTTATGGACAAACTAACAAGCCCTAAGCCAAAGGATGAAAGCACGACACATGGATGACAATGTGGTGCGTTGGTGTCCTAGAGGCAAGATAACATCTTGTACAAACCAAAATTTGAGAATATTATAGAAAATAGAAAAGTGACTACTTCTATCCTAGTTGCTAGGAATTTTTGAGATGTGAGAAAATAATAGAGAATGACAAATAAAATAAAGTAAACTGAATGAGATATGTAGAGGAGGGGGACGACTGCTCAAGAACCTAGGTCATGGGAGACTCTATAACAGTAGGTTTCCCTAATCTACCTCAAGCTAATGGAGTTGTTTCGAGAGAGTTTATAGTTTAAAGGCTGAAAGAA
The DNA here is from genome assembly GCA_007258455.2 of Sequoia sempervirens. Taxonomy (NCBI): domain Eukaryota; kingdom Viridiplantae; phylum Streptophyta; class Pinopsida; order Cupressales; family Cupressaceae; genus Sequoia; species Sequoia sempervirens. The sequence continues at coordinate 75,665,428 of VDFB02000015.1, forward strand.
AGAGCAACTAGGTTGCTATTGTCCTTTAACAAGCCTGAATATCTCAAGAAGTCAAGTGAGAAAGTTTCTAGAGTACAGACTATAACTTGGGAAACTCACTGCCAAAGGACTATAGCATAGGACATAACCAATAATGCGGCGCACTGCGTTTCAGTGGGGTGTTGTAATTTGTATAGACAAAAAGTGTAAAGTACAGTAAAAACCAGAGGGATACTTACTAACAACCTAATAGGTGTGGTTTTATTTAATAATAAAAATAGAAAGGCACAAAATGAAAGCATAACAAGAAGAATACTTTAACTAAGTCTAACTACAAATTGACAAAGAAGGGTGAGGAAAGTGCACCTTCCTACCCATGAGTTGATATCTTCAAGGTCTTCACTCGAAGAACTTCTTGCACACACAAGAATGAGAAAATGTTGGGGTTGTGTTTAGAGGACTACTACAATCATTTCCCTGCTTTGGTGTTTCCACCTCCACGGACAACCAATATAGCAACAATTGGAGAAATGTGATAAAGAAAGATATTGAAATAACAATACCAAGCAATACATTGAACAACAATATGCCACGATATTAAAATGATAATGCAAGATAAAAATAATATGGAGTGATATCACCTTCAACCATGTGCACTCAAGGAAAATGGGAGGAGGAGTGAGCTCGCAAGCTATCAAAGATTAACGTTGTTGTAACAACGAAGAGATCCAACCAACAAAATATCAACTTGTAGCTTTAGTGGACGTGATAGAACTTGAGAATGTTGTGAGAAGAGTGTAGAAGACCAAAATGAAGCAAGAGAGATCTAGAGAGAGTGAAAGAATGGAATAGATTGTCATTTAAAGGTGAAAATGGAGGAAAAAGAGCCATTCAAAGTTAGTCTAAAGGGCAAGAGACATTACACTTCATGTCCAATGGAGGAGTGTAATGCCTCTGTAGATTCTAGAGGCATGAATCTTGTTAGTATGACAACGCACCGCACCTACATTCGTGTGTCGCGCTAGCATCCCAGACAATATCCCCCACCAACATGAAAACAAGCTGCCAACTGGATGGAAAATGGATGAAGAGCATGGAATTTGCATTATTGCACTTAATTCTCTAAGGTAGGAGGTATGTAAATTTGGAATTTGCAAGGGGTGAAAATTCACTCCATTACAAGATATAAATTAAATGGAATGATAAGACAAAGGGAGAGAAAGAAAGTGCTTCCAACCAACCAAGCAATGAAGCCTCCAACAAATAAATATCTTCAATACCTGTAAACATAAGATCAAGGAAAATTATTGGGGCTATTTAGGGGCTTACCTCAGTCAAACCCTCATTTTGGTATTTCCACCTCCACAAACAACTAGATAGATAGATGGAGAAAATAATAGACACTGAAATAGATAAATAGATGAGATACATAATGCATAGACAAGAGATTTTATAAATCTAAAGATTCTCAAAGACACAAGACAAGTAAGATATCACCTACAAGGATTGAGGAATCCAAATAGAAAAGAGAGGAAACTATGAGAGCCAATAGAGTAGTAGACAACATTGTGAGAATGTAAGAGTGTTGTAGCAGGCAAGAGAGTTGTGTAAGAAAGAGAGGAGAGGAAGACTTCCAAGAAGAGAGAATGTTCAAGAGAGAAGCTGAGAAGACCAAATGAATTGAAAAGACAACTTTTACAGTGGGAATAGGACCTGGAAAAGAAGGTTCTCGAGCTGTTACCACTGAAAAAGCTATGTGACTAGTGGCAACCTACTCAAAATGGCCATTTGAACATTGAAATGTCATAGGACTCTAGCACATCGTGCGAATTTCGACATAGCGTACAAAGGTCCATGCAACACATAGATGCCCACGTGGCACATAGTGTCTAGAAAAATCACACTCAAAGATGGTGGGAGCGAGGAAAACATAAGGTTTGATGCAAACTTGACGCGTAAAGGTAGCTGCTGAAAAGGGATCTTGAGCATCTTGAGAGGGGAAAAGGCTGATGGGAAGTTCAAGCCAGTCCTCAGCTAATCAAGAATGGTCAGTGTCAATCTGGGATTTTGTGTCATAAATCTACTAAACATAAATAACATCATGATACCAAAAGGATGTACAATAGAGGAAGAAGATAGCTCTTCAAACCAAGGAAGAATTCCCTTAGGGTGAAGACCTACAAAACAAATGCATTAGACAAAAATATTTGCATATGACAACAAGGTTAGAACATAGAAAGCTACTAAATCACATAGTTAGAACATATACATGGATAATACATACACCAAGGCACATAACAAACTAAAGGATTTGAGTTAGCAAAGTGAAAGAGACCTCGATGTAAAATATTGTCTTAGTACTATGTTTCATCCCCAAATTAAGAAATAATACATGGAAAAATTATTAAATGGAGAGAAGAATGTAAGGATTGATTGCTTCAAGAGAAGAATGCATCCAAAAGATAGGGAAGCAACCAATGTCAAAGGGAAAAAGAGAAAGGAGTATATACTCAGGATGAAGAAGGCACGGGTATTTGATCTAGTATATTAAAGAACATATCCTTGAGATGAAGAGGACCAAGTCTTTGATTTGGTACATACAATTGTAAAGCTATGCAAGGACACAAAAAGGACATGGGTCTTATATCCTACAAATATGACTAGAAATTCACCACAAACATGTTTGTTGCAAACAAAAATGTTGGGAAAAAAAGCAAAAAAATAATACACCATGAAAATTTTCATGACACTATAAGACACAATATGATCATATCTAAGACAACCCTGATAGGTATGGATAGCATGGCTAGAGACCATATAGAAAGCGCATAGGCTTGTGGCTACTGCAAACTATGTTGCATGACAATCACAAAAAAATAGGTCTAGTCAGAATGCCTCCAAGCTATATTCCAAGATATAAGATAGGTCTAGTCAGGCTACCCCCAAGCTAGATGCCAAGATATAAGACAAGTCTAGTCAGGCTTCCCCCAAGCTAGATGCCAAGATATAATACATCCAAACATCGAGGAACAAGATGTCAAATATCAAACATAAGACACAAATTATAAGACACCAAAGAATTCTTTTGAAATAAATTTTCACAAAGGGCTTCCTTCATCGGGGAATCCCTTTCATAAGACATCAAGACACCAAGGAACCCTTTTGAAATAATGCTCCTTGTTGAAAATTAATCTAATATGAGAGAACCTCTTTAAAATGATGTGTGTTATGCAAAGGAGCACATGTCATTCTAAGGAGAAGAAAAAGACATAAAGACAAGAGGGGGTCCTAAAGAAGGACATGCACCTCCAAAATGAGTCACCCAACCCCCAACGTATCAGAGAGGATAACCATGGTAGATAGTATTGTGTCACTACCACAAATTATGGTTTCACACAATAGTGTGCAACCATAAATAGAAATGAGTAAGAAAAGCTACGAATTCCACAGCAGGCAACAACACAATAGAAGGGAGGTGTAAGAACTACATGAGAAGATGCTTAAAATGGATAGGATAGAGGTAGACCTCACTATAACTTGTCATGCAAATAAAAGGCAGGTACATCAACAGGTAGAAGAGTGATGGCACTATAGTCAAGAGATTATTGTATTTTATCCTTCAAGGCCTTACATTCACTAGTATAATGGTCAGGCACTTGATGGTATGCACATAAAGTGGTATGCACATAAAGTGTTTTTATTTAACATGCTTATGAAATTTCTTATGTGTATGAGGAGGAAGAGTAATCAAGTGGGCTTTGAGAAGCCTCAACAAAATATGCTCTTTCTTGAAGATTAAGGATGAAGAGCAAGAAGCAACCCTTTCTCTTGGGAAGAAGGGTTCGACTGCTCACAAGAAGGAGACATAAGGACAACAGACAATGGAGGAGGGGATGGGGACAAAAGAGAAGGCTTATAACCTAAACCCCTTGCAAAAGAGTGAGGTTTCAATTCCAAAGGGACCTTAACTCCTTGTTCCATATGCCCAAGACCATTTCCTTTGTACCCATGCTTAGAGAGAATATTGAATTTGAATATATAGCATGATTGCAACTCCTTAGAAAGGTGAGGATCAACACTAAGGATATTACAACTATTGTTCATGTTATCATGTGACACATCTAAGAATAATCATCTTCAATAGCGGGTGTGAATGATATTGTCAGAAGGTCTAAGTGGATCGAGTCAACTTTAAATTCCCCAATGAAGGATTTTGTAAAGTCTAAAGAACCCCAATTATCGCTGAGATTTTTCTCAAGAGTATACTTTGTTATAGGTACTATGGGAGTAGACATCAACACACTACTGAAGGGACAATATTTTTAAGAGTAGGTGCAACCAAAGCCTGACCAAGAGTTGTCATCTCACATAAGTGTATAGCATCAGGGTCAGCCTTGATTGTGACTACTTGATTATTATGAATGAATTTGATAGATTTATGCAAGGTAGATGTGACTTCACCTATAACATGAATCCACGATCTACCAAGAAGAAGATTATGTGGTAATTTTCCAAACCTAACATACACCAAGGTGGGTATGGTAACGGGTCCCAACCTTAAATATAAGATTATCGTACCTACGGCTTGTCGGTCAAAATTATTATATCCACGAATATACAAAGATGAAGCAACAAGATAGGTTGAATCAATTTTAATTTTAGGAAACAGATCAATACTACATACGTTGAGTGTTGAACCAGTGTCAACAAGAGTATGTCTAATGTCAATGTTATTAATGTTAACTATAATCATTACAGGGTCTACTTGTTTCTACACTTCCAGGAGTGAGAGTTCCTACATATAGAACACGATGTTTGACAAATCCACACGATTATGAGCTATCAAACGCATTAACATCTTCCAACCTAGCAGAATAAGGAAAGAGGATATTTTTAAGGCTTCTTGAATCATACTCTAGTAAATCAGAGCAATCTGGAGCAAATCCCAAAGTGATATCTTGGTTGGAGTAACATGAATTCTCTTAACAAGATCATACTCACTTGGTCGCTTGGTTGCAAGTCTAGGTGCTTGAGGAAGGCTTGGTTGAGAACCTGTGGTAAAGAATTAGGTTGATCAACATTTTGTTTATTCCTTCTAGTATTTTAAGTGTGAGCTTTTGTATTATAAGAAGGTTTAAATGGAACACCATGAATAGAAAAAATCCTACTAGGAGAAGAACTTGTCAGAGTCACATAAATGACCGGTCCCTTAGGCCTTTGAGAGGTGGCAGAGACTATAACTACATTTATGTATTCATCATGAATTATAAAGGAATTGTTCGAAGAAATATTCTCAACATTGATCTGTGGGGGATCATATGTGAGACAAGTCTCCTCATTCACTAATGCATCAACTCTAGAAGAGAGTGCATTGGAATGAAGAGAAGGTAAAGTTTTGTTAAGGAAATTATCAATAATGTCATCCTCTTGTACCAAAATATCCTTAAACAAGTAGAAGGAATTTTAGGAGAGGGATCAAAAAAGAATAATAAGAAAGAAGAAAAGAACTCGATTTCACATGCTTGGAAGAGAGCTTCATGAATTTTCTCCACAAAATGAGAAAGGTACAAAAGAAATAAAGATAGAGATTTTATTTTGAAATAGAGATATAGGCAAGCCAGCCGAAGGCCAACATATATCCCTATTGACGACATGGAATGGGGTTCAGAGCAACAGCTCAAATTTTTTTTCTTAGAAGGAAAAATCTTTGATTTGACCCTTTTTCTCTTTTTTTAGGGAAGGAGCATTCACGTCGAGTTTAGAAAAAATGTAGAGGAGGAGATTTTCTACCCTCAAGTCTTGAGACAAGAAAGAGTCTTCAAGGAGTAAATGGTCCTCAACTACCTCAAGACTACCTTAAGGAACAAAGCTCAAGTGGAAGAGTAAAAAGGTGAGTTCTAGAATTAGAAAGAGTAGGTCATAGAGGATTTCTGGACAGACTGGTGAGCTCTTAGCCAAAGGATGGAACCACAACACATGGATGACAATGCGGTGCACTGGCATCCCAAAGGTGTGCTAGTGTCTCATACGGACCAAAAATCATGAATATCATAGAAAACAATAAAGTGACTACTTCTATCCTTATTGCTAAGAATTTCTAAGATTAAAAAAAAATAGAGAATCATAGAAATAAAATAAAGTAAATAAGATATAAATTAAACGTAATGATAGGACAAAGGGAGAGAAAGAAAGTGCTTATAGCCAAGCAATGAAGCCTCTAGAAAATGAATATCTTCAATACCTACAAACGTAAGATCGAAGAAAATTGTTGGGGCTGTTTATGGGCTTACCTCAGTCAAACCCCCACTTTGGTGTGTCCACCTCCACAAACAACCAAATAGATAAATGGAGAAAATGATAAACACCAAAAGACACAAGACAAGTAAGATATCACGTGCAAGGCTTGAGGAAGCCAAAGAGAAAAGACAAGGGATGTGATAAATCCCAAGATTCTCAAAGACACAAGACAAATAAGATATCACCTGCAATGCTTAAGGAAGCCAAAGAGAAAGAGAGACAACTATGAGAGCCAATAGAGTAGTAGACATTGTGAAAACGTGAGAGTGTTGTAGCAAGCAAGAGAGTTGTGCAAGAGAGAGAGGAGAGGAAGAGAGAATCCAAGAAGATCAAATGAATTGAAAAGATAATTTTTAAAGAGGGAATAGGCGAGAAAAGAAGGTTCTCGAGCCGTTACATCTGACAAAGGTAGGTGACAAGTGGAAACCTACTAAAAAATGGTCATTTGAACATTGAAATGTCACAGGACGCTAGCACGATGTGCTAATGTCCAAATAAATCATACTCAAAGATAGTGGGAGTGAGGAAAACACAAGGTTTGACACAAAGCTAACACATAAAGGTAGCTGCTAAAAAGGGGTCATAAGCATCCTAAGAGGGGAAAAGGATAATGCAAGGGATAAAATGAGCCTATACAAATGCTAAGGGAGTGGAAACTAAAGTGGATGCGAAAGTGTAGGTGAAATTGTAAGGGGTGCAATTTTATGACACTATAGGTTCAAAATTGATGAGAGGAAATGAGAGGGAGTTAATTGATCTCTTGATTATAGCTGGTTGATTATGTGAATGTTGTGAAATCCAATTTGTGGAGATATATCATTTGGTGTGTGAATTAAGTTGAAGATCCTATACACATTGAGAGAGTATTCAATAGTAGGTTAGATATGGCAGATGGTGCAATCTGAATTTGTAAGGCCCACATGATTTATATCCTATTTTAATTGAGTTTGGTGTCTCATATTTGAGTTGGTGCTCATTTCTTGAGTTAGAGGCTTGGTGTCTCATGTAGGTTGGTTCCTGCAAATCATTGTAAGTTTTTATATTATTACGGTGAGGTTGGATTTGGATAGTTTTCTCACCATGGTTTTTCCCATTTTGGGTTTCCACGTAAATCTAGTGTTCCTTGTGTGGGTGTGTGCATTTGTGTTGCTTATTTTCTTCATCATCAATAATTGTTACTTTGATGTTTTTAAAGTTCAAGTTTGGATGGTAACTAATAATCAAGCTGAAATCTAAATATACTGATTCACCCCCCTTTCAATATATTGTGTGTCCTTTAATATTCATTACTTTCTTTAATTTTATCACCTCACTGATTTTTGAAACCCCCATCAAAGTTGTATGATCCATAAATTGAAGGTGGGATTAAGAGTCAAGGTTTTGAGCCATCTATTTTTCATCAATCTCTTGAGGGGCCATCCTACTTCCATTTCTTCATTCGTTGGAGCAAACTGGGGCATGTTGTCACAAAATCCTTCATACTTCCTTTGCAACAACATAAAAATACATTGTCTCAAAGAGGGGCAAAATGTGGACAGCTAAATTTGATTAAAATATTTCTTTCGAAACATCATTATTTCTATCATCAGGTCTCACCAATCCGTTTACCAGATTTAATTAAATAGTTAAATTAATTAAATTTCAAAATCCTCCATTTCTACTTTTAATTAAATAATTTTGAATTATTTAGTTTATTTATGTATTTCACCATTTTTCTCTATTAGTTAAATAATTTCAATTATTTAATTAATTTATTAATTTATTCTCCTCTTCCAAATTGATTAAATAATTTGTAATTATTTAATTAATTTATCTCAATATCAATCTTTTCCCAAATCACATTACTTGAATAATTATTTATAACTATTTAATTAAAACTTGTTATTCTTTGAAACATTATCCTCTTCTAAAGTGAATAAAATTATTATTTTATTTATTTTCCCCTTTACACATGAAATAAAAAAATTATTTATTTAATTATTGATTAATCACTTATGCATTTCCACATCACCAGCCAACTCCCACTCACTTCAAGTTCACTCTTCAATCAATTCAATCATCTATCCAATTTATTATGTTTCACTAACAGTCAATCAAACTTATCTCTTCAATCAATTCTCTTAATTGATTCATACGATTAGTTAGCCCATATCATGTAATCAGTTAAATCCTCATCAATTCCTCTCAAACATTCTTAACTAGTTATCTTTATAGTCTCACATTCAATCTCATTTTTTGATACGATTTTTTGATTGGTATCAACTGAAATCTATAAATTAAGATATCATTCATTTATTATTCCTCTCTTGCTCATTGCAAGAAAAATATGCATATATTGTTTTGAAGTGTTTTGTGCTAAAATCTAAGAGGACCCACACACCACTCTTTAAGGTGAAATTGAAAAATAATGGAGCTCAACAAGACCATCACACAAGTTTGCATTGGTTTATTCACTTGATTTCTTTATGTTTCATTGGTGATTTTGGAAATTTGATTGTGTTTAGTGATTTGCTATTTATTTCACTGTAAATTCTCATGCTACACAAATAGACAAATTATACAAAATATATTTTAGACATGTCAATTAAACAACAAAGGATAACCACCTAAAGCTATAGTGACTAATGCAAAATATATCCATAATTATCTTCAATTGATCTCTTTTAAGTTTACTAGGAGATAAAGGGATCCCCAAGTAATCTAAAGGTAGATTGACAATTCTAAAATGAAAAATAGTGCAAATTTTCATTAGATAAGTGGTGGGTTATTATTAGAAAAGTAATTAGTTTATCTTCATCAATTTTTTTGATCCAAAGCAAACAAAATATATATCCATTGTACTTTCTTTAAGTTTGTTGCCATTAGATTTAACAATGAAAATGTGTACTCTCATTTCTTATAATTCTTCGTGGATTGGTTATGTTTATTCTCTTATCACGTCATTTTTTTTTGTTAAAGAAAAATTATAAGTTTCTTTTATTGTGTGCTTCTAAATGATCACTTACCCAATAATGGAAATACATATTTGGTGAAAGGTTTTTGACAAAGTTGAGAGTTTAAAGACCTAGATTTCATGTTGATTGATAGGTTATGGCTTAGAGGATTTTACATTGCAAATTTCCTATTGAAAATATATTGAAACATGTATAATGATCCAAAAGTTAAATGTCCATTTTTCATTTGAATAAAAAATTGAAGCATTTGTTTTTTTCCCTATTCTTTTGTTAAATTAATGTAAGGCTCTTTTATATAGATTTTCCTACTATCTTTAAATACCAATTGAATTGAAAATAAGCTTTATTGAGTGAGACTTCATAAGAATGTGATAGTTGATTCAGTTAGATGTGTTATTTTATTGCATATATGAAAGACTAGATGTATAGCAAATTTTTAAACCTAAATTTTGCTAGGAAACAATAATTTTAAGACTTTACTTTGATTTTTTTCTATTGCCACTCTTTTTTCATAGCTTCAAGAGGAGTCAAAGAAGAAGTTATGAAAATTAAAGATTGATTATTAGATACAAAAAATCAAATTAAATTCAAAGTAAATATATATTTGGCTCAACACAAACACAAATTATTATTTGTCATATGGGATGAATGGATTTATTTTTAGTAGCCCTTTTGTTGACTTTATTAAGTCAACTTCCTTTTTATGATTTTTGGTTTTAAAGGGAGGCAAGGTTTTAGGATAGAAGATAGTTTTCATGTAAGGGGCAACATATTTAGGGCTTCTCATCATTTGTATACCTTCACATTTTTAAGATGACTCATTATTATATAATTTTTTTTCAATAATTGAAGGTGCACTTCATGGCTTTTAGGAATCATCCAAGTTGTTTTCCTAGATGTGTACACATGTCATACCTCTTAATCACTTTGGATGTGATTAGTTATAAAATATTAACAAATAGTCAATTGTTTTAGATTTTTCCTTCCTACTAAAGGCTTATAGTTTCTATAATTCCTCAAGATTTTGCCCAAGATATTAATGGACAAAAACTAGTTTTTCTTTTGCATTTGAAAGGTAATACATTCACGTCTTATTGCACATCCACATGCATAAAGTGGTGTAAAAAACAAAAAACATATGGAAAAAACATCACCAACACACCAAGCATGATGGCACAACTAGAAGGCAACCAGATCACATGACAAATCCATCATGCTAATCATAGAAGAGGATATAGTTTTCTCTATGATAGAGATCAAACACTAACCTACTATCTTACTCTCTTGCAAACACAAGGAATATAATGAAAGTTAGATTTGCTTCATTAATCATCCCAAGATGACACCATAGACATCCATGAAGATATGGAAATGGCATGCTCTCTTGCAAACATAGAATCTAATGAAATTGAGATTCACTTCATTAATCATCCCAGGATGACATCATTAACATCCATGAAGATATGGGAACGACATGCACTTACAAGGATTGCCTAAAAAAGAGGTAGGTCAATCTAGAGATCTATGATGTTTCAAACAATTAGATTATCAACAAATGCACACAAACCAATCATGGTGATTTTATGATTCAGAAATTTCCTTAGTTTAACAACCAACCACTCATATAAATGGATAGGAGGTTATGAAGTTGGTATGATAACACATCATTCAGCCTCCAACATTGAGAATATATGTCCTTAAGGTTATAGTTTTCTCTATGATGGAGATCAAACACTAACCTTACTCCCTTACAAAACACAAGGAATAGAATTAAAGGTAAATTCACTTCATTAAACATACCAATATGACACCATAAACATCCATTAAGATATGGAATGGCATGCACTTACAAGGATTACCTAAAAAATAGGTAGGTCAATTTAGAGATATGAAGTCTCAACCAATTAGATTGTCAACTAGTCAATTGCACACAAACCAATTATGATGATTTTATGATATACAAATTTCCTTACTCTGACCACCAACCACTCATATAAATGAATAGGAGGTTATGAAGTTGGTATGATGACACATCATTCAACCTCCAACACCAAGAATATATGATGGTAAGGCTGTAAGTGGCAAGAAAACTAGGAATTTCCTTTGACAACCAACCACTACATAGGAGGTTATGAAGCTGGTATGACGACACATAATTCAGTCTCCAACACAAAAATATATGTTGATAAGGCTGTAAGTGACAAAAAACTAGGAATTTCATAACTTTTGACAACCAACCACTCATATAAATGGATAGGAGGTTATGAGGCTACTATGAAGACTTCATTCAACCTCCAATACCGAGAATGTATGTCAATAAGGTTGTAAGTGACAAGAAAACTAGGAACTTCCTTATTCTGACAACTAACCTCTCATAAATGGATGGGAGGTTGTGAAGATGGTATGATGACTCATACCACCTCCCAACCAAGGATATATGTTAATAAGGTTGTGAATGTTACAAAAAATTTAGTATACACACATACCAAGGTTGTGAATGGGAGGTTGTGAAGAAGGTATGATGACTCGTACCACCTCCCAGCCAAGGATATATGTTAATAAGGTTGTAAATGTGAAAAAATCTAGTACACACATACCAAAGTTCAAGTGCAAGAAGATCAATCTCTCACAAAATGCTTAAAGAACCACCTAAACTAAGATGTTAAGAACAAGGAAGACCTCTCTGAATAATTCTTCTTCAAGAATTAGTTTTGGAAGTGTAGGAAATGCTTGCTTTTGAAAGGGCCATGACAAAGATGCACTTCTATGACATATGTACACTCTTAGGACATCTCTTTAGGACATTAGCATAGTTGTGTTGTTGTCCTCCATTTGCACTTCTATCCTATACTTCGTCAATGTTGAGACATTAGTAGGCATATTAACATGTACAATATAATAATATAATAGGGCATGAAAGATGCATTCCATACAAGAAATTTTGTTCACATCAATTATACGTAGTACGTAGTTTGCATACTCCTTTGAATGCTCATTTCACAATATTATGAAACATTATTTTCTATTAGTTTTTCTATTACATAACTAAACATGAAAAAAAAAAACAATATAAGACAATGCACATTTGACACCAATATTGCTAGAATTAAAGATATAAATCACCATTTAAACTAAACATTTACATTCCACCTCATACTCATCTAAAATAATAATTATAATTCATAAATGAAGACTCCGTCCTAAATTATGCATTTTATTTAAATTGCATAAGAATAAAAGACTTCCACAGGATAAAACTCCCTTTTGCACGAAATCCTAAGCATCTCTAAGTGATTCATGCGTACCCCTCTAAACTAAGAGACAATAAACTAATATAGTTAAATCTTCCTAAATACAAAATTCATGAAATGAATATATTCTTTCATCCTTTTCTGGCCCCCATTTAACAAGCGTTCATCAAGAACAAGATAAATTGCCCAGATTGAAAACCTGCGCCTGAACTTGGTATAAAGCGTAAAAATCAGAAATGGCATTGGAATTAATCTGTTTATTTTTCTACTCTATTTCTCAACCGTAAGCTAAATTTAATGTGAATTGAAACATTTACTAATAAAACTGAGCCTTTAATAAAAAAGTAAAACAAAAAATGATCTATACTTAATTTAGTTATTGCCTTAGTAAGTGAAGAGATACTAATTTCTATTGATAACTTAAATTTTAATCTGAAAACTACAATTGAATCATGTTCCAGAAACAAGTAACACACCTCTTGCCGATAACCATATAATTTTCAAGAATGACACCACCTTATCTGGTTATCACATAATGAAAGAGATCACTAAATTTTATGACAGTCCTATTTCTATTGCACACTTCTACTTCTATCACCTCCTTCCTACATATAACCACATAAATTCCAGTAACACACCAAAACTTCTATCTAAAAAATGTACTTCCATCTAAAAAATAATTACTCAATACATAAAACATATAGTTTAAAGTTTCATGACTCAGAACTACTCATTCTGGACATTGACAAATTACTGGATAGAGAAGCATTCATTACAATAGATCATTGATCTCCTATTCTCCAACCTGCAACATATAACCAGTAACAAATATAATTCCCATCTAAAAATTAACTTCATAAATAAATAAAAAATACAAAATATAAAGTATTCACGACTCACCTGAAAATTGAGAATTTTCTAGATACAGTAACATTCATGACAACAGAACATTTAAGATATAATTTTTAAAGTTAAATAAAGCACATTCATGACTGACAATTATTCAGGAAATTTAGAAGTTGCTATAGCATTCATGACAATATTACAGTTACCTCACTTCCCCTCTAAAAAATTATCTAGGTTTGAAGTTAAATACAGAAAAGCATTCACGCCTCACTTCAACTTATTCTGAAATTAAAAAGTGAGATTTAAAGTCAAATACAGAAAGGCATTCATCACTCACAACTACTTTGAAAGGATGCCACATACAAAAGCATTCATGACAATAGAACATTTAACTCTCATTCTACAAGTCATAGTTCCGAAAGGACACTTCAATATGGTCATATCATACCCAATAACTCATTAATCGCCTCACAATAAGAATATTTAAAAAGAATATTCAAGAAGCCAATGTATGAGAGTTCAGACTTAACTTTTAAAAGATGCAAATCCTGGCATGAGTTTCAACTTAAAACATATGTACTCTATAAAACTTTCTATTCAACAAATTCTCTACTCAGCATTGATGCAGTTTGATATACCCTAACTTTTTTCATTTCTCGGACAGCCAAGTTTTGCCATTCTCATGTTGAGCTCCTCTTGCCTCAGACCGAGACGTTTTATGGCGGATTCCACCTCCACAGCTTCTTGTTCTCTCTGCTTGCATCTAAGCTCTTCCATCTCCGCGTAAGTCAGTGGTGGTAATACCCATGATTTTGATGACGAGAGCCTCTGTATGATCTCACTGACAGAGAACTGAAAATCGCCATGTGCGCTGTTGGTGGAAGAACCTCGTTGGACTTCCCTTGCAATTCCCACAGCATAGTCCTTCAACTCATCTGTGACCGTCTTCATCATCATATCCATGTGTTCATTGAAGAACTTTTTCAGTTGGGTAAGACTTATGCCTGAAACCATTCCGCCACCATTGTTCAGCCTTCCATGATAATAAACGGGAGATTTTAAGCATGATTATAAGCAATAATGTGACTATAAATAGACAATATAGTTTTAACTTACACCCATTGCAACACGCGGAAGGCATCTTTGCTACTTCATCCCTAGGGGTATCAGCAATCTCCTCCTTCTCCACCATCTCTTTCGGCTCCTCCAAATTGACATCCGCCTTTTGTACTTGTTTGCTTGGAGCATCTTCCTTCTCCTTCTTCTTCCTCTCTTTCCCAGTAATTTTGGTCTCTGGAGCAGCTGTAATAATATCTTTCATCCCTCCCTCGGCAGCAGGTTTCCTACTCTTTTTAGAAGAGGGCTTCGGCTCCTTTTCTTTTTCCTCTCTAGAACGTTTTCCAGAGAGAGGCTTTGCCGCAGAGGTGTTTCTGGTCAGACGTTGGGCAGAGAGGTGACACAAATAGACGAGAACGGCGTCAGATCACCCAAAAATCCACCCCGATCATTAATTGCTCCGAATTTCAATACATAACTTCATTCACTTGCATTTATTATTTCCAACTAAGAGCGGCTCAATTAATGGGTAAATGCTTGCCTCTTACAACTGTAATCTTTTTCAATAAATTGGATTTTGAAATTAATGACTGGTCACATTTGCTCGAATGCCGATTGGGCCCGTTACAATTATGCGCCTTAAAATATTGTTTGAACCCTTGAGATTTGCATGGTCTCTTCAATTCACGAGTGCTTTTCATGTTACTATTTTCCTACCGTGATTTTGCGAAATTACTTTATTCCTCATTGTCGCTGATGTGAATGGGTCCTAAGCCAATTAAATCATAAGCTTTGTTATCTTAAATGGTAACCTAATTTTTCCAATTCTCGATAATTTAAATTATCTAGCGAAGTCCTTTTAATCGTGTGTTACGGGCCCCTTTCCTAGTGACATATGTTGTTCCTATTACTACACATGCCTTTTAAACCTTTGAAGTCATTCTGGTTATATGCATCATGGGACCCTTTATTCCGATATGGTTGTCTCCGTGAATGAGCAAAATGCTTTTGTATATGAAATAAGAAGGGGTTATTTGTGTTCGCGCTAACTTAAACCTTCATGGAGTAATGTTAAGTTTGAGTCTCCTACTCCAAAAACTCTCAAAATTGCACCTTGTGGACCTTGTCTTGTCTATTCTTAGTATTTTGTGGAGGAAAGTATTGTCGAGAAGCATATAAGATATTCTTTTTGTTCTCACGAATCTTGAAATGATGACATGTGTCTCGGCACTATGCAAAAGGAAGATGTTTTCCTTTACAGATAAAATTTTAAATCTTCTTGATCACTGTTGATTTCCATTAGATCTATGGTCCACATTAAAAAATGGAGAACAACTGCTATTGGTTGTGCGTTCAAGCATGCAAAGACATTGATGGCAGATTTGATATGTATCTACCAAATTCTTGAGGGTGTTGGCTTAAGTACATCTATTTTCATCATTCAAAGACACAAAATGAAGGTTATTGAGAAAAATTGTTTTGAGCGAATGAGGGTTTTCCTGAAATTTTTAGGGTTTACAACAAGCCAAATTATAGTAAGTAAATTCAATCTATCTTTGTGTGTAATAGTATAAAAGAAGAAGCTTTTTGGTTTGCTAGAATTAAAAATTGAACTAGGGTTCTGAAATGGTGGAAATTGTTTAAAATTTTAAAAGAAATCTTCTCTAAAGTTTTAAAATTTTAAAAAGCCCTAGTTTGTATTGTCTTGTCTATTCTTAGTATTTTGTGGAGGAAAGCATTGTCGAGAAGCATATAAGATATTCTTTTTGTTCTCACGAATCTCAAAATGATGACATGTGTCTCGGCACTGTGCAAAAGGAAGATGTTTTCCTTTATAGATAAAATATTAAATCTTCTTGATCACTGTTGATTTCCATCAGATCTATGGTCCACATTAAAAAATGGAGAACAACTGCTATTGGTTGTGCATTCAAGCATGCATAGACATTGATGGCAGATTTGATATGTATCTACCAAATTCTTGAGGGTGTTGGCTTAAGTACATCTATTTTCATCATTCAAAGACACAAAATGAAGGTTATTGAGAAAAATTGTTTTGAACGAATGAGGGTTTTCACGAAATTTTTAGGGTTTACAACAAGCAAAATTATAGTAAGTAGATTCAATCTATCTTTGTGTGTACTAGTATAAAAGAAGAAGCTTTTTGGTTTGCTAGAATTAAAAATTGAACTAGGGTTTTCAATCGGTGGAAATTGTTAAAAGAAATCTTCTCTAAAGTTTTAAAATTTTAAAAAGCCCTAGTTTGTAACACTAAAACCCTGGGAAGGAAACCATGGTTGAAACATCAAAGGATGTAAAAAGGGGGTTGGACGATGACATTATGGCTTGACTTCCTGGGTCATTCAAGAGTTCTAGAATGGCACAAGGTTAAGGAATTCTAGCTAATAGAATTTTGGATAAGAAAGAGAATTGTAGGGATCCCATTACTCCAATTCAAGTATATGCCCTTTTTAAGCATGCTTTCAAAAAATGCCTAGCTAATAAGCCCATTTGCAACATTTGGAGACTAGGGTTGGGGAGATTGGTGGTGTTGAATGTGTACATTCATGTTGACCTAATCAAGAGAACCGACCAAGCCTACAACCTTGAGAAGAGGGTACTATGTACTATATATGGAAATATTTTGTTCTATTTGAATAGGTATTATATTTGCAGAGTATTTAATTTAAAACCTAATGCTCAACTACCAATAGAATTAGGAGCATTAACAAGAGAATACCAAAGGTAGAGACAACTATAGGGTAAAATGGTTACCAAGTTTTAGGTCTAGAGGGCCTAACAAAGAATCGAGAAGATTTTCCAATGGAGAATTGGAACCATTCAACAATAATGTATTTGAAGACAATTTTATAAAAAACATACTTTTCCTTGTGCCAAGTGTTGGGGGTAGATTGCAAGCCCCATATGCCAATGAATTTGATGGTGCTAACTATTGATATCTAGAGAAAGGGTGTAAATAAACCATATGATTATGATGGCTACATTATAGACGAGATTTAGAGAGCTTTGAGCTCTATTAAGGAAGATAGTTATGTGGTACCCACTTCAAATGGTAATCTTTGATATTCCATATTATCTTGTTCATTGGGATCAACATTTGAAACCATCATATGCAAATTGGAGCTTGGGATAAACAAAAAAGACTATTACTAGTGTAGGAATGGAACTACATAAGGGATAAAGATTGTGATACATAGAATTATCTAGTCTTTGAAGAATGCTTTGTTAGAGAGGTTCTCAAAAAAATTGGGAAACCTGTGGATAGGAGACTGTCAGAGGAAGTGGGGAGATTTTTAAGGCCTAAGGATCTTCTCCCAGAGGCAAGGATCAAACAAAATTAGGGTGACTGGTTCTACTCTGATGCAACTATTTAATTAGGGTAAATGTTTCCCCAGTTGCACCACATATGCTCCTAGAACTATCCCTAACAAAATTTCCTTTTTGGATATTATATGGCAATTGAATGATTTTGACAAAACTCATTTTAGGAACTTTAAAAAAAATGATATCCTCCCTTCTACAATTGTTTTTTTGAACTTTTAGATCACGAAAAGGGAAGGATTGGAGTTATTCTTGAATAAATTACTATCATATAAGATGATAGTGGATAAAGTCAGAAGGTGTGACCCAGAGATTTTCATCCATAATAATAGGACTAGTTTCAAATTGACAAGGTTTTTACATGAGCTTGACAATGTTGAGGAATTGATCAAAAATTTCTCTACAAAAAAAAGAGGCCACAAAAGCAAGAGCACTATGGGAAAAGATCCAAATTATTGAAGCAAAGAGAAAGAACGTTGATCCCTCTTTCAAGGGGTCATATTCAAACATTGAGGATCCCATTATAAGGACCATGACAATGTTGCATAATGCCAACAATTTGATTACCAATGTTGGTGCCCTCAACAAGTGCTCCTGAACCTTCTACTTCTCAAGGGTTATACCACAAATCCCACAACAAGTCACTCCTTTACAATAAATAGCTCATGAGATGCAACCCCTTGTGGATTACCCCATAGCTAAGGAGGATCTACTTGAAGAGCCAGAGATGAGATAAATGGTGAATCCACCCTCAAGGGTTTTAGTAGAAAGACCCTCAGATGATAGATTGCTCATAAATTTTGAAACTAGAGGTCAAATAGTGGATGATATAAGAGCTCAAACCTGCTCAAAATTCATGCAAGATGATGAATTTATTACCACTAAGGAATTGAAGTATTTTTTCCTTAAAGAAAAGGAGGAAGAATTACAAAAAAAAATATGTAGGGACAAAAACTCAAAGGAGAAGAAGAAAGAGATATAATAACATAATTTTGGACTAAGGTAGATCAATAAATGGCTATCATGGCACCTCAAAGTGGCAAAGAGCTAGTGAGGAAAACTAGATGTCAACTCTTGCCAAGGTAGGATATGTCATCTATGATAACATTTGACACTAGTCAAAGACAACGAGGAAATGGCCCTATTTTGTAATAGGAAGAGAAAGTTAAAGCTCTGCATTTTGGGATTAGATTTAACCCAATGCATGAAACCTTGACAATATGGTCAATTTTCCTAGAGACCAATAAGCCCCAAGTGATTAATGATCCAAGCGAACTCACTAGAAACTTAATTATAATGAGATTAGGGGATACAAGTTTCATTCAATCAACTTCCCTCATAGTTAACACATTCTTTTTTATTGAAGCAAAAGTGAAAAACTTGCAAGCAAACTTGAATAAGGCCAATGTCATAAATCTAAAATTGCAGAAACAATTGAATATGATCATAGGACTACTACCTCCTGCACAAGAAGCTATTGAAGATAAAGGATCGTAGGAAAAGGAAACTTTAATTCTTGAGGTTAAAAATATGAAGGGAAAGCTCAAGTAGAGCAAAGAAGAGGCAAGAATGGCTAAGGAAGGAGCAACTAAGAAGATATTAGACCTAGTTG
This sequence comes from Sequoia sempervirens, assembly GCA_007258455.2. Lineage (NCBI taxonomy): Eukaryota > Viridiplantae > Streptophyta > Pinopsida > Cupressales > Cupressaceae > Sequoia > Sequoia sempervirens. Next base: position 75,684,765 of record VDFB02000015.1, read on the forward strand.
GAAAATTTTTGTCATGTTGATAAGGTTTGGGACAACTACAAAATTTTGAAGGATGCATTTATTAACCATGCTAAGGCAAGGGTTAGATTGAATAATTTCAAGCCAGTTGGGCCACTAGAATTGTATTATTGAAGGTTGTTGCAAAGAATTCCAATTTTGATCATGACTTGATATTTGATATTTTATCTAAATCTGAAACTCTAGATGGTAATATATACCATCATAATAAGTTGCAAGCACTCATAAGGAGAGAGCTTGATATTTTTGAAGGTTTTAAAGAGTTCTAGATGCCTCTTTGTAATGGCACAAATTTGCACCCTAGGAAAATTCCCTATTTATTTACCCTTACCTTAGAAATTATAAGTTTGATGATGCAAACCCACCACTGTCAGATTATTTCTTTTGTGGGGCCTTATCTTTTTGCGTTAGAGGAGGAATTTATGTTGGGGACATGTGGGCACTGCGCTACCATCCTAATAGAATTCCTACCCCTGAAATCTACATAACCATTATGTCTTTGGTTGGATACAATAGTAATGTCTTTTGTTGACCCTTGATTGACAAAAACTGACATTTTACCTCAATTTCAAGAATTCAAATTCATGATTTCATTTCTTCATGCTAATTCTTGCAACTTCTTGCTCATTCTTCCACTCTCTCACTCTCTCAAGCTCACTCTTGCTCTCAAGAATCTTCTTGGTCATTCTTGCTTTTCTCTCCTCACTACTTGGATTCTACAACATATTCTTGTTGTAAATTTACCATCTTTGCAAGTTGACGAGGTTCCATTCTCCTAGTGTGGCATCATCTCTTGTCATCTTCTCCTCTCAGCCTTGAGTGCTAGTAGAAGAGAAGGTGATATTGTTCCTTTTACTTACTTGTATCATTGTGTCTTATAGAGTAACATTCAAGCCATCTTTGCACTCTATTTGATAGTGTCATTTCCTTTCTTTTCTTTATCAATTTATCTATATTGTTTCATATTTGGTTGTCTGTGGAGGTGGGAACATGGAAATGGGGGTTTGACTGAGGTAGACCTCAAAACACAACCCAATAATTTTCCTATTTTCGTGTGTGCAGGTGCTAGTCCATCCATTTGGAGTTAAAATTGAAGAGTTAGTTTTTGCACAAGTGGAATGGTATCTTTTCCTACTCTTTCTTTGTCATTTTTGTACTACAATAAATTTCCAGTATTCTTCTTGTTGTACTTTTTGCTTTCTATATTTTCTCTATCAAACTATGAAACTTCAATAGTCGAGTCATAAGTAGGCCCTCTATGTTTTCTGGCTTTTTATCATACCTTTGGCCATATAGGACACCAGTGCATCCTTGAGATGATACACACCATGTCGGAGTCTAGATCCCACGTTGTCATCCTCAAACAATGAGTTGTCTAGTCTATAGTCTGAAACCTCTATGGCCAACTCACTTGATTCTGGATACACTTATTTTTAGTAGAGGGAAACCAGTGTGTTGCTTTCCCTTCCTTTTTAGCCTCTCTCTCAAATTGTCAAATAACCTAGGGTAGTTTAGGGAAGTTCATTCCTTGGGGCTCTCATGTGACCTAGATCCTCAAGGGTGACAAATCCCCCTATTCTACACTCTTATATTGGATAAATAAGTAGAGATGAAATCTTGCAAGGAATGGAGAGCTAATTTTATTGACATTCTATCTCTCATCTATGTAAAAATAAATAAGGATGGTGAATTTTATACAGAGCAATTAAACCTTAGAATGGATATGCTCTCTAAACTTGTGTACAGTATTGTAGGATTCTCTGACATGGTCCAAGTATTAATAAATGGTGATTACAAGAATCACATGGCTAAGGTAAACCAATTTCTCCTACTCAAAAGTAAATGTCATCAAAGCAAGATGAAGATAAAGAGAAGAGTAGTGCATAAAT
>VDFB02000015.1:75686771-75727093 GCA_007258455.2 Sequoia sempervirens
ATTGATATGGGTTTGAAATGAACAAAAGGTGAAAAAATATTACTTCTAAAGATTAACTAAAAATAAAAATAATGAAATAAAAATAAATTAATTAAATAATATAAAAAAGAGTTTGACTTATATATTATTTAATATAAAATCATTATTATAATAAATAAATAATAATGGAAGAAAAAGATAAGGGTTTAGTTGAACAAATAGTGAAAAAATTGCATCATAAGATTAATTAAAAAATAAAAATAAAGAGATATAAATATTAAAAACTAATTGACCTAGATTACACTATAATACACAAAAAAAATTACAATGAAAAAACACTTAATTAGTAGATAAGAAAAAAAACACTTTTCATTATTTGTTTAATAATTATTTTATTTGAAATTAAAAAATTATTATATTTTTCATTCAATAATTATTCTTATAATAATGATGTACAAACAATTAAAAACTAAATAAATTAAAAATCAATCATTATTATAATATAATTTAAATAAAAGGAAAAATTTAATAACCCAATAACATTCTCTTCATTAAAATTCAGAATTGATTCTAAATCTAAGAAAAAAAAATATTATATATATATATATGGATTTATGACGGCATGACGATGGGAAACTAGGAGCTATTTGGTTTGACATTAAATTTTAGCTATTATTATTTTTTATTTGTCATTCTCCGCCTCAGCAAAGATTTTCAAAATCTTACCCATCCATATCTTTATCTGATATCATTAATGAGGGGTTTACATGAATTAATTTGTCTCACATGCTAAGTGACGGTTGCAGACTACCTACTCCAATCTGTCCATGTGACACACGCGTTCCAAAGAAATGGTAGTGGTTGCCATGAATTTATATCACGTGTTATGGGCACATGTTACATTAATGAGGTTTGGAGAATAAGAATTAATGCAGATTTGAAAGGATTTATGACGGCAGTACTATTTCCCTGTGCAGTGATGTTTAGTTGTTTTTATCCATCCACTTTTTATTTGACATTTGCCGATTTTTATGGGATGCGATCCATCTACCAACCATTCGCATGCTTTTTTTAGCAGCCATTTTTTTAGCATTTAATGTAGGTATTATTCTATTTTTATTTTCATTCCACTCCATTTATTTTAGACTGAGAGATAAAGTTGCCACATATCAGAATTAATTGCATGCATATCGACATTGGGGAGAAGATTTGGTGGTGTGCATGCCTTCCTTGCCTTGTGTACGTGACGATCTTTCATTTTATTCCCTGATTTCCACTCACAACCGGAAAATATTAATAACGTCGACGACCATTCATTATTTCCATCCATGGTTTTTCTCTCAAGAAATATCTCTGGATCCTGGATTTTGATCCTTAGAAAATGCAGATCCACCCCAGGTAAATCGGATTACATACTCCCCTTATATACATGCGAGAAAAACATCTTAGATTAATTATTTAATTAGATACTTTTTATAAACTTTATATTTATTTGACTCATGTGTCATGCAGGAATTTTGCAATCGTAGGTATTTGAATTGATCTACGGGTTGCCACTTAGGTTATCTAATAGATAATGAAGATATTGTAATTTCAAGTTTACAGTTGGGGACTACCTATTCCAATCCATCCACGTGACGTGCGCATTCCAAAGAAATGGTATGGCTGCCACGAATTTATATCACGTGCTATCACATTTGTTTCGTAAAGTATGATGTTTAGCTGTAGAGCAGATTTGACGGCATCTACCAACCATTAAACTTTATGGCCATCGACCATAACAATAAATTAACTACTTAATTATTGTACAAGTTTTTTTAAATATTAATTTCTCACATTGTCCAATTATAAATGGTACCGAGTTTGTTTAGCTGTTATTATTTTTTATTTGACTATTTTTCTCCGCATAGAAGAACTCATGAATTTATTATATAATATTATATGTTTATTTTAATAATTTATATTATATAAAATATAAAATCAATAATAATTATAAAAATATTGTATAAAATAAATATATAATTGAATATATAATATGTTATGTTAACAATATATTTAAAAATTTACATTATATAAAAGTATAATATATAATAATAAATCATTATTATATATTTTTATAATATAATTTATATGTAATTAATATATATATATATATACTATTTCTTTTATCTCGTGTTAAAATATGGATAAGATTTTTTAAAATGTATTTCATGTTGTTGATAGACTAGAATTAATCCAACATTTTTAATATTTGTAAACATACATCATAGAATGCTTAGCTTTTGGAGTCAACTTGTGTAGTTTTTAGTCAAAAAATCACATAGACCATAGTTAAATGTCATAAAAAATCAATAATCTATAATTTACCTCACATTCTTTAGATTTGTAAACATAAATTACAATAATATGTAACTCATAATTGGAACATAATAATTCACTTTGCATGCTTACAATTTGTAATTGTGGACCATAATCAAATGTATTACATAATATGCATATTGGAACTCACTTGAAAGGTTTGTTAACATGGAACACACTCAAATATAACCTATCATCAAATACTATATAAGTTTAGTCACATTTTGGATTTTTAAACATGGAATACAATTAAATTAGTACCATACATTATGCTCCATTTTCTTAGAATTTGTAAGTGTAGATCATATGATAAAATATACTCCATAATTGGTACACTACAACTTGTCCTACATTTCTAAGATTTGTAAGCATGACTCACAAATCAAATGCAACCCATAATTGGTATCAAAACTTACCTTGCATTCCCAAGATTTGAAAACCTAGATCACATGCAAATTGGTACCATACAATATACACCCACATTCTTCAAACTTATAAACACAGTTTGTAGTCAAACCTAACTACATAATGAGTTCAATAAGAGACCCTATTAATTCTCATTAACTATTCCAAACATATTTTTAAATCTCTTCTAGTCATAGATTACACACATTAAGGAAGATAAGAGAAGAAAGAACAAGACGTTTTCTAGTTTCCATAAGCATTAATTACTTAGTCATTAGATGAAGGAGATTTAATAGGAAGGAAAAACATTTCTTTATTTTCACTTTAACACTATAGTGATTCATTTCACATTGACTAATCATTCAGCTCACCACCAACATATAAGGATGAGAGAGAGAGCACTAACACACTTTCATTCATTTCAAAATACATTATTAATATTTAATCTATTTATCATTTCAAGGTCATAATGTAACAAAGAGTAATCATAATTACATGTTAGATCTACTACCTACTATATTTTCTTATAAGATGACACTAATACATATTACTAAAAATTAGTTAAATGCAACATGACAACAAACCTCTTAGTATCAGTTGTGCATTTAAAAGCAACTAAACAATCTTCTATAAGTGTTACGTGATATGTAGCATATTTCTAAATTCGATTCGAATACTTGACAACTAAAGCATTAACATTGGAAATAATGTTTATTATCAAAGTTTCAAGAAAATGGCCATGTTTCATGATAGAGATATAAAGATAGGGAGATTGTTGGAGAGATGAATAGAGGGGGTGAATAGAGAAATAGATATAGAGCAAGAGAGAAGGGATATGAGAAATTTTATTTCAAAGAATGAATTTATAATAAATACTTACATTTTACTATTATTATTTTTTTACAAATTATAAAAGAGAGGAAGGGAGAAGGGAGAGGGAGATATAAACATATGAAGTGTGAAAGAGCGATAGAGTAGGAGAGATGGACAACATAGAGAGAGAGAGAGAGAGAGGAAAAGAAAGAGAGAGATAGAGAGGTGAAAGGGACATAGAGAAGGGGAGTGATAGATATTGAGAGATCAAGAGCAATGGAATATAAAAGAAAATGTGTTTACTATGTCATTCGATGGTGGATGGAGGATAAAAATTACATCTTTTTTTACTTTTTTTTTTCTAGATATATAGAAGTGAGGGAAAGTATTAGATGTGGATAAAACAAATAGTTTTCAATCATTTTTTTGAACTTTTTTGTGTTATTTTCATAAAACTTTATTAAAATTGATTATGAAAAAGAGGTAGAGAGAGAACCTTAGAGAAACAATTATATAAATGAAGGGATGTAGAGAGGGAGAGGGAGATACAAAAAAAGAGAAGAGAGAGAAACAAAGATAGAGATAGAGAGAGGGTAGTTGAAGTTTTAAGGTACAACTGATCCACCCACCCTCTCAGTTGTCTTGTGCATTCAACAATTCTTTCATACATTGAGCCATAAATGAGTGGGTGAGGTGCTAACCAACTACCCCTTAACTAGATACATTGAATTTGGGTTGTATTCAAAATTCTTGGCAGTTCAATTAGGTGTGTGAAATGGCAGAAAAAATTATAGTTTAATTGACAATGTGGAACATCATTCTATAATTTTCTTGGCATACAAAAGCTCCACTCCAAAATCTACTTTTTAATTTCTACAATTAGGAACTAGTTGTTGCAAGAAAATATTACATATGTCCACTCCACTCAAACATGACACCTTGTGATTTCTCTCTCCATTCTTCCCATGCCTTTGACCTATTTACTAAATTTTAGGTAGTTTTAAAAGCTCCACTCTCTTGAGCAGTTTCATAAATTCTCTCCCACTCACTAAAAGGAACCAAGTTCTTTGTAATTATCATTCGGCTTAAATTCTTAAATCAATTAATTAATAAAAGAAGCAAATGTAGATAGACCAAAGCTAAAAAATATTATTTATTTATCTATATTATTTGCAACTACATATTTTTCGTTAATATATATAATATTTATTATTTATTAAAATAATTAAATAATTACTTATTTTCAAATAATTTAATTATCCTAATTATGAAAATAGTCTTACATTAATAGCATTATTCACGTGTTTCCTAATTCTTTTCAGAGCTTTGTTGCCCAATAGTCCTATCCCTTGTCCAATCCTTCCCTTCTTTTTCTTTGGTCTTTGACGGCTTCACATATAGCCTAGGGTATTTGGAAAGAGAGGAATGGTAGGATTTTTAGAGATGTGAAGCTTAAGGAAGAGGTTGTTCTCTTCAAAATTCGTAGGTCCATCAAAGATAATTTTACAGTCATATTTTTGGATAGATCTATAGATGGCCAAAATATAATCGTGCAACCTAATATGATTTAATGGTGGTGATCAGATCGAACATGGTTTCTAAAATTTCCATTCCCCTCAAGTCCCTAAAGAAGCCTAGAGAAAATGTTGAGTGGAGAAGACCACCTCAAGGGTGGATTAAAATTAATTTTGATGGGGCGGCTAAGGGGAATCCTAGGCCTACTAGTTGTGGGGGGTGTTGATGAATGAAGATGGTACTATTTTATTAGCGATGGCACGATCCAATTGGGAACCCAAACCAATCATCGACCTAAGGCCGAAGCAAAATTTAATGTGATAAATATGAATTTTGATAAAGGCTATAGAAAGGTTTGGATAGAGGGGGACTCTCTAAACATCATTAGGTGCCTGCTAAACCAAAATAAACCTAGCTGGACCATCGAAGTGACCATCCATGATTCTATTGCTATAAACCACACATTTGAAGATGTCAAAATCTCTCATATATTTAGAGAGCAGAATTTGTTGCTAGATTTTTTTTACCAATGATGGGGTTAAATTAATGAATACCAAGACATGGTATGGGTACAACTCAGTACCCATTGAAGCCTTGTCCTTACTAATTAATGATATCAAGCATGAGTTATGAGGAGAGATGGTACATGTGTTTATTGAGTACCCATTGCATCACACATTTTGTGGCCTTTTTTTAATCCCATTTCTATTTACTCTACTATGATAGAGATAATACTTTGGAACTTATAGTGGAAGAAAATCATTGATAAAATGGGAGGTGATCGTAGTAGAGTAGAGCCACTCTCTCATGATGGCTGGAGAAATAAGAACAAGGTGTGGAGAATTTTGGAAGAAGGGGGCCTCACCATCTTTATGGAATGGCTTAATGGTTTTGACCATGAAGCTTTGAAGTTGTTTGTGAAAGGTTGGAAAAATAAAATTCTCATGGTGAATGGTGAGGAATTTTCAATCATGAAGGAGTTTATTGCCATAATTTTTAGGCTACAACTTCATGGTCAAAAAATTTTTAAGGACAAAAAAGGAATGACGATGCCTTGAATCTATTTTTTAAAGGATATGAAAGGGAGAAGATGGTTAAGCTATCTTTATGGGGTTATGATAAGTCATATATCATTACCCATTTGGGTCAAAATTCTTGAAGTGATAATGATGTTTATCACCTTAGATGGGTGGTTTACTGTTGTTCTAGGTGTGTACTTTTATTTTCTCAATCAATTTAGGCATAAGCTCCTAGTTTCTTTTCCCTTCTATTTGCTTCCCTCCCTAGAATCCTTGATGAAAGATTATAGGAGAAACTTAGGTCTCCTATCTTACATGAGGGCCTAATTTGAAATATTATGGAGCATGTTTCAAGGTAAAGTCTCCAAAAAAGACTCTTAAAGGGAAAGACTGCTAATAGGAAAAAACCCTAAAGTGGTGGATTAATCTTCTTTGAGTTTAGATAATTCTAATTATGGTGAAGATGATGATTGAAAGATAGAATCTGAACCTAGGGATGAGTTAGTGGAGGTCCGAGCTCTTCCTCTCCCTCAAATTTGGGTCAGTAAAAGAAGAGGAAGTTGAGCACTAAGAAGACCCCTCCCAAAAAAAAACCAAAAAATATTGCTTTTGGTCTGACAACTCACAAACAAGGGATGAGGAGGAGGACCTTAATGTGTAGAGTAAGTCCATTTAGTAGGAAAAAGGTATCGGGACTGATTCAAGCAAAGGAAAAGAAAGGGATGAAGAGGAGGACCACAATGTGCAAAGAAAGACCATTCAACGGGAGAAATATATTAGGACTGGCTCAAACAAAGGTAAAGATAAGGTGTTAGTTGTGGCTAGCAAGTACATGAGAAATAATTCAGGAAAGGTCGCTTATGGCACAGGTAACATCCACCCCTTTTTTAATATTTCACCTATCTTCATGAAAAAAAGGTGGATATGCTTGATGTTTTAGGAATGGCTAGGGAAGAGGTCACCTATAATTTCAGGCTGACTAAATGGTTCATTCTTGAACTCAATAAAGTCATTGTTAATAGCAGATGCCTGAAGGAGAAATTTTCTAATAAAATTAAGGGACATTCATATTCTAAGATGAACGAGTTAAAATAAAGGTTATTAGAACTAAAAAATTCTATCAAGGATCTCAAGAGGGACTTTGAGGAGTACCTTCAGGATGTGGAGAAGGTTCTTGAATTAGACACTAATATTCAAGACATTTTAAAAATTATTCATTGTTCAATTAAGAACAGTGCAGACACCCTTAAAGTTCTCATGGAGAAATTGAAAGGACTGTGGGAGGAGCAGATGAATGTTGGGTGTCAAGGTGGTAGAAATCTAAAAGAGCCACCAGCTAAAGAAAAAGGAAAAAAGGTTGTGACAGAAGAAGAGAAGGGTCCAATTTTTAGGACCCAAGGTAGTAAGAAAGACCTTCGAGGAAGAGAAGAATGAACTATCAAGTCCATGGTCAACCTTCACTATAATTAGGAAATGGAGGTGGTGAACACATTGCAAAAATAGGTCCTCTCTGTTTGAGAACAACTTTTGTTTTACCTTTCTATTGTTTTGTTGTTGTAATGTGATTGGTTGGCTACTACTAGTGTGTTTTATCTTTAGTATTAGAAACATGTTTTGTTGTAAAAAAATTTGGGTCCCCTCAAAACTTGTTATTCCCCCTTTAATCAAAACATCATTCAAAATACTAATTTTAAAATTAATCTGAATTAATTAGACATTCAAAAAGAGGGTTGTGACAAACTTGCAAGTATATAATTAACCAATAAACCTGTTACAACTTGGAAACAATTTTAATTCCCTTGAAAATAATTTTGTCACTAGAATTTATAGGTATATCCAACCAATATTAATTAGACGATTCACTACCATATCCCTTGTTACATCTCCCACCACCTTGAATTTTGCTTGGTTTTGTTGTCTCTCCATTCAATTTAATAAGCATTCTTGTAAAGGTTAATAAATTATTGATGCTAAAGATTTTATCGAGCAACATGTCTGATAATTAGTTAATAGGATCTATTTGTAGTATCTTTTAGCCGTGAATTGTCTCACACATATAAACTAGGTCACAAAAAAAGGCAAAAAACTAATAAATCTTTTGCCAATCTTAGTCGCCGATTTTTTTACTTTATTAAATCATATATTATCTTCCTTTATTCACTACTTAAATTCCACCATAATTGCACAATGTATAAGGGATTTTTTTAGGACCATTGAGACCCATGTTTTAATACACAAAAATATATGATGGCTCGGAATGGGCCACTGAAGGGTTTGGTACAAATTTTAGGACAAGTGCATGATAGATTACTACAAAGGATGAGGACATTGAGTCAAAATCAACAAAAGTGGAGCTTTATGACATGATTAACAAAGTTAACATTGATGGAAATGACAAATAATTTTATAGAGTTTCTAAAACCAATGGCACACAAGATGAAGGAAATGAAGTATGAGGACTTGAAGGAGGCATTTTGGGTGTTTTAGAAGGACCAAAACAATGTTTTCTCCACTACCATAATTTTCCATGTGATAACCAATTGAGGCAAGAATCTCTTGGATGGAGAGGTTGATGAGATGATTTGTGAGGCTTATGTCGATAATAATGGCAATGGCCAAATAAAGTATGAGGAGTTTGTCATTGTCACGATCATTAGGTGACTTCCCTTGTTTTCCCTCTTTTCTTGACTAGATTTTTGTCATATTTGTGTTACTAGAGCATTGTGAAACTGTATTACATAGAAATTTGATTAGTTGAACCAATAAAAAAAGCAAACAAGCAGAATTCATATTTAAATTCAACAGATGATCATATCAATGAAGCATAAACTAATCACTCAAAAACAATATCATAAACCTTCATGAATCCTTCTCTTTACTCCATTGTTCTCCTCTTTTCATCTTGGAGAATAGTGTAATAGTATTTTCTCTCAAATTTTTAGTAGCATAATAGCATAAAAACAATGATAATGTGAGTATAGTTTCTTCGCAATGATCTTGGAGGAATAGATGATAGGAAGCCTAAATTTATAGATGTTTGGCGACACTAATTGACTGTCAAGATCTGAGGAGAGATTGAAAAGACCAATGGTTCTATAGAGATTGAAAAGACCAATGGTTCTAATGTGACTACTTCTATCCTAGTTGCTAGGAATTTTTGAGATGTGAGAAAATAATAGAGAATGATAGAAATAAAATAAAGTAAACTGAATGAGATATGTAGAGGAGGGGGACGACTGCTCAAGAACCTAGGTCATGGGAGAGTCTATAACAATAGGTTTCCCTAATCTACCTCAAGCTAATGGAGTTGTTTCGAGAGAGTTTATAGTTTAAAGGCTGAAAGGAAGAGCAACTAGGTTGCTATTGTCCTTTAACAAGCCTAAATATCTCAAGAAGTCAAGTGAGAAAGTTTCTAGAGTACAGACTATAACTTGGGAAAATCACTGCCAAAGGACTATAGCATAGGACATAACCGATAATGCGGCGCACTGTGTTTCAGTGGGGCGTTGGAATTTGTATAGACAAAAAGTGTAAAGTACAGTAAAAACCTTAGGGATACTTACTAACAACCTAATAGGTATGGTTTTATTTAATAATAAAAATAGAAAGGCACAAAATGAAAGCATAACAAGAAGAATACTTTAACTAAGTCTAACTACAAATTGACAAAGAAGGGTGAGGAAAGCGCACCTTCCTACCCATGAATTGATATCTTCAAGGTCTTCACTCGAAGAACTTCTTGCACACACAAGAATGAGAAAATGTTGGGGTTGTGTTTAGAGGACTACTACAATCATTTCCCTTCTTTGGTGTTTCCACCTCCACGGACAACCAATATAGCAACAATTGGAGAAATGTGATAAAGAAAGATATTGAAATAACAATACCAAGCAATACATTGAACAACAATATGCCACGATATTAAAATGATAATGCAAGATAAAAATAATATGGAGTGATATCACCTTCAACCACATGCACTCAAGGAAAATGGGAGGAGGAGCGAGCTCGCAAGCTATCAAAGATTAACGTTGTTGTAACAATGAAGAGATCCAACCACCAAAATATCAATTTGCAGCTTTAGTGGACGTGATAGAACTTGAGAATGTTGTGAGAAGAGTGTAGAAGACCAAAATGAAGCAAGAGAGATCTAGAGAGAGTGAAAGAATGGAATAGATTGTCATTTAAAGGTGAAAATGGAGGAAAAAGAGCCATTCAAAGTTAGTCTAAAGGGCAAGAGACATTACACTTCATGTCCAATGGAGGAGTGTAATGCCTCTGTAGATTCTAGAGGCATGAATCTTGTTAGTATGACAGTGCACCGCACATACATTCGTGTGTCGCGCTAGCATCCCAAACAATATCCCCCACCAACATGAAAACAGGCTGCCAACTGGATGGAAAATGGATGAAGAGCATGGAATTGCATTATTGCACTTAATTCTCTAAGGTAGGAGGTATGTAAATGTGGAATTTGCAAGGGGTGAAAATTCACTCCATTACAAGATATAAATTAAATGGAATGATAAGACAAAGGGAGAGAAAGAAAGTGCTTCCAACCAACCAAGCAATGAAGCCTCCAACAAATAAATATCTTCAATACCTGTAAACATAAGATCAAGGAAAATTATTGGGGCTATTTAGGGGCTTACCTCAGTCAAACCCTCATTTTGGTATTTCCACCTCCACAGACAACCAGATAGATAGATGGAGAAAATAATAGACACTGAAATAGATAAATAGATGAGATACATAATGCATAGACAAGAGATTTTATAAATCTAAAGATTCTCAAAGACACAAGACAAGTAAGATATCACCTACAAGGATTAAGGAATCCAAATAGAAAAGAGAGGAAACTATGAGAGCCAATAGAGTAGTAGACAACATTGTGAGAATGTAAGAGTGTTGTAGCAAGCAAGAGAGTTGTGTAAGAAAGAGAGGAGAGGAATACTTCCAAGAAGAGAGAATGTTCAAGAGAGAAGCTGAGAAGACCAAATGAATTGAAAAGACAACTTTTACAGTGGGAATAGGACCTGGAAAAGAAGGTTCTCGAGTTGTTACCACTGAAAAAGCTATGTGACTAGTGGCAACCTACTCAAAATGGCCATTTGAACATTGAAATGTCATAGGACTCTAGCACATCATGTGAATTTTGACACAATGTACAAAGGTCCATGCAACACACAGATGCCCACGTGGCACATAGTGTCTAGAAAAATCACACTCAAAGATGGTGGGAGTGAGGAAAACATAAGGTTTGATGCAAACTTGACGCGTAAAGGTAGCTGCTGAAAAGGGATCTTGAGCATCTTGAGAGGGGAAAAGGCTGATGTAAGGGCTAAAATGATCCTACAAAAATTTTAAGCGAGTAGACACTAAAGTGGATGCGAAAGTGTAGGTGAAATTGCAAGGGGTGAAATTTTACGACACTACATTTTCCCCCACTTTAGCGGGCATATGAATCTACATGATCTATGTTGGGTCCAATAGTCATCGAAGGTGTGGGGTTTTGTGTCGTAAATCTACTAAACATAAATAACATCATGATACCAAAAGGATGTACAATAGAGGAAGAAGATAGCTCTTCAAACCAAGGAAGAATTCCCTTAGGGTGAAGACCTACAAAACAAATGCATTAGACAAAAATATTTGCATAGGACAACAAGGTTAGAACATAGAAATCTACTAAATCACATAGTTAGAACATATATATGGATAATACATACACCAAGGCACATAACAAACTAAAGGATTTGAGTTAGCAAAGTGAAAGAGACCTCGATGTAAAATATTGTCTTAGTACTATGTTTCATCCCCAAATTAAGAAATAATACATGGAAAAATTATTAAATGGAGAGAAGAATGTAAGGATTGATTGCTTCAAGAGAAAAATGCATCCAAAAGATAGGGAAGCAACCAATGTCAAAGGGAAAAAGAGAAAGGAGTATATACTCAGGATGAAGAAGGCACGAGTATTTGATCTAGTTTATTAAAGAACATATCCTCGAGATGAAGAGAACCAGGTCTTTGATCTGGTACATACAATTGTAAAGCTATGCCAGGACACAAAAAGGACATGGGTCTTATATCCTACAAATATGACTACAAATTCACCACAAACATGTTTGTTGCAGACAAAAATGTTGGGAAAAAAAGCAAAAAAATAATAGACACCATGAAAATTTTCATGACACTATAAGACACAATATGATCATATCTAAGACAACCCTAATAGGTATGGATAGCATGGCTAGAGACCATACAGAAAGCGCATAGGCTTGTGGCTACTGCAAACTATGTTGCATGACAATCACAAAAAAAATAGGTCTAGTCAGAATGCCTCCAAGCTATATTCCAAGATATAAGATAGGTCTAGTCAGGCTACCCCCAAGCTAGATGCCAAGATATAAGACAAGTCTAGTCAGGCTTCCCCCAAGCTAGATGCCAAGATATAATACATCCAAACATCAAGGAACAAGATGTCAAATATCAAACATAAGACACAAATTATAAGACACCAAAGAATTCTTTTGAAATAAATTTTCACAAAGGGCTTCCTTCATCAGGGAATCCCTTTCATAAGACATCAAGACACCAAGGAACCCTTTTGAAATAATGCTCCTTGTTGAAAATTAAGCTAATATGAGAGCACCTCTTTAAAATGATGTGTGTTATGCAAAGGAGCGCATGCCATTCTAAGGAGAAGAAAAAGGCATAAAGACAAGAGGGGGTCCTAAAGAAGGACATGCACCTCCAAAATGAGTCACCCAACCCCCAACGTATCAGAGAGGATAACTATGGTAGATAGTATTGTGTCACTACCACAAATTATGGTTGCACACAATAGTGTGCAACCATAAATAGAAATGAGTAAGAAAAGCTACGAATTCCACAGCAGGCAACAACACAATAGAAGGGAGGTGTAAGAACTACATGAGAAGATGCTTAAAATGGATAGGATAGAGGTATACCTCACTATAACTTGTCATGCAAATAAAAGGCAGGTACATCAACAGATAGAAGAGTGATGGCACTATAGTCAAGAGATTATTGTATTTTATCCTTCAAGGCCTTACATTCACTAGTATAATGGTCAGGCACTTGATGGTATGCACAAAAAGTGGTATGCACATAAAGTGTTTTTATTTAACATGCTTATGAAATTTCTTATGTGTATGAGGAGGAAGAGTAATCAAGTGGGCTTTGAGAAGCCTCAACAAAATATGCTCTTGCTTGAAGATTAAGGATGAAGAGCAAGAAGCAACCCTTTCTCTTGGGAAGAAGGGTTCGACTGCTCACAAGGAGACATAAGGACAACAGATAATGGAGGAGGGGATGGGGACAAAAGAGAAGGCTTATAACCTAAACCCCTTGCAAAAGAGTGAGGTTTCAATTCCAAAGGGACCTTAACTCCTTGTTCCATATGCCCAAGACCATTTCCTTTGTACCCATGCTTAGAGAGAATATTGAATCTGAATCTATAGCATGATTGCAACTCCTTAGAAAGGTGAGGATCAACACTAAGGATATTACAACTATTGTTCATGTTATCATGTGACACATCTAAGAATAATCATCTTCAATAGCGGGTGTGAATGATATTGTCAGAAGGTCTAAGTGGATCGAGTCAACTTTAAATTCCCCAATGAAGGATTTTGTAAAGTCTAAAGAACCCCAATTATCGCTGAGATTTTTCTCAAGAGTATACTTTGTTATAGGTACTATGGGAGTAGACGTCAACACACTACTGAAGGGACAATATTTTTAAGAGTAGGTGCAACCAAAGCCTGACCAAGAGTTGTCATCTCACATAAGTGTATAGCATCAGGGTCAGCCTTGATTGTGACTACTTGATTATTATGAATGAATTTGATAGATTTATGCAAGGTAGACGTGACTTCACCTATAACATGAATCCACGATCTACCAAGAAGAAGATTATGTGGTAATTTTCCAAACATAACATACACCAAGGTGGGTATGGTAACGGGTCCCAACCTTAAATGTAAGATTATCGTACCTACGGCTTGTCGGTCAAAATTATTATATCCACGAATATACAAAGATGAAGCAACAAGATAGGTTGAATCAATTTTAATTTTAGGAAACAGATCAATACTACATACGTTGATCATTGAACCAGTGTCAACAAGAGTATGTCTAATGTCAATGTTATTAATTTTAACTATAATCATTACAAGGTCTACTTGTTTCTACACTTCCAGGAGTGAGAGTTCCTACAGATAGAACACGATGTTTGAAAAATCCACACGAATATGAGCTACCAACGCATTAACATCTTCCAACCTAGCAGAATAAGGAAAGAGGATATTTTTTAAGGCTTCTTGAATCATACTCTAGTAAATCAGAGCAGTCTGGAGCAAATCCCAAAGTGATATCTTGGTTGGAGTAACATGAATTCTCTTGACAAGATCATACTCACTTGGTCGCTTGGTTGCAAGTCTAGGTGCTTGAGGAAGGCTTGGTTGAGAACCTGTGGTAAAGAATTAGGTTGATCAACATTTTGTTTATTCCTTCTAGTATTTTAAGTGTGAGCTTTTGTATTATAAGAAGGTTTAAATGGAACACCATGAATAGAAAAAATCCTACTAGGAGAAGAACTTGTCAGAGTCACATAAATGACCGGTCCCTTAGGCCTTTGAGAGGTGGCAGAGACTATAACTACATTTATGTATTCATCATGAATTATAAAGGAATTGTTCGAAGAAATATTCTCAACATTGATCTGTGGGGGATCATATGTGAGACAAGTCTCCTCATTCACTAATGCATCAACTCTAGAAGAGAGTGCATTGGAATGAAGAGAAGGTAAAGTTTTGTTAAGGAAATTATCAATAATGTCATCCTCTTGTACCAAAATATCCTTAAACAAGTAGAAGGAATTTTAGGAGAGGGATCAAAAAAGAATACTAAGAAAGAAGAAAAGAACTCAATTTCACATGCTTGGAAGAGAGCTTCGTGAATTTTCTCCACAAAATGAGAAAGGTACAAAAGAAATAAAGATAGAGATTTTATTTTGAAATAGAGATATAGGCAAGCCAGCCGAAGGCCGACATATATCCCTATTGACAACATGGAATGGGGTTCGGAGCAACAGCTCAAAATTTTTTTCTTAGAAGGAAAAATCTTTGATTTGACCCTTTTTCTCTTTTTTTAGGGAAGGAGCATTCACGTCGAGTTCAGAAAAAATGTAGAGGAGGAGATTTTCTACCCTCAAGTCTTGAGACAAGAAAGAGTCTTCAAGGAGTAAATGGTCCTCAACTACCTCAAGACTACCTTAAGGAACAAAGCTCAAGTGGAAGAGTAAAAAGGTGAGTTCTAGAATTAGAAAGAGTAGGTCATAGAGGATTTCCGAACAGACTGGTGAGCTCTTAGCCAAAGGATGGAACCACAACACATGGATGACAATGCGGTGCACTGGCATCCCAAAGGTGTGCTAGTGTCTCGTACGGACCAAAAATCATGAATATCATAGAAAACAATAAAGTGACTACTTCTATCCTTATTGCTAGGAATTTCTAAGATAAAAAAAAATAGAGAATCATAGAAATAAAATAAAGTAAATAAGATATAAATTAAACGTAATGATAGGACAAAGGGAGAGAAAGAAAGTGCTTATAGCCAAGCAATGAAGCCTCTAGAAAATGAATATCTTCAATACCTACACACGTAAGATCGAAGAAAATTGTTGGGGTTGTTTATGGGCTTACCTCAGTCAAACCCCCACTTTGGTGTGTCCACCTCCACAAACAACCAAATAGATAAATGGAGAAAATGATAAACACCAAAAGACACGAGACAAGTAAGATATCACGTGCAAGGCTTGAGGAAGCCAAAGAGAAAAGACAAGGGATGTGATAAATCCCAAGATTCTCAAAGACACAAGACAAATAAGATATCACCTGCAAGGCTTAAGGAAGCCAAAGAGAAAGAGAGACAACTATGAGAGCCAATAGAGTAGTAGACATTGTGAAAACGTGAGAGTGTTGTAGCAAGCAAGAGAGTTGTGCAAGAGAGAGAGGAGAGGAAGAGAGAATATTCAAGAGAGAGAAAGAGAATTCAAGAGAGAATCCAAGAAGATCAAATGAATTGAAAAGACAATTTTTAAAGAGGGAATAGGAGGGAAAAGAAGGTTCTCAAGCCGTTACAACTGAAAAAGGTAGGTGACAAGTGGCAACCTACTAAAAAATGGTCGTTTGAACATTGAAATGTCACAGGACGCTAGCACGATGTGCTAATGTCCAAATAAATCATACTCAAAGATAGTGGGAGTGAGGAAAACACAAGGTTTGACACAAAGCTAACACATAAAGGTAGTTGCTAAAAAGGGGTCATAAGCATCCTAAGAGGGGAAAAGGCTAATGCAAGGGATAAAATGAGCCTATACAAATGCTAAGGGAGTGGACACTAAAGTGGATGCGAAAGTGTAGGTGAAATTGTAAGGGGTGCAATTTTATGACACTATAGGTTCAAAATTGATGAGAGGAAATGAGAGGGAGTTAATTGATCTCTTGATTATAGATGATTGATTATGTGAATGTTGTGAAATCCAATTTGTGGAGATATATCATTTGGTGTGTGAATTAAGTTGAAGATCCTATACACATTGAGAGAGTATTCAATAGTAGGTTAGATATGGCAGATGGTGCAATCTGAATTTGTAAGGCCCACATGATTTATATCCTATTTTAATTGAGTTTGGTGTCTCATATTTGAGTTGGTGCTCATTTCTTGAGTTAGAGGCTTGGTGTCTCATGTAGGTTGGTTCCTGCAAATCATTGTAAGTTTTTATATTATTACGGTGAGGTTGGATTTGGATAGTTTTCTCACCATGGTTTTTCCCATTTTGGGTTTCCACGTAAATCTAGTGTTCCTTGTGTGGGTGTGTGCATTTGTGTTGCTTATTTGCTTCATCATCAATAATTGTTACTTTGATGTTTTTAAAGTTCAAGTTTGGATGGTAACTAATAATCAAGCTGAAATCTAAATATACTGATTCACCCCCCTTTCAATATATTGTGTGTCCTTTAATATTCATTACTTTCTTTAATTTTATCACCTCACTGATTTTTGAAACCCCCATCAAAGTTGTATGATCCATAAATTGAAGGTGGGATTAAGAGTCAAGGTTTTGAGCCATCTATTTTTCATCAATCTCTTGAGGGGCCATCCTACTTCCATTTCTTCATTCGTTGGAGCAAACTGGGGCATGTTGTCACAAAATCCTTCATACTTCCTTTGCAACAACGTAAAAATACATTGTCTCAAAGAGGGGCAAAATGTGGACAACTAAATTTGATTAAAATATTTCTTTCGAAACATCATTGTTTCTATCATCAGGTCTCACCAATCCGTTTACCAGATTTAATTAAATAGTTAAATTAATTAAATTTCAAAATCCTCCATTTCTACTTTTAATTAAATAATTTTGAATTATTTAGTTTATTTATTTATTTCACCATTTTTCTCTATTAGTTAAATAATTTCAATTATTTAATTAATTTATTAATTTATTCTCCTCTTCCAAATTGATTAAATAATTTGTAATTATTTAATTAATTTATCTCAATATCAATCTTTTCCCAAATCACATTACTTGAATAATTATTTATAATTATTTAATTAAAACTAGTTATTCTTTGAAACATTATCCTCTTCTAAAGTGAATAAAATTATTATTTTATTTATTTTCCCCTTTACACATGAAATAAATAAATAATTTATTTAATTATTGATTAATCACTTATGCATTTCCACATCACCAGCCAACTCCCACTCACTTCAAGTTCACTCTTCAATCAATTCAATCATCTATCCAATTTATTATGTTTCACTAACAGTCAATCAAACTTATCTCTTCAATCAATTCTCTTAATTGATTCATACGATTAGTTAGCCCATATCATGTAATCAGTTAAATCCTCATCAATTCCTCTCAAACATTCTTAACTAGTTATCTTTATAGTCTCACATTCAATCTCATTTTTTGATACGATTTTTTGATTGGTATCGACTGAAATCTATAAATTAAGATATTATTCATTTATTATTCCTCTCTTGCTCATTGCAAGAAAAATATGCATATATTGTTTTGAAGTGTTTTGTGCTAAAATCTAAGAGGACCCACACACCATTCTTTAAGGTGAAATTGAAAATAATGGAGCTCAACAAGACCATCACACAAGTTTGCATTGGTTTATTCACTTGATTTCTTTATGTTTCATTGGTGATTTTGGAAATTTGATTGTGTTTGGTTATTTGCTATTTATTTCACTGTAAATTCTCATACTACACAAATAGACAAATTATACAAAATATATTTTAGATATGTCAATTAAACAACAAAGGATAACCACCTAAAGCTATAGTGACTAATGCAAAATATATCCATAATTATCTTCAATTGATCTCTTTTAAGTTTACTAGGAGATAAAGGGATCCCCAAGTAATCTAAAGGGAGATTGACAATTCTAAAATGAAAAATAGTGCAAATTTTCATTAGATAAGTGGTGGGTTATTATTAGAAAAGTAATTAGTTTATCTTCATCAATTTTTTTGATCCAAAGCAAACAAAATATATATCCATTGTACTTTCTTTAAGTTTGTTGCCATTAGATTTAACAATGAAAATATGTACTCTCATTTCTTATAATTCTTTGTGGATTGGTTATGTTTATTCTCTTATCACGTCATTTTTTTTTGTTAAAGAAAAATTATAAGTTTCTTTTATTGTGTGCTTCTAAATGATCACTTACCCAATAATGGAAATACATATTTGGTGAAAGGTTTTTTACAAAGTTGAGAGTTTAAATCTAAAGACCTAGATTTCATGTTGATTGATAGGTTATGGCTTAGAGGATTTTACATTGCAAATTTCCTATTGAAAATATATTGAAACATGTATAATGATCCAAAAGTTAAATGTCCATTTTTCATTTGAATAAAAAATTGAAGCATTTGTTTTTTTCCCTATTCTTTTGTTAAATTAATGTAAGGTTCTTTTATATAGATTTTCCTACTATCTTTAAATACCAATTGAATTGAAAATAAGCTTTATTAGTGAGACTTCATAAGAATGTGATAGTTGATTCAGCTAGATGTGTTATTTTATTGCATATATGAAAGACTAGATGTATAGCAATTTTTTAAACCTAAATTTCGCTAGGAAACAATAATTTTAAGACTTTACTTTGATTTTTTTCTATTGCCACTCTTTTTTCATAGCTTCAAGAGGAGTCAAAGAAGAAATTATGAAAATTAAAGATTGATTATTAGATCCAAAAAATCAAATTAAATTCAAAGTAAATATATATTTGGCTCGACACAAACACAAATTATTATCTGTCATATGGGATGAATGGATTTATTTTTAGTAGCCTTTTTGTTGACTTTATTAAGTCAACTTCCTTTTTATGATTTTTGGTTTTAAAGGGAGGCAAGGTTTTAGGATAGAAGATAGTTTTCATGTAAGTGGCAACATATTTAGGGCTTCTCATCATTTGTATACCTTCACATTTTTAAGATGACTCATTATTATATAATCTTTTTTCAATAATTGAAGGTGCACTTCATGGCTTTTAGGAATCATCCAAGTTGTTATCCTAGATGTGTACACATGTCATACCTCTTAATCACTTTGGATGTGATTAGTTATAAAATATTAACAAATAGTCAATTGTTCTAGATTTTTCCTTCCTACTAAAGGCTTATAGTTTCTATAATTCCTCAAGATTTTGCCCAAGATATTAATGGACAAAAACTAGTTTTTCTTTTGCATTTGAAAGGTAATACATTCATGTCTTATTGCACATCCACATGCATAAAGTGGTGTAAAAAACAAAAAACATATGGAAAAAACATCACCAACACACCAAGCATGATGGCACAACTAGAAGGCAACCAGATCACGTGACAAATCCATCATGCTAATCATAGAAGAGGATATAGTTTTCTCTATGATAGAGATCAAACACTAACCTACTATCTTACTCTCTTGCAAACACAAGGAATATAATGAAAGTTAGATTCGCTTCATTAATCATCCCAAGATGACACCATAAACATCCCTGAAGATATGGAAATGGCATGCTCTCTTGCAAACATAGAATCTAATGAAATTGAGATTCACTTCATTAATCATCCCAGGATGACATCATTAACATCCATGAAGATATGGGAACGACATGCACTTACAAGGATTGCCTAAAAAAGAGGTAGGTCAATCTAGAGATCTATGATGTCTCAAACAATTAGATTATCAACAAATGCACACAAACCAATCATGGTGATTTTATGATTCAGAAATTTCCTTAGTTTAACAACCAACCACTCATATAAATGGATAGGAGGTTATGAAGTTGGTATGATGACACATCATTCAGCCTCCAACATTGAGAATATATGTCCTTAAGGTTGTAGTTTTCTCTATGATGGAGATCAAACACTAACCTAGTACCTTACTCCCTTACAAAACACAAGGAATAGAATTAAAGGTAAATTCACTTCATTAAACATACCAATATGACACCATAAACATCCATTAAGATATGGAATGGCATGCACTTACAAGGATTACCTAAAAAAGAGGTAGGTCAATTTAGAGATATGAGGTCTCAACCAATTAGATTGTCAACTAGTCAATTGCACACAAACCAATTATGATGATTTTATGATATACAAATTTCCTTACTCTGACCACCAACCACTCATATAAATGAATAGGAGGTTATGAAGTTGGTATGATGACACATCATTCAACCTCCAACACCAAGAATATATGTTGGTAAGGCTGTAAGTGGCAAGAAAACTAGGAATTTCCTTTGACAACCAACCACTAGATAGGAGGTTATGAAGCTGGTATGACGACACATAATTCAGTCTCCAACACAAAAATATATGTTGATAAGGCTGTAAGTGACAAAAAACTAGGAATTTCGTAACTTTTGACAACCAACCACTCATATAAATGGATAGGAGGTTACGAGGCTACTATGAAGACTTCATTCAACCTCCAATACCGAGAATGTATGTCAATAAGGTTGTAAGTGACAAGAAAACTAGGAACTTCCTTATTCTGACAACTAACCTCTCATAAATGGATGGGAGGTTGTGATGATGGTATGATGACTCATACCACCTCCCAGCCAAGGATATATGTTAATAAGGTTGTAAATGTTACAAAAAATCTAGTATACACACATACCAAGGTTGTGAATGGGAGGTTGTGAAGATGGTATGATGACTCATACCACCTCCCAGCCAAGGATATATGTTAATAAGGTTGTAAATGTGACAAAAAATCTAGTACACACATACCAAAGTTCAAGTGCAAGAAGATCAATCTCTCTCAAAATGCTTAAAGAACCACCTAAACTAAGATGTTAAGAACAAGGAAGACCTCTCTGAATAATTCTTCTTCAAGAATTAGTTTTGGAAGTGTAGGAAATGCTTGCTTTTGAAAGCGCCATGACAAAGATGCACTTCTATGACATATGTACACTCTTAGGACATCTCTTTAGGACATTAGCATAGTTGTGTTGTTGTTCTCCATTTGCGCTTCTATCCTATACTTCATCAATGTTGAGACATTAGTAGGCATATTAACATGTACAATATAATAATATAATAGGGCATGAAAGATGCATTCCATACAAGAAATTTTTTTCACATCAATTATACGTAGTACATAGTTTGCATACTCCTTTGAATGCTCATTTCACAATATTATGAAACATTGTTTTCTATTAGTTTTTCTATTACATAACTAAACATGAAAAAAAAAAAACAATATAAGACAATGCACATTTGACACCAATATTGCTAGAATTAAAGATATAAATCACCATTTAAACTAAACATTTACATTCCACTTCATACTCATCTAAAATAATAATTATAATTCATAAATGAAGACTCCGTCCTAAATTATGCATTTTATTTAAATTGCATGAGAATAAAAGACTTCCACAGGATAAAACTCCCTTTTGCACGCAATCCTAAGCATCTCTAAGTGATTCATGCGTACCCCTCTAAACTAAGAGACAATAAACTAATATAGTTAAATCTTCCTAAATACAAAATTCATGAAATGAATATATTCTTTCATCCTTTTCTGGCCCCCATTTAACATGCGTTCATCAAGAACAAGATAAATTGCCCAGATTGAAAACCTGAGCCTGAACTTGGTATAAAGCGTAAAAATCAGAAATGGCATTGGAATTAATCCGTTTATTTTTCTACTCTATTTCTCAACCGTAAGCTAAATTTAATGTGAATTGAAACATTTACTAATAAAACTGAGCCTTTAATAAAAAAGTAAAACAAAAAATGATCTATACTTAATTTAGTTATTGCCTTAGTAAGTGAAGAGATACTAATTTCTATTGATAACTTAAATTTTAATCTGAAAACTACAATTGAATCATGTTCCAGAAACAAGTAACACACCTCTTGCCATAACCATATAATTTTCAAGAGTGACACCACCTTATCTGGTTATCACATAATGAAAGAGATCACTAAATTTTACGACAGTCCTATTTCTATTGCACACTTCTACTTCTATCACCTCCTTCCTACATATAACCACATAAATTCCAGTAACACACCAAAACTTCTATCTAAAAAATGTACTTCCATCTAAAAAATAATTACTCAATACATAAAACATATAGTTTAAAGTTTCATGACTCAGAACTACTCATTCTGGACATTGACAAATTACTGGATAGAGAAGCATTCATAACAATAGATCATTGATCTCCTATTCTCCAACCTCCAACATATAACCAGTAACAAATATAATTCCCATTTAAAAATTAACTTCATAAATAAATACAAAATACAAAATATAAAGTATTCACGACTCACCTGAAAATTGAGAATTTTCTAGATACAGTAACATTCATGACAACAGAACATTTAAGATATAATTTTTAAAGTTAAATAAAGCACATTCATGACTGACAATTATTCAGGAAATTTAGAAGTTGCTATAGCATTCATGACAATATTACAGTTACCTCACTTCCCCTCTAAAAAATTATCTTGCTTTGAAGTTAAATACAGAAAAGCATTCACGCCTCACTTCAACTTATTCTGAAATTAAAAAGTGAGATTTAAAGTCAAATACAGAAAGGCATTCATCACTCACAACTACTTTGAAAGGATGCCACATACAAAAGCATTCATGACAATAGAACATTTAACTCTCATTCTACAAGTCATAGTTCCGAAAGGACACTTCAATATGGTCATATCATACCCAATAACTCATTAATCGCCTCACAATAAGAATATTTAAAAAGAATATTCAAGAAGCCAATGTATGAGAGTTCAGACTTAACTTTTAAAAGATGCAAATCCTGGCATGAGTTTCAACTTAAAACATATGTACTCTATAAAACTTTCTATTCAACAAATTCTCTACTCAGCATTGATGCAATTTGATATACCCTAACTTTTTTCATTTCTCGGACAGCCAAGTTTTGCCATTCTCATATTGAGCTCCTCTTGCCTCAGACCGAGACGTTTTATGGCGGATTCCACCTCCACAGCTTCTTGTTCTCTCTGCTTGCATCTAAGCTCTTCCATCTCCGCGTAAGTCAGTGGTGGTAATACCCATGATTTTGATGACGAGAGCCTCTGTATGATCTCACTGACAGAGAACTGAAAATCGCCATGTGCGCTGTTGATGGAAGAACCTCGTTGGACTTCCCTTGCAATTCCCACAGCATAGTCCTTCAACTCATCTGTGACCGTCTTCATCATCATATCCATGTGTTCATTGAAGAACTTTTTCAGCTGGGTAAGACTTATGCCTGAAACCATTCCGCCACCATTGTTCAGCCTTCCATGATAATAAACGGGAGATTTTAAGCATGATTATAAGCAATAATGTGACTATAAATAGACAATATAGTTTTAACTTACACCCATTGCAACACGCGGCAGGCATCTTTGCTACTTCATCCCTAGGGGTATCAGCAATCTCCTCCTTCTCCACAATCTCTTTCGGCTCCTCCAAATTGACATCCGCCTTTTGTACTTGTTTGCTTGGAGCATCTTCCTTCTCCTTCTTCTTCCTCTCTTTCCCAGTAATTTTGGTCTCTGGAGCAGCTGTAATAATATCTTTCATCCCTCCCTCGGCAGCAGGTTTCCTACTCTTTTTAGAAGAGGGCTTCGGCTCCTTTTCTTTTTCCTCTCTAGAACATTTTCCAGAGAGAGGCTTTGCCGCAGAGGTGTTTCTGGTCAGACGTTGGGCAGAGAGGTGACACAAATAGACGAAAACGGCGTCAGATCACCCAAAAATCCACCCCGATCATTAATTGCTCCGAATTTCAATACACAACTTCATTCACTTGCATTTATTATTTCCAACTAAGAGCGGCTCAATTAATGGGTAAATGCTTGCCTCTTACAATTGTAATCTTTTTCAAATTAAATTGGATTTTGAAATTAATGACTGGTCACATTTGCTCGAATGCCGATTGGGCCCGTTACAATTATGCGCCTTAAAATATTGTTTGAACCCTTGAGATTTGCATGGTCTCTTCAATTTACGAGTGCTTTTCATGTTACTATTTTCCTACCGTGATTTTGCGAAATTACTTTATTCCTCATTGTCGCTGATGTGTATGGGTCCTAAGCCAATTAAATCATAAGCTTTGTTATCTTAAATGGTACCCTAATTTTTCCAATTCTCGGTAATTTAAATTGTCTAGCGAAGTCCTTTTAATCGTGTGTTACGGGCCCCTTTCCTAGTGACATATGTTGTTCCTATTACTGCACATGCATTTTAAACCTTTCAAGTCATTCTGGCTATATGCATCATGGGACCCTTTATTCCGATATGGTTGTCTCTGTGAATGAGCAAAATGCTTTTGTATATGAAATAAGAAGGGGTTATTTGTGTTCGCGCTAACTTAAACCTTCATGGAGTAATGTTAAGTTTGAGTCTCCTATCCAGAAACTCTCAAAATTGCACCTTGTGGACCTTGTCTTGTCTATTCTTAGTATTTTGTGGAGGAAAGCATTGTCGAGAAGCATATAAGATATTCTTTTTGTTCTCACGAATCTCGAAATGATGACATGTGTCTCGGCACTGTGCAAAAGGAAGATGTTTTCCTTTACAGATAAAATTTTAAATCTTCTTGATCACTGTTGATTTCCATTAGATCTATGGTCCACATTAAAAAATGGAGAACAACTGCTATTGGTTGTGCGTTCAAGCATGCAAAGACATTGATGGCAGATTTGATATGTATCTACCAAATTCTTGAGGGTGTTGGCTTAAGTACATCTATTTTCATCATTCAAAGACACAAAATGAAGGTTATTGAGAAAAATTGTTTTGAGCGAATGAGGGTTTTCACGAAATTTTTAGGGTTTACAACAAGCAAAATTATAGTAAGTAAATTCAATCTATCTTTGTGTGTAATAGTATACAAGAAGAAGCTTTTTGGTTTGCTAGAATTAAAAATTGAACTAGGGTTCTGAAACGGTGGAAATTGTTTAAAATTTTAAAAGAAATCTTCTCTGAAGTTTTAAAATTTTAAAAAGCCCTAGTTTGTATTGTATTGTCTATTCTTAGTATTTTGTGGACGAAAGCATTGTCGAGAAGCATATAAGATATTCTTTTTGTTCTCACGAATCTCAAAATGATATGTGTCTCGGCACTGTGCAAAAGGAAGATGTTTTCCTTTACAAATAAAATATTAAATCTTCTTCATCACTGTTGATTTCCATTAGATCTATGGTCCACATTAAAAAATGGAGAACAACTGCTATTGGTTGTGCATTCAAGCATGCATAGACATTGATGGCAGATTTGATATGTATCTACCAAATTCTTGAGGGTGTTGGCTTAAGTACATCTATTTTCATCATTCAAAGACACAAAATGAAGGTTATTGAGAAAAATTGTTTTGAGCGAATGAGGGTTTTCACGAAAATTTTAGGGTTTACAACAAGCAAAATTATAGTAAGTAAATTCAATCTATCTTTGTGTGTAATAGTATAAAAGAAGCTTTTTGGTTTGCTAGAATTAAAAATTGAACTAGGGTTCTGAAACGGTGGAAATTGTTTAAAATTTTAAAAGAAATCTTCTCTAAAGTTTTAAAATTTTAAAAAGCCCTCGTTTATATTGTCTTGTCTATTCTTAGTATTTTGTGGAGGAAAGCATTGTCGAGAAGCATATAAGATATTCTTTTTGTTCTCATGAATCCCAAAATAATGACATGTGTCTCGACACTGTGCAAAAGGAAGATGTTTTCCTTTACAGATAAAATTTTAAATCTTCTCGATCACTGTTGATTTCCATTAGATCTATGGTCCACATTAAAAAATGGAGAACAACTGCTATTGGTTGTGCGTTCAAGCATGCAAAGACATTGATGGAAGATTTGATCTGTATCTACCAAATTCTTGAGGGTGTTGGCTTAAGTTCATCTATTTTCATCATTCAAAGACACAAAATGAAGGTTATTGAGAAAAATTGTTTTGAACGAATGAGGGTTTTCACGAAATTTTTAGGGTTTACAACAAGCAAAATTATAGTAAGTAAATTCAATCTATCTTTGTGTGTACTAGTATAAAAGAAGAAGCTTTTTGGTTTGCTAGAATTAAAAATTGAACTAGGGTTCTGAATCAGTGGAAATTGTTAAAAGAAATCTTCTCTAAAGTTTTAAAATTTTAAAAATCCCTAGTTTGTAACACTAAAACATTGGGAAGGAAACCATGGTCGAAACATCAAAGGATGTAAAAAGGGGGTTGGACGATGACATTATGGCTTGACTTCCTGGGTCATTCAAGAGTTCTAGAATGGCACAAGGTTAAGGAATTCTAGCTAATAGAATTTTGGATAAGAAAGAGAATTGTAGGGATCCCATTACTCCAATTCAAGTATATGCCCTTTTTAAGCATGCTTTCAAAAAATGCCTAGCTAATAAGCCCATTTGCAACATTTGGAGACTAGGGTTGGGGAGATTGGTGGTGTTGAATGTGTTCATTCATGTTGACCTAATCAAGAGAATCGACCAAGCCTACAACCTTGAGAAGAGGGTACTATGTACTATAGATGGAAATATTTTGTTCTATTTGAATAGGTATTATATTTGCAGAGTATTTAATTTAAAACCTAATGCTCAACTACCAATAGAATTAGGAGCATTAACAAGAGAATACCAAAGGTAGAGACAACTATAGGGTAAAATGGTTACTAAGTTTCAGGTCTAGAGGGCCTAACAAAGAATCGAAAAGATTTTCCAATGGAGAATTGGAACCATTCAACAATAATGTATTTGAAGACAATTTTATAAAAAACATACTTTTCCTTGTGCCAAGTGTTGGGGGTAGATTGCAAGCCCCATATGCCAATGAATTTGATGGTGCTAACTATTGATATCTAGAGCAAGGGTGTAAATAAACCATATGATTATGATGGCTACATTATAGACGAGATTCAGAGAGCTTTGAGCTCTATTAAGGAAGATAGTAATGTGGTACCCACTTCAAATGGTAATCTTTGATATTCCATATTATCTTGTTCATTGGGATCAACATTTGAAACCATCATATGCAGATTGGAGCTTGGGATAAACAAAAAAGACTATTACTAGTGTAGGAATGGAACTACATATGGGATAAAGATTGTGATACATAGAATTATCTAGTCTTTGAAGAATGCTTTGTTAGAGAGGTTCTCAAAAAAATTGGGAAACCTGTGGATAGGAGACTGTCAGAGGAAGTGGGGAGATTTTTAAGGCCTAAGGATCTTATCCCAGAGGCAAGGATCAAACAAAATTAGGGTGACTAGTTCTACTCTGATGCAACTATTTAATTAGGGTAAATGTTTCCCCAGTTGCACCACATATGCTCCTAAAACTATCCCTAACAAAATTTCCTTTTTGGAGATTATATGGCAATTGAATGAGTTTGACAAAACTCATTTTAGGAACTATAAAAAAAATGATATCCTCCCTTCTACAATTGTTTTTTTGAACTTTTAGATCACGACAAGGGAAGGATTGGAGTTATTCTTGAATAAATTACTATCATATAAGATGATAGTGGATAAAGTCAGAAGGTGTGACCCAGAGATTTTCATCCATAATAATAGGACTAGTTTCAAATTGACAAGGTTTTTACATGAGCTTGACAATGTTGAGGAATTGATCGAAAATTTCTCTACAAAAAAAAGAGGCCACAAAAGCAAGAGCACTATGGGCAAAGATCAAAATTGTTGAAGCAAAGAAAAAGAAAGTTGATCCCTCTTTCAGGGGGTCATATTCAAACATTGAGGATCCCATTATAAGGACCATGACAATGTTGCATAATGCCAACAATTTGATTACCAATGTTGGTGCCCTCAACAAGTGCTCCCGACCCTTCTACTTCTCAAGGGTTATACCACAAAGCCCACAACAAGTCACTCCTTTACAATAAATAGCTCATGAGATGCAACCCCTTGTGGATTACCCCATAGCTAAGGAGGATCTACTTGAAGAGCCA
Source organism: Sequoia sempervirens (assembly GCA_007258455.2). Classification (NCBI taxonomy): domain Eukaryota; kingdom Viridiplantae; phylum Streptophyta; class Pinopsida; order Cupressales; family Cupressaceae; genus Sequoia; species Sequoia sempervirens. Next base: position 75,715,394 of record VDFB02000015.1, read on the forward strand.
GAGATGAGATAAATGGTGAATCCACCCTCAAGGGTTTTAGTAGAAAAACCCTCAGATGATAGATTGCTCATAAATTTTGAAACTAGAGGTCAAATAGTGGATGATATAAGAGCTCAAACCTGCTCAAAATTCATGCAAGATGATGAATTTATTACCACTAAGGAATTGAAGTATTTTTTCCTTAAAGAAAAGGGGGAAGAATTACAAAAAAAAATATGTAGGGACAAAAACTCAAAGGAGAAGAAGAAAGAGATATAATAACATAATTTTGGACTAAGGTAGATCAATAAATGGCTATCATGGCACCTCAAAGTGGCAAAGAGCTAGTGAGGAAAACTAGATGTCAACTCTTGCCAAGGTAGGATATGTCATCTATGATAACATTTGACACTAGTCAAAGACAACGAGGAAATGGCCCTATTTTGTAATAGGAAGAGAAAGTTAAAGCTCTGTATTTTGGGATTAGATTTAACCCAAGGCATGAAACCTTGACAATATGGTCAATTTTCCTAGAGACCAATAAGCCCCAAGTGATTAATGATCCAAGCGAACTCACTAGAAACTTAATTATAATGAGATTAGGGGATACAAGTTTCATTCAATCAACTTCCCTCATAGTTAACACATCCTTTTTTATTGAAGCAAAAGTGAAAAACTTGCAAGAAAACTTGAATAAGGCCAATGTCATAAATCTAAAATTGTAGAAACAATTGAATATGATCGTAGAACTACTACCTCCTACACAAGAAGCTATTGAAGATAAAGGATCATAGGAAAAGGAAACTTTAATTCTTGAGGTTAAAAATATGAAGGGAAAGCTCAAGCAGAGCAAAGAAGAGGCAAGAATGGCTAAGGAAGGAGCAACTAAGAAGATATTAGACCTAGTTGGAAAATTTTTGTCATGTTGATAAGGTTTGGGACAACTACAAAATTTTGAAGGATGCATTTATTAACCATGCTAAGGCAAGGGTTAGATTGAATAATTTCAAGCCAGTTGGGCCACTAGAATTGTATTATTGAAGGTTGTTGCAAAGAATTCCAATTTTGATCATGACTTGATATTTGATATTTTATCTAAATCTAAAACTCTAAATGGTAATATATACCATCATAATAAGTTACAAGCACTCATAAGGAGAGAGCTTGATATTTTTGAAGGTTTTAAAGAGTTATAGATGCCTCTTTGTAATGGCACAAATTTGCACCCTAGGAAAATTCCCTATTTATTTACCCTTACCTTAGAAATTATAAGTTTGATGATGCAAACCCACCACTGACAGATTATTTCTTTTGTGTGGCCTTATCTTTTTGTGTTAGAGGAGGAATTTATGTTGGGGACATGTGGGCACTGCACTACCATCCTAATAGAATTCCTGCCCCTGAAATCTACATAACCATTATGTCTTTGGTTGGATACGATAGTAATGTCTTTTGTTGACCCTTGATTGACAAAAAATGACATTTTACCTCAATTTCAAGAATTCAAATTCATGATTTCATTTCTTCATGCTAATTCTTGCAACTTCTTGCTCATTCTTCCACTCTCTCACTCTCTCAAGCTCACTCTTGCTCTCAAGGATCTTCTTGGTCATTCTTGCTTTTCTCTCCTCACTACTTGGATTCTACAACATATTCTTGTTGTAAATTTACCATCTTTGCAAGTTGACGAAGCTCCATTCTCCTAGTGTGGCATCATCTCTTTTCATCTTCTCCTCTCAGCCTTGAGTGCTAATAGAAGAGAAGGTGATATTGTTCCTTTTACTTATTTGTATCATTGTGTCTTATAGAGTAACATTCAAGTCGTCTTTGCACTCTATTTGATAGTGTCATTTTTTTTCTTTTCTTTATCAATTTATCTATATTGTTTCATATTTGGTTGTCTGTGGAGGTGGGAACATGGAAATGGGGGTTTGACTGAGGTAGACCTCAAAACACAACCCAATAATTTTCCTATTTTCGTGTGTGCAGGTGCTAGTCCATCCATTTGGAGTTAAAATTGAAGAGTTAGTTTTTGCACAAGTGGAATGGTATCTTTTCCTACTCTTTCTTTGTCATTTTTGTACTACAATAAATTTCCAGTATTCTTCTTGTTGTACTTTTTGCTTTCTATATTTTCTCTATCAAACTATGAAACTTCAATAGTCGAGTCATAAGTAGGCCCTCTATGTTTTCTAGCTTTTTATCATACCTTTGGCCATACAAGACACCAGTGCATCCTTGAGATGATAGCACACCATGTCGGAGTCTAGATCCCACGTTGTCATCCTCAAACAATGAGTTGTCTAGTCTATAGTCTGAAACCTCTATGGCCAACTCACTTGATTCTGGATACACTTATTTTTAGTAGAGGGAAACCAGTGTGTTGCTTTCCCTTCCTTTTTAGCCTCTCTCTCAAATTGTCAAATAACCTAAGGTAGTTTAGGGAAGTTCATTCCTTGGGGCTCTCCTGTGACCTAGATCCTCAAGGGTGACAAATCCCCCTACTCTACACTCTTATATTGGATAAATAAGTAGAGATGAAATCTTGCAAGGAATGGAGAGCTAATTTTATTGACATTCTATCTCTCATCTATGTAAAAATAAATAAGGATGGTGAATTTTATACAGAGCAATTAAACCTTAGAATGGATATGCTCTCTAAACTTGTGTACAGTATTGTAGGATTCTCTGACATGGTCCAAGTATTAATAAATGGTGATTACAAGAATCACATGGATAAGGTAAACCAATTTCTCCTACTCAAAAGTAAATGTCATCAAAGCAAGATGAAGATAAAGAGAAGAGTAGTGCATAAATTTGAGTTATTTTTCAATCGGTCATCACCAATAAGCATAAATATTGGATCAATAATGTAATATGCCCAAAGTTTACTCTATTGTTTTCACCTAAGTTTTAACTTAAAAAGTGAATAACTCAAGTTCCCAAAAACATGGAAATGAAAATTTTCCTTTTCAATAACAAATTGTGCATTGCATAAATAATTTACATATATCATTGCATAATTCCAAGTAGATGCAACTCATCTTTTCAAATACATATTACAATTGATCCATGATCATGTTCATATACAAATTCATAACTTACAAGAGTTCAAGGTCAAGGTATCCTCATATGGATCACACTCCTTTTGTTCCACAAGTCTCGACTGTCGACTGCAAAAGGGAGAGCATCACCCAAGCACTTTTCCTCCAACCATGGACATAGTTGTCCCCACACATCTTCCTAACTACAAAATGGCCCTACCCTTCAACAAAGAGTTTGGTATGGAAACCTCTAATAATGCTTATCTGAGTATGGTGTTGTGTCCTACATAACTAGTATGTTCATACAACTAGGGCGGGTGCATGAAGTTGGTCGCACTTTTGTGGCCAAAACTTTTTTTGGAAAGAGATAATGCGAGCGCATTATAACGCACTCGCGTTATGTTGTTTTAAAAGAAAAAAAAATTTGAAAACTATCATTTTCTATTTACTGTTTCTCAACTCTTCCTGTGGCCAAAAACCCTCACTTTCGCGCTCGTGTTCTAGGAGGAAGTATTTCTACAAATTTTATCAACAAAAGTTGGATTTGCTTTGCAAATATGGTACCACAATGACAAAGAGGTGTGGGAGCTAAGTATTGTTTGCTATTTGTTTTGAATTTCTTAGTTTGAAATTGATTTTGTTTGTTTTAGGTTAGATTTGATTATTTTTAAAAAAAATTGTAGAAAATCCTACAAATCCTCAACAAGAAGAGGAGGAAAATCCTCAACAACAAAATCAACCTCACCCACCAATCACTCAATACCCTCATGGAACTCAAGAAAATTTGAGGAGTGAAATTGAGAACAATAGAAAACAACTTGAGGATCTTATCAGTAGGTTGAGTGATCCAAATGCTTCAACCACAGAAAGAATGCTTCTAGCAAATTCATTGAAAGAGATCTTAAAAAATGTAGGTGCAATTACCCAAAATATTTGGATGGCAAGATAGGAGGTAGGTATAGGGACAAATTATCATACAAACAAGTAAAAGATTTAAAAATTACTAAAGGTGATTTGTGCTCTCTATTCACTGACCCTAAAACAAATCAAACTCTTACCCTCAATGCAAAGAGGTTTCCTATTCATTGGTGCCACCACTAAGAGATTAGGAACCATTTTTATGATAGATGGTATTTGGTCTTTGATTACCCACCATGCAATAATTGTGAAGTCCCCCAATATTTTCTTAGGAAACTATACAATGAGTTTGTATTGAACCAAATCCCAAATTATTTTGATATGAGGGAGTTCCAGGGGATAGGTGGGGGGTCGGCAGGATAGTCAGGTGCATAGTCGGATCCTGCGCGGCAAGGGAGACGACCTCTCTAGGCCGCCTCGTGACAACATTGTTATGCCTGTTGTTGCGAAGGAGAGTGCTGACGTAGAGATATGCATACGATCAACACTTTGACCCAGAGTGTCATCCATCATAGTAGCCCTATTGTACAACACCATCCAAGGGAATCTTCGGGTGGTGGCCTTCGAACCCATGTGTGTCAATCTTGCGGGGTGACTTGTTCATATGACCCCACCAACACACAGGAGGCTACTACGTAGGATCCATATGCTGCTATGCAGGATTCGTATGCTGCTACGCAGGATCTGTATGTTGCTACGCAGGATTCGTATGCTGCTACACAAGATCTGAATGCTGCTACGGGGATGGAGAGGACGGCTGACATTTTGCATCATGCATATGGCATTGATAGTCAAGTAAAAGTCAGCATGTTCATTGAATTTAATTTATTAAATTTTGATTATGAAATGCATGATTAACTAATTTAGTTTTATTATTTTAATAAAATTGCAAGGTCACAGTGTTGAGACTGGATACACCAGTCCTCCACCTACTTATTTCTGCAGTACACCTATTAGTGGGGTATGTAACTAGTAAACAATTATAAATTTATTACATGTTAATAGCATTGTTTTACGAATGGTATTTTAATACATGTGATTTTGGATGTTGAACAGGCTAATATTGGTGGTTTCAAGCAAACACCTCCTAGTTCCAGTGGATTCACTTAAATGTACACAGAGGTAATAGAATAAAGAGAACTTAACTAATGAATTCTACTTAATAGATTTGTGTAGTTTATATTCATATTGTTGGTTACGTTGCATTACACATAATTCAAACTCAAAGCATTAGTACTTCAAATTCCATAACTAATAACTAGATGTTGATAGATGACAAAATTTCAGCTGTACAATATATTTGTTTAGAAAGTCAACATAAGCAACACGATGCAATTACTTCACATGGAGGCATGTGCTTGCAAAGGTGCACCACCACGACAAACTATGGATGCTTGGAAAAAATCTATGAAACCATAATAGTAAGCAATAGCATAGACAAGGCAGTTAGTGATGCAGAGCATCATATCAAAACACTCAATCATCAGGGTACATCTGATGCAGAGCATCCAACAAACACCATCAACATCATTTCTTCAAGGGATTTCAATCCCAAATAGAATCAGGAGAAGATCAAATATAATTTCATTAGAAATCTACTTTTCATTCAACCAAAATCTACTCAAATTCTCTTAGCCATTCCATAGGCCATCATTCATCATTCCACTAATCAGTATTCCAATTGATTCATTCAAAGCAAAAACCATATTAAAGAAAACTTTGACTTAATCAATTAGATTCACATCATTCTCAACCACCATAAAAACAACATAAACCTGATTATTGACACTTGAACAATTCATCCTTTCATTTATTCACCAAGGAAACAAATCAATTAAACCATACCTCACTATTATCAATCCATTATCAAGCACTGTACTCACCATATTTTGACTGCAACAGTCTATTTATAGGTTACAAACTCCTGCTACGACAAAATCTTGATTATCATCTTGTTGTTAATCACCAATTTGCTCAAAAGGCTTCATAATAGTCACCCATCCAACCATCAAAGTCACCAAACCTGTCTTATACACCTTAAACAAATTTAGTAACATCAATCATATCATTAGTTTGATAGTAACCAAGCACTCAATCATATCACAAAAGCTTTGAAAGGATACAAGTCAGAAATGTTGAAGATAGGAGAGATTGCCACCCCAGGAGGTAGCTCTATTTCATAAGCATTTTGGCCAAACTTGTAGACCACCTTGCAAGGTCCTATCTTCTTCATCATGAGTTTGGTATACTTTCCTTTTGGAAGTCTCTCCTTCTTCAAGTGTGCCATCACCAAGTCTCCAACCTTGAATTGGACATTCCTCTTCTTTAAATTTTCCTTTTCCTTATACTTCTCAACATTCTTTTGAAGGGTTTCCTTCACTTGTTGATGAATATCCCTAATTGTAACAGCATAGTCCTCACCTTGAGCACTTCTCCTAGAAACTCCTTGTAGATCTCTTAGTTCATATACCCCTCTAGGGTGCATGCCATAGACTACCTCAAAAGGGCTTCTACCAATGCTCCTATTCATGGAGTCATTATATGCAAATTCAGCCTGAGGTAAAATCATATCCCAAGCTTGTCCATGCTCCTTGGTAAGGCATCTTAAGAGGTTTCCCAATGATCTATTCGCCAGTTCAATTTTTCAATCCATTTGTGGATGGTATGCTGAACTAAAGGACAGATTTTTTCCTTGAGTTTCTTCCACAAGGTCGTCCAAAAGTGACCAATGAATTTATAATCCCTATCAAAAACAATGCTTAAAGGTAGCCCATGTATCCTAACAACCTCCTTAAAGAAGAGACCTACTATATGAGATGCATCATTGGTGCATTTGCAAGGAAGAAAATGTGCCATCTTACTAAATCTATCAACTACCACAAAGATACTATCAAAACCTTTTTGGGTTCTAGGCAACCCCAAGACAAAGTCGATACTTACACACTCCAAAGGCCTATTGGGAATGGGCAGTGGTTGATAGATTCCTGCATTTGATGAAGTTCCCTTTGCCCTTTGACATATTGTGCAGCCTTCCACATACCTTCTCACATCCACCTACAACTTTGGCCAATAGTAAAATCTCCTAACTTGTTCTAAGGTCTTGTCAAGGCCAAAGTGACCTCCAAGACTCCCACTGTGTTTCTCCTTTATGATATTCTCCCTCATTGAGCATTTACGCACACACAATTGGCTTCCTTTGAAGAGAAAACCATTCTGCAATCAAAAGTCAGAGAATTCACCATGAAAAGAATTCAAATGCTGCTCACAAACATTGTATACCTCCTTGAAATCTGAATCTTCATGATACATATCCTTCAATGCTTCAACCCCATGCTTTGGAGTTGGATCTCTTACACTACAAGTGTTCTACTGAGAGCATCTGCCACCTTATTTGCTTGGCCCTTCTTATGCTTTATTGTGAAATTATAGGCTTGCAAAGACTCTACCCACTTCATGTGCCTATGACTGAGTTTGTCCTGTGCATTCAAAAAAGTCAAGGCATGATTATCAGTATAAACAACAAATTCTTTAGGTAACAAGTAGTGCCTCCACTTTTTGAGGGCTTGGACCATAGCATACAATTCCAAATCATAGAAAGAATACTTCCTCTTTGCTTCATTTAGCCTCTCACTGTAAAATGCAACCGGTCTGCCTTATTGGCTCAAAATAGCCCCAATTGCTTGATTGCTAGCATCACACTCAATGGTAAAAACTTTATCAAAATCAGGGAGCACAATTATAGGCTATTGTGCTACTCTCATTTTCAGATATTCAAACCCTTTATCAACCTCATTGGTCCAAGAAAACTTACCTTTGTTACCTCCTTTGATGGTGTCCAAGATTGGTGCACAAATTTGGCTAAAGTTCTTGATGAACTTTCTATAAAAGCTTGCAATTCCATGGAAGCTTCTCACATCTCCCATGGATTTTGGTGTTGGCGTTGAGTAAGAATAGCATGCACCTTTGAAGGATCCATCTTCAAACTTCCCTTGGAGATGACAAAACCAAGGTAGACTAGTTCTTCCTTCATGAATTCATATTTTTCCATGTTGATCAGCAACTTCTCCTCTTGTAACCTCCTTAGTACCATGTCAAGGTGCTTCAAATGTTCTTCTTTAGACCTACTAAACACAAGGATGTCATCTAAATAAACTACAACAAAATTTCCAATGAAAGGTCTCAATACCTCATTCATAAGGCGCATAAATGTACTAGGGGCATCACCAACCAATCATAGAGCCCTTCATTAGTCTTAAAAGTTGTCTTCCATTCATCCCCCTCTCTGATCCTTATCTGATGGTACCCGCTCTTTAGATCAATCTTGGAAAAGTAAGATGCTCTTGATAGACAATCCATGAGGTCCTCCATTATTGGCATCAGGAACCTATATCTGATTGCATGATCCTATTAATGGCTCTTGAATTAGTGCAAAGCGTCCAATTCCCATCCTTCCTTGGTGCTAGGATAGTAGGTACAACACATGGGCTCAAACTCTTCCTCACTAGCCCTTTATCCATCAACTCTTGCACTTGTCTTGCAATCTCCTCATTTTGAGCAGGTGTCATCTTGTATGCAGCCTTATTGGGCAATGTATCCCCTGGAATCAAATCAATATGGTGGCTTATATCCCTAATGGGAGGTAGAGAACTAGGTAATTCATTCATCGTTATGTCCTTGTACCTTTCCAACAACTCTTGGACTTCGTTTGGTGCATCTTCCTTCTTCTTTGTGGGCAGATCTGCTTCACTTTTTGGCTTCATAATCAGGAAGAATCCTCTTCCTCCTCCTTTGTTCAAGGTCTTCATGAACTCCTTCTCACCCACCATCAAAACACTAGGCCCTTCATGCTTTGCCTTGTCTTCTTCTAGGAGAGGTGAAAGGTTATAAGTCTTCCCATCCTTCACAATGGAGTATGTGTTCTTCTCCCCATCATGCTTGGTCTTCCTATCAAAGTGCCAAGGCCTACCAGAAATATATAGCTTAATACTTGTACTCAAAATTTTGTTCATTAGAGCTCATACATTATAAGTCATGACGTGGATCTCGCTATTGTAACTTTTTTGTGATTGAATAATTTGTTGTTTTATTTTCAGATGTTGGTTGTGGGAACACCTCCAAATGTTACAAGGGAAATGGATATCGGTGTTTCATCTACTATACAATCCTCCATGGCTCTGATAGAGGAGGTATGAGGCAAATTACTAAATTTCAATTTACATTTGTTGTTATAGATGTTAGTTGTAGTGAAAAATCAAACCATTATTGATTCGTAGTTTAATTCCTATTTGGATGGTTTAGATAGGGATTGAGCACGCCTGAGCATCGGCATGCAAATATTTCCATCATGGAGAGTGATCATGAGATGGAAGTAAGTGATTATTTTGTTAAATATATCATTTCTTATAATGTAATTTCTATATATTAATGTCTTTACTTCTTATTGTAACAGTTAAGACTTCACCAGGAGCTAAATTGTAGGAGGAGCAGCAGGAGCACTCCTCGAGCACAACAGAAATGAAAGACGGACTTATCGCCATCAGATTGCCAAACAAAGGGAAAGAATTTATTTCCAGAGCATGGAGAGAAATGAATTTTGATTTCAGAGCCCTTTGTTGTATGCCTAGACATGGCAATTTTGTACATATCTTGTATTGGATATATTTGACATTGTATGCCTATATGGCATTCAAGCGTAAGCCTATATGGCTATTTTGTAACTATATTTTATACTTATATCAACATATATTGATGTATGTGTACATGGCTATTTGGTTAATACAGATCTTTTTTTATCGATGGTGTCCATATTTGCTCTTTTTGATTATGTAAAAAACATGGCTACATACATATTAGGCAAAAGACTTTTCCTTTTAGATTAGCAATGCATGGAAGTTTCAAAAAGTATCCTTGATATTACAAAAAGATATGTGTTTATACCATAGCAGCAAAAATCTTTTGGGGAAAAAATCAGCAAACCAAAAGTATAAGATTTTTTGAAAAAATTGGGAAAAAGTCTAGAAAAAATGGGAAAAAAAATAGATTTAAAAAAAAAGGTAAAAAAAAGTAGAACAATCTGAGATAAAAACTTAAAAATAAATAAATAAAGGCATTTCCATAGCATAGAGATATAGAGAGCAAATAAAATAAAGAGTTTAACTAATAAATTGTAAAAAATAGATTTTTGTAGTTTATATTCATATCGTTGATTACATTGCATTGCACATATTTCAAACTCAAAGCAATGCTTCACATTGCATAACTAATAACTAGATGCTGATAGATGACAAAATTTCAATTACAATATATAGTTTTTACAAAGTCAACCTAAGCAGTTATTCAATTACTTCACATTGCATAACTAATAACTAGGAGCAGCTCCCAATTGCATTTGCTTGTCATGGAATTCTACGAGAGACCACATTTCTTTGAGGCATTTTTTTCAAACAATTCACTGCCTTGTCTATACTACCACATTTTTGATACATGTCTACCAAAGCATTTTGTCAAATAGTTCACTACCTTGTTGCTATGGTTGAAAGCCTGAAACAAGTGCTTTCGAGCAAGCTATGGATGCTTCAAAAAAATCTATCAAAAGCATAATAGTAAGCAATATCATAGACAAGGCAGTGAACTCTTTGAAAAAATGCCTCAAAGAAATAAGGTCTCATGGTGATGGAATGCCATGACAATCAAATTCTTTGATTGTCATGGCATTCCATCTGGTATATTCTTTGAGCATTCCAAAAAGAAGTTCCAACTATATCCTAACCTCTTCTTTCATACATGTCTATCAAAGCATTTCATCAAGCAGTTCATTTCCTTAATTTTGCTATGGCTAAAAGCCTAAAACAGGTGCTTTCAAACAAGCTATGGATTGTCATGGCATTCCATCACCATGAGACCACATTTCTTTGAGGAATTTTTTCAAACAGTTCACTGCCTTGTCTATGCTACCACAATTTTCATACATGTTTACCAAAGAATTTTATCAAACAGTTCACCTCCTTGCTACTATGGCTAAAAGCCTAAAATAGGTGCTTCAAAACAAGCTATTGATGCTTGGAAAAAATCTATCAAAGCATAATTTAATCAGCAATAACATAGACAAGGCAGTGAACTGTTTGAATAAAAGCCTCAAAGAAATGTGGTCTCAATGGTGGTGGAATGCCATGACAATCCATAGCAATTTGCTTGTCATGGCATTTGTCATGGCATCCATCACCATGAGACCACATTTCTTTGAGGCATTTTTTCAAACAGTTCACTACCTTGTCTATGCTACCACATTTTTCATACATGTTTACCAAAGCATTTTATCAAATAGTTCACCTCCTTGTTGCTATGGCTAAAATCCTAAAATAGGTGCTTCAAACAAGCTATGGATGCTTGGAAAAATCTATCAAGCGCCAATTTAATAAGTAATAGCATAGACAAGGCCCGTGAACTATTTGAATAAAAGCTTCAAATAAATGTGGTCTCAATGGTGGTGGAATGCCATGACAATCCATAGCAATTTTCTGTCATGGCATTCGTCGCTGGCATTCCATCCACCATGAGACCACATTTCTTTGGGGCATTTTCAAAGCTGATTCGTTGCCCCTTTTCTATTCTACCACATTTATCATACATGTTTACCAAAGCATTTTATCAAGCAGTTCGCTTCCTTGTTGCTAACGCTAAAAGCCTAATATAGGTGCTTCCAAAAAAGCTAGGGATGCTCGGAAAAAATCTATCAAAGCTTACTAATAAGCAATAGCAT